>JAJJWW010007382.1:0-99130 GCA_023531295.1 Papaver armeniacum | reverse complement strand
CCGCACTCTTGACTCAACCGTGTACCTCGCACCTTGGTCATACACCGACTCCTTGGAAGAGACCCTCGGGCGTCCAACCAGGTATAACCTTATATATATAGTTCGAAATCCAAGGTATCTCCCCCCGGATAGGCTTTCATGGGCCCCAAATTTCCATGACTCGGGTTCCGGAGCGGTGTAACCTTTTCCCCGAGACATGTCAAGAGATACCCCTTATATGACGTACTTTAGGTCTTACATTTGCCTCTTACGAAAT
Source organism: Papaver armeniacum (assembly GCA_023531295.1). Lineage (NCBI taxonomy): Eukaryota > Viridiplantae > Streptophyta > Magnoliopsida > Ranunculales > Papaveraceae > Papaver > Papaver armeniacum. The sequence goes on along the minus strand of JAJJWW010007382.1, from coordinate 98,874 downwards.
ATCATTCGCGAACTAGGGTGTACGCCATAAAGGTTCGTCCCATTCACTCACTCATTCATGTTATCAATTTATTCGATCATTCATTTTTGACTTTTGTTAATTTATCTGAAGCTATCGCACGCCTCATTTCAATTATTCAATAGATTTTTATACATTCTTCACGGCGATATTTTCGCGCAACTTTTCTCGCAACTATCACCTCTCGCTTCCTGTCCTTATCATGCTTTCATCACTAAATTGGTATCTTTTCTCGCAACTATTCATTTTTACACCTTTTACTCCTACTTCCTTCCGCCTCCGCGTCACAAACTTTTCAATGTCTCCTTTTCATCATGATATTCAATTGTTTTCATACATTCACTTCGCAACATCTCTTCTTCCTTTATTTCTATGGTATCTACCATTAGCCTTTCTTTTCTTTGTTCATCCTTTACATTCTTCCCCCAACCTTTCTTTTTGCCATTCTCTCTTCGCAGACTCTCTACATCGACCTCATAACATTTTTGCCCTTCCTTCCAATCTCCTTTTATAATTCCGACACCGCTAGGATGTGGAAACTTTATACACCGATGGTATGTCGATGCTACCCCCGAATTTCATGCAACCATGGTCTTCCAATCAAAGCATTGTAGGGAGATTCCACATCAACCACGCAGAACAAAATATCGCTTGATAACCCCCGCAAGGGTATCCTCATGTGCACTTCTTCTTTGGGCTTGTTCGCGGTACCATTAAAACCATATATTTTGTATGTTGAAGGGATCAAATCTTCATCTTTTCCTCCCATAGTTTTGTAAGTATGGTAAAAAGAATGTTGATCGAATCACAAGCATCAATCAATATTCTATTGATTGCCCAACAATTTTCCGCTTCATCATCTTCGCCATCAATAGGTTTTGGATTAATTTCCACTTTCACAACCAATGGGCTATCATGTATTTCTCTTCCTTTGGGTATTTCTTCACCGAGAAAGAAATAATCTGCAGTTGCCACTCTTTTAACTCCATGATGTCTTCGCAACATTCATCACTTCTTTATCATCGCATCCCTCGCAAAAACTCTACTAAGTACATTGTCATGAAAATCTTCGATTGTGCGGTATGAATGTACAATGGAATTGCAAAACAAATTTTTAGCCTTTGCCCCAACTTCTATAACAAATGTTTCTTTTCCCTTTGCCGGTGGTGGTGGTAAATGTTGAAGGATCAGAATAAGGAAAAATTTGCCACTGCGGATCTTTGTTGATGAAGGAACAAGCGAAAGAATACTGGACTTGAAAAGTATGTACTTGCCTCTATTCTTTTGCGAAGTTCCGAAGCTTTGCGAAGTGAGCAAGAAGCACTATCTCTTGAAGTATGCGAAGCATGAAGTATTCATGAAATAGTATAAAAAATCTCTTCAATTTGATTCCTTGAATTTAGGGATAACCGTCTAAAATTACTCTTTTTACCTGTATATTTAATGTTATCCGGTCACTCTTTTTTCTTCTATTTAAAGGAAAATCTCCTGTGAAAAGAATTCTTTCTCTTCTTCTCTATCTTCCTCATCGTCTACAATTATTTCCTGCTGTTCATCTTCATCACCTCCTTTTCTTGTCTTTACGCTATTGCTTTCATGGCATCCAAAGTTCGTTAATTTTATTGATTTTGACTATTCTCTTGATTGATCTTCCTTATTGAAATTACTTCATCTTGATTATATTCTTCTTTTGATATTTCTTCCGCCATTTTTTGTTTTAGCAAGAATAAACCCAGTTCTAAGTATACCGTGGTGAACCCTAACATCCCTACGGGTTCACAACCAAAATCTTCTTCGCAAATCAAGTCTCTCGCTTCCAAAAAACAACTGCGAGTAGTAAGGTATTTTAGAAATATTTACTCCTTTAATAGCAATTTTATTGCCTCTGTTTCTCAATTGATCTATTATTCGCGGGATGATAAGAATGATGATAGATCTCCCAAAAGGTTTCGCCATAATAAACCCTGATGCTTCTCTTCTTGCTCCTACTTGTTTCCTTTTCGGGATTCAAGCATTCTACTTTCCCTACGAGTATCTTCACAAGGCAAATCTACTATTTGTAGCGACTTCTTCGCAAGATAAACCCATTTCTTCTTCTCAAGATAATGTACCATTCCTACAATATCATCGCAGATAAATCAATCCCCGAATTTTCTGTGAATGAAATTCTTCAGGACATGCCTCTTCCCACTTTTACTTTTACTTTTATCTCGCCCCCACCTATTGATCAGGTTTCTCCAATTAGCGATCTTATAACCATGGGTGACTCAACTTTTCCTTCTTCCTCTACTATTTCTTCTTCCTCAGAATCTATCTCTCTTAGCAAAGAAAATTTGGAAGGGATGGATATAGCTTTTAGAATTTTATCAGATACCATGAATGATGTTAAAAAAGCCTCCACTGATCCCACCATGTAGTTGCAGGAAATCCCACACTACACCCCTCATAATATTTCATAGATCTAAATCTATTTCATAATCAAAATAAAGATTAAAATGCTAAAATTATAAAATGGACACAAAGATTTTTACATGGTTCGATCAATTTGATCTACATCCATGGTTCTCCACTATGATTATTGAGATTACATAAGAATTAGATTTACAATCTCCATTAATGGATATTTTGTAGAGCTCTAGATCTAATTATTTGGGGAAGAAGATGATAAAGGAAATAAATCTCTCTCTAAAAATATCTCTCTCCAAAATATCTCTCTCTCTCATACTAAAAGTGTCCTCCTTTTCTCTCTCCTGCTCTCCTCTTTATATAGTACTAGATCTTAACCCGTGCCGTAACGGCACGGGATGTTTTGTCTCTAATACGATATTGTTCACATTTTTCTTGCTTCATTTTATTCGTGAGTAATTATTTTGATATTCAAATAGGTTTTGGGAAACAAAATGGGTTACCTGATCTTTTTATTTTTTACTTAAGCATGTTATTCCAATTTATTATCTCGGACGGAGTAATAATGTTGTGCCAACATGAAAATAAAATAAAAAATACAAGAAATAAAATTTTTCCCTATTTATTGTTCCATCATACCATAATTTCAAACTTCAAAAAGAATATTTCATCTAACAAGTACATATACCTAAACTGCCAATCCAACTCCATGATGTTTATGAATACTTTTGTTCCGAAATTATTGATAACTAAGGCTCTAAGGAGTGAAGCAAAAACCCATAATATTTTCCCTACTATAGATAAACACTATTTATTTATTTTTTGCAAAATGTGAGAGTTATAAAAATGAAGAACCCTTGGCTATTGGAAGGTGAGATATACACATGTGAGTTGAAAAAATAAACTTATAATAGTAAATCAAAACATGTGTAAGATTCTTTCTCAATCATATTGATAACATAATATTGAAGAAATTCGTGGATAAAAAGATTTCACACCAACTATGCTAAGTAGTGCATGAATGACGTTCTCACATCTAGTGTTACTCAAGTAATTTGGAGTTTTAAAGAGCATAGTCATATTGATATTTGTATCTACATAAATTCAACTAACCTTCCGAAGAAAAATTATTAGTTTCAAGGTAGAGCCGACACCTCTCCTTCAATGTATACAACACACATTGGGTTTAATCGGCCTTGAGATTAAACAAATACCCCAATATTAGTCAAATAATGTCTACAAATACGGGATCGAAACAATGTGATAACGGGAAAAATGAGAGACTAACATCAGTTCTACAAAGAAAATACCCTATATGTATCAAAGTTTGTTAACCAAACATGTATTCAAATTAAAAAGTCATCAACTTAACACAAAAATATAAAAGAACCCAAGTTAAATCAATACTTGCATAAACAAAACTTATAAGAGAATTTTATAATTATTAAATACCTTTAAAATCACTATTAGAGATTTAATTGCATGCCCCGCAACGGTAGGAGGAAATCACCCAGTTAATTTGTAGAAATTTCACTTTGGATATGTAGCAATTCGGAGAAGTTTACACCGGTGGTGATGCGTTCCATCTAAGTGTTGTTCGATTGATTATTTTTTTAGAAGGTTTCGGTTTTCATTGGACAAACCGAGAGGGAGCGTTTCATTATATTCATTATCATTCGAAATCCAAGACCAACTCGCCCTATGCTTACGGATCTCAATACAACCTTAGATTTATCTATTGGACGGAGAAACCTTGATACTAAATATGTAGTTTTTAGTGTTATTTATTATATAACGTGACATCCAAATGTTTTTTTCTTCTTCTTAATTTTCATGTATTTTAACCGAGTTTATATTAGCATTAAGACGATCAACCACATTTCTAATTTATAGTGTTATCCTTTTGTAGCAAGACATAATTAACATAGTAAATTACTACTCATCAAAACCTAGCTAGTACCACAAACCACCAGTTTATATTACTTCTTTCTCCACCACCACCATTTTCCATCCCTCGTAGAATATTGGGCGCACTTATAACTTTTAATCCCACACGTCATGTATAAAGTTTAGATTTAACAAACTTAGGTCGTCAATTAATTTATTCAACTATATGTTTTTTGTTAATACTGTAAAATCATGCGTATGAACGGTTACCAAAGATAGCAAATGGCACCAAAAACAACCATTTTGTCTTATATGATTTGGTATCATCCCAAAAGTATTTTTTATCCGCATTTTTTGATCGTGTCAAATACAACCAACTATACTTTTCACAATACAATGTTACCCATCATGTAAAATTTTTTATTATTTTTGATTCAAAAAGAAAAAACTAATACCACCGCCATTAAAACCATCCAGCGCCACTATTTCTTCCACCAAAACTAATGTTACCGCCTCCACCACTTTGTAACACATTCCACCGCTTCCACCACTTACTTCTTCCTCTACTACCACCACCACCACTAATATCTATTGAAATAATTTTTGTCAAAATTATTACTTATTGATGGAGATATGTATTAATATTAATTAAGGGATATTTATGATGTAAAATTAATAAATCATTTATCATGAGAAATTAATGTTTCCTAAATTAATAAAACACTTATACTAATTAATATTTAAGTTGAACAAACCATAACCATAGATTTATCTTCTCTCTAGACAAATCACTTATACTAATTAATATTTAAGTTGAACAAACAACCACTGTTGATTTATCTTTTTTATCAATTCCAACCAAGGTGGAACAATGGTTAGAGGCCACTCTTATGACACAATAGGTCATGAGTTCGAACCTCCATGTTATAATTTTTAAAATTCAATATCTTGACTTGAGTATTCATTTTTAATTCATAATATTGGAATGAACACCACGTGTGCGACTTGTAGGGTGTGGCACGGAGGATCACAGCCTTTGATTTATCTTTGCCAAGGATAAATCCTGACCACCACTCATATAGGCAAAGTTAGCCTTGGCGCACGTGCGGGTTATGGGTGTGGTCTGCACAACCACGACCGTAGATTTATCTTTGCCCAGAATAAATCCTGGCCACCACTCAGAAACAAACGGTGCTTTATATTGTAGAAAGTTGAACAAACAACCACTGTTGATTTATCTTTTTTATCAATTCCAACCAAGGTGGAACAATGGTTAGAGGCCACTCTTATGACACAATAGGTCATGAGTTCGAACCTCCATGTTATAATTTTTAAAATTCAATATCTTGACTTGAGTATTCATTTTTAATTCATAATATTGGAATGAACACCACGTGTGCGACTTGTAGGGTGTGGCACGGAGGATCACAGCCTTTGATTTATCTTTGCCAAGGATAAATCCTAACCACCACTCATATAGGCAAAGTTAGCCTTGGCGCACGTGCGGGTTATGGGTGTGGTCTGCACAACCACGACCATAGATTTATCTTTGCCCGAATAAATCCACGGCCACCACTCGAAACAAACGTGCTTTATATTGTAGATTTACATAGTGGATGACAGCTCATGTACAACTAATATTTCCCTTAATTTCGATTTACCTTGCGACATCCTCGCGAGAGTATAAATGTTAAATCTCGCAGACATTATAGTTTTCGCAAGATCTTCGCACTTTCTTCATGTTTACATTATCGTCATTTGTTATGTTATTTAAAATCACTTTGCACCGGTTTCGCGACGTTGTTAATGAAGATTCCAAGTGTGTTGTTGTTGCGATATTTGGATCCTACATCTTGCCTCTTTTTTCTTGAATATTGCTTGAAGAGCGATCTTTAAGAAAAAAAGAGGCAAGATGTAGGATCCAAATATCGCAACAACAACACACTTGCGGAATCTTCATTAACAACGTCGCGAAGCCGTCGCAAAGTGATTTCAGAAATAACATAACAAATGACGATAACGTAAACATGAAGAAAGTGCGAAGATCTTACGAAAACTATAATGTCTCATGAGATTTAACGATTATACTCTCGCGAGAATGTTGCAAGGTAAATCCGAAATTAAGGGAAATATTAGTTGTACATGAGCTGTCATCCACTATGTAAATACTATATAAAGAGGAGAGCAGGAGAGAGAAAAGGAGGATAATTTTGGGAGGAGAGAGAGAGATATTTTGGAGAGAGATATTTTTAGGGAGAGATTTTATTTTCTTTATCATCTTCTTCCCCAAATAATTAGATCTAGAGCTCTACAAAATATCCATTAATGGAGATTGTAAATGTAATTCTTATGTAACCTCAAAATTCATAGTGAAGAACCATGGATGTAGATCATATTGATCGAACCATGTAAAAAATCCTTGTGTCAATTTATATTTCTAGCACTTATATTTGAAATTTAGGTGATTAATAAGATTTGGATCTACAAAATATTATGGAGGGTGTAGTGTAGGATTTCCTGCAACTACATATGCGCTAGAAACAGGGACCTAATCTTGTTGGTTCAAGAAAGTTTAGAAAAATTGACTACCGTTGGTGACGAATTCAATTGGATCTATAAACTTTAAGGAGAAAACACCGTCAACAATTCAAAGACATGAAAAAAAAAAAAAAAAAAAAAATATAGGTTGCTGTGATGAAATTCAAGGAAGAAAGCTAATTTTTTAATGGAAGATTTCATATTCAGGAGAAAAAGAAAAAGGCAAATTGTTGAAGGAAATAAAGGAAGAATGAAGAAAAGGATAAGAACAAAACGCCGTGATTTTTATCACAAACGAAACTCGCATGAGATGGTTTGAGTTGGAGCGAAGAAGCTTGATGTCGCAAGATCAAATCTCGCTAGTCATATTTTTTCACATTTTTTCTACAAATTAGAGAGGAGAAAAGAATAAGAGGTGGTTACATGCGAATCTTCGCAAACAGAAACCCGGCACGGATGGTCGTGGATTAGGAGTATGGGTTAGATCTCGCGTGATCAATTCTCGCAAAAGCACAATATTTTTCACACTTTTTGGAACCTGCTGAAAAGAAATGAAGAATAATAGAGTGGCAATATGGTCTTCTATCGCAAAACACGGCCCAGCACGGATGGTTGTGCGCGAGGTATACTAGGTGGATGTCGCGAGTTCAACCCTCACATCACTCATATTTTCCATATATTTTTTCCGAACGGTAAAGGGTGGATGAACTCAAGTACAACATTATGTGTTTCTTTCACAAACAAGCTAGCACAATTGGTCACCGAAAGAGTATAAACATAAGGTCGCGGGTTCGAGTCTTCCCCTTCGCATAGAATTTTTGTCAATTTTTTCCTTGAGTATAAAAGGGTGAATATAAGTCATGTATTAGCATTCTGCGATCCTTTCGCACAAGAGGGATAGCACAATTGGTCACGAGCGAACATGAGGAGCTTAAGGTCGCGGGTTCGAATCCCACCTTCTGCATATTTTTGAACTTATAAGAGCGAAGAAATGGAGTAAAGTTATAGTATTGTATGTTTCTTTTCATAAGCGGCAAATAGCCCGGATGGTCAGCGGTGAAGAGAAGGAGTTTGATGTCTAGAGTTCGAATCTCCCCATTCGCAAAGAATTTTTGCACTTCGCAAATGTTTACCTTGCGAACGTTCGCAGCATAAACACTTCGCAGACGTTCGTTTACTTCATTCAAATGTTTACTTCGCACAGTCTTTGAAAATCTCGCAAGGATATCTCGCAAGAAGAAAGTAGGTGATTATTTCGCAGGAACACTTCGCAGAGGCAAGGCTAGCACAGTTGGTTAGGAGGCATGAATGCAAGCAGAAGGTCGCGGGATCAATTCTTGCTTCTCGCATATTTATTTTTGTTATGCGAAATTTCGCAAGGACTTTGCTTATTTCTCAAAGAAGAAAGTTGATGACTATCTCGCAAATTAATTTCGCAAGAGAGGGTTAAAACAGTTGATATGGTGCGAGAATATGCAAGAGGCAGGTCAAGGGTTCAAATCTCATTTCTCACACTTCTTTGTGCTGCGAGATAATTATATTTTGTGCGACATTTATACATTTCAAGGATGCTAGCTTCACAAGCAAATCATATACTTCGCAAGAGACAACAACAACAAAGAAACCACAAAAGCTAAGTACCACTTTCTTTGAACATTTTACTTTTATGAAAAACAAAAAGATTTTTGATTTGATAAAAAAAAAAAAAAAAAAAAAAAAATTACAAAGATTTCAAGATCTCAAAGATTTCAAAGATTTCAAAATTATAAAGAATTACAAAGATTTCTAAGATTTCTAAATTACAAAGATCTTAAAGATTTCAAAGATTCGAGAAAAATATCGCAAATTAATTTATATATTTCTCTTGAATATTTACTTTACTTCAAATGATATGATATTGTGAGAATGAATGAAAGAAATGACAGAAATGAAAGAATAAGTGAAGGAAATGACAGAAATGAAGGAATGAATGAAAGGATGAATGAAAGAATGAAGACATGCGATAATTTCGCAGAGATAATGGAAATGCGATAATTTTGCAAAGATAATGAGAAGAGATAATCAAAAATGAATGATTGAATGAATTGACAAAAATGAATGAGTGAGTGAATGGGACGAACCTTTATGGCGTACACCCTAGTTCGCGAATGATATTTCGTAAGAGGCAAATGTAAGACCTAAAGTGCGTCATATAAGGGGGGTATCTCTTGACATGGCTCAGGGAAAAGGTTACACCGCTCCCGGAACTCGAGTCATGGAGATTTGGGGCCCATGAAAGCCTATCCGGGAGAGATACCTTGGATTTCCAACTATATATATAGGTTATACCCCGGTTGGACGACCGAGGGTCTCTTCCAAGGAGTCGTATGACCAAGGCGCCGAGGTACACGGTTGAGTCAAGAGTGCGGGGAGCATAGAACTTCCTTACTACTCTTGACAAGTCTTGGCACATGCTGCACTCGGCCGAAGAAAACTCCACTTAGGGTGCAGTCTCGTAACCATAAGCCCTATAGGTATAAGGGATAAGAGGTCACAAAACAACTGCTTCTTTGTTAAGACCGGATGGGAGGAGCTAGTCTTGTATGGCCGATGTACGCCTCCTTGAAGGGGCAACCAGGAGATGATAAGGGCGACACCCTCCATTAGGGAGCTGATAAGTGTCAAAAGACGCAAATGTCATGATACTTTATTTTCGCAAGGAAATTTAGGCTTGTCATATTTGTGCAATGATCCTGAAGAGGCAATAATACAAAAGACAATGATAAGACGAGATCAATGGGTCTTTACATGAAAGTGTAAAGACGTCCTGCGATTTCGTCGCAAGACGGCAATGTCATGGGGCTTTATGTTCGCAAGCATATTTAGGCCTGTTATATTGTCGCAATAATGAGGGGTGGCAAAATAAGACCTTTAACTAGGAAGGCAAAATAAGACCACACAAGATAAATGATAAGGCAAGATCAATGGGTTATTACATGAAAATGTAAAGACGTCTGCGATCTTGTCGCAATGACAAAATTCAACATAAACAATTTGGATGCGGGTAATACAATTTTTTTATCGTAAAAAGATTACATGATAAGCTTGCGAGCTTGCGAAAATGATTAAATGATAAGCTTGCGAACATATACATGATAATGAGGCCGAGGCAATGCAAACGCCGCACAATTGATATTATGATCATATTATTATGCGATACTAATGATGCGCAGAATAAGAAAATATGAAGCACAAGAAAGAACTTGCGAGGAACAATAAATACACAAAGAGGAATGCATATACTAGAGACAAAATCAGAGAAATGAAGAATGGAAGCGATTTAAAGCTACATCAATTTTAGAACGACAAAATGAGCTAAGTGACACAAACATTAGCTATACATTGCAGTAGATAAGCATTCTCATCATACAAGCATTATACTCGCATCATGAAAGCATCGCATAAGCATTTCATGGCATAAACATCGCATACACATTTCATAACATAATCATTACATAAGCATTATATTCGCACAAGTATTTTACAAAAATTCGCAAAGTTATTCGAGTTTCGCAAATTATTAATTTCGCAGAATGTGATTATTTCGCCAAATTATTTCTCACAATTATAAGCAACTTGAAGAGATTATACTATCGCATGAGAACAAAGTATGAGACAGAGGCAAGATAAGAATGAAGAAATAACTCGCTCATTCAACACTTTTTCAATGATTATACCTTCATAGATAAAGAACAGAGGCAATTATGGATAACCAAGAAAACATTTTATGTTCTTTATCTTCTCGGCAAGAATCACTTCCAAAGAAGATATTCACCAATGAACAACAAGAATCCTCACCAAAAATGGAATAATAACTTCGCATGAACAGAGGCAATACTTCTTATACTTCAATGATTAATACTTCTTATTCACTTCGCAAAGTTTCGGAACTTCGCAAAAGAATAGAGCATTGCATGAGGCAGAGAGCATGGAGTAATAATTTCGCAATACTTCTTATTCGCAATCAAGGATGGATACTTCTTATATTTCTTCAAGGATACTTCATACTTCATATACCTCTTCAAAGATACTTTATACTTCGCATACTTCAAGAGATAATACTTCTTATTTTCGCAAAGCTTCGGAACTTCGCAAAAGAATAGAGGCAAGTACGTACTTTTCAAGTCCAATATTCTTTCGCTCGTTCCTTCATCAACAAAGATCAAAGACTACTACAACAATGATTTTTCTTAAAGATCGCTCTTCAAGCAATATTCAAGAAAAAGAGGCAAGATGTAGGATCCAAATATCGCAACAACAACACACTTGCGGAATCTTCATTAACAACGTCGCGAAACCGTCGCAAAGTGATTTCAGAAATAACATAACAAATGACGATAACGTAAACATGAAGAAAGTGCGAAGATCTTACGAAAACTATAATGTCTGCGAGATTTAACATTTATACTCTCGCGAGAATGTCGCAAGGTAAATCCGAAATTAAGGGAAATATTAGTTGTACATGAGCTGTCATCCACTATGTAAATACTATATAAAGAGGAGAGCAGGAGAGAGAAAAGGAGGATAATTTTGGGAGGAGAGAGAGATATTTTGGAGAGAGATATTTTTAGGGAGAGATTTTATTTTCTTTATCATCTTCTTCCCCAAATAATTAGATCTAGAGCTCTACAAAATATCCATTAATGGAGATTGTAAATGTAATTCTTATGTAACCTCAAAATTCATAGTGAAGAACCATGGATGTAGATCATATTGATCAAACCATGTAAAAAATCCTTGTGTCAATTTATATTTCTAGCACTTATATTTGAAATTTAGGTGATTAATAAGATTTAGATCTACAAAATATTATGGAGGGTGTAGTGTAGGATTTCCTGCAACTACAGTAGTAGTCTTTGATCTTTGTTGATGAAGGAACGAGCGAAAGAATACTGGACTTGAAAAGTACGTACTTGCCTCTATTCTTTTGCGAAGTTCCGAAGCTTTGCGAAAATAAGAAGTATTATCTCTTGAAGTATGCGAAGTATAAAGTATCTTTGAAGAGGTATATGAAGTATGAAGTATCCTTGAAGAAATATAAGAAGTATCCATCCTTGATTGCAAATAAGAAGTATTGCGAAATTATTACTCCATGCTCTCTGCCTTATGCAATGCTCTATTCTTTTGCGAAGTTCCGAAACTTTGCGAAGTGAATAAGAAGTATTAATCCTTTAAGTATAAGAAGTATTGCCTCTGTTCATGCGAAGTTATTATTCCATTTTTGGTGAGAATTCTTGTTGTTCATTGGTGAATATCTTCTTTGGAAGTGATTCTTGCCGAGAAGATAAAGAACATAAAATGTTCATGCGAAGTTATTATTCCATTTTTGGTGAGAATTCTTGTTGTTCATTGGTGAATATCTTCTTTGGAAGTGATTCTTGCCGAGAAGATAAAGAACATAAAATGTTTTCTTGGTTATCCATAGTTGCCTCTGTTTCTTTATCTATGAGGGTAGAATCCTTGAGAAAGTGTTGATTGAGCGAATTGTTTTTGCATTCTTATTTTGCCTCTGTATCATATCTTGTGCTCATGCGATAGTATAATCTCTTCAGGCTGCTTATCTTATCTTGTGAAATAATCACATTCTGCGAAATTCTTAATAATTCTGCGAAGTTTTGTAAAATATTTGTGCGAATATAATACTTATGTAATGATTATGTTATGAAATGTGTATGCGATGTTTATGCCATGAAATGCTTATGCGATGCGTTCATGATGCGAGTATGATGCTTGTATGATGAGAATGCTTATCTACTGCAATGTATAGCCAATGTTTGTGTTACTTAGCTTATTTTGCCGTTCTAAACTTGATGTAGCTTTAAATTGCTTCCATTCTTCATTTCTATGATTTTGTTTCTAGTATATGCATTCCTCTTTGCATATTTATTGTTCCTCGCAAGTTCTTACTTGTGCTTCATCTTTTCTTATTCCTGCACTATTAGTATCGCATAATAATATGATCATAATATCAAGTGTGTGGCATTTGCATTGCCTCAGTCTCATTATTATGTACATGTTCGCAAGTTTATCATTTAATCATTTTATCAAGCTCGCAAGCTTATCATGTAATCTTTTTTGCGATGAAAGATCTCTGTTACTTACATTCAAAATGTTTATGTTGAATTTTGTCATTGCGACAAGATCGCAGGACGTCTTTATATTTTCATGTAATGACCCATTGGTCTTGCCTTATCAATTTCTTGTGTGGTCTTATTTCGCCTTCCTAGTTAAAGGTCTTATTTTGCCACCCCTCATTATTGCGACAATATGACAGGCCTAAATATTCTTGCAACATAAAGCCCCATGACATTGCCGTCTTGCGACGAAATCGTAGGACGTCTTTACACTTTCATGTAAAGACCCATTGATCTCGCCTTATCTTTGTCTTTTGTATTATTGCCTCTTCAGATCATTGCACAAATATGACAAGCCTAAATTTCCTTGCGAAAATAAAGCCTCATGACATTTGCGTCTTTTGACACTTATCGACTCCCTAATGGAGGGTGCCGCCCTTATCTTCTCCCCGGTTGTCCCTTCAAGGAGGCGTACATCGGCCATACAAGACTAGCTCCTCCCATCCGGTCTTAACAAAGAAGCGATTGTTTTCGCAGCCTCTTATCCCTTATACCTATAGGGCTTATGGTTACGAGACTGCACCCTAAGTGGAGTTTTCTTCCGCCAAGTGCGCATGTGCCAAGACTTGTCAAGAGTGGTAAGGAAGTTCCATGCTCCCGCACTCTTGACTCAACCGTGTACCTCGCGCCTTGGTCATACTGACTCCTTGGAAGAGACCCTCGTCGTCCAACCAGGGTATAACCTTATATAGTTGGAAATCCAAGGTATCTCTCCCGGATGGATGTTATTATCCCCAAATCTCCATGACTCAGGTTCCAGGAGCGGTGTAACCTTTCCCCTGAGCCATGTCAAGAGATACCCCCTTATATGACGCACTTTAGGTCTTACATTTGCCTCTTTGCGAAATATCGATCGCGAACTAGGGTGTACGCCATAAAGGTTCGTCCCATTCACTCACTCATTCATTGTTGTCTCAATCATTCATTTTTTGATTATCTCTTCTCATTATCTTTGCGAAATTATCGCATTTCCATTATCTCTCAAGAAATTATCGCATGTCTTCATCCTTTCATTCATCCTTTCATTCATTCCTTTATTTCCTTTTCATTTCATTTTCTTTCATTTATTCTCATAATATCATATCATTTAAAGTAAAGTAAATATTCAAGAGAAATATATAAATTAATCTGCGAGATTTTTCTCGAATTTTTGAAATCTTGAAATCTTTGTAATTTTGAAATATATATATATATATATATTTTTTTTAATTTTTTTTTTAAATCTAGAAATCTTTGTAATTTTGAAGTCTTTATAATCTTGAAATATTAGTAATATTTGTAATCTTGCGATTGAATCGCTTTTTTTTGTAATCAAATCAAAAATCTTTTATTGTAGAAGTAAAATGTTCAAAGAAAGTGGTACTTAGCTTTTGTGGTTTGCTGCTGTTGTTGTCTCTTGCGAAGTATATGATTTGCTTGCGAAGCTAGCATCCTTGAAATGTATAAACATCGCACAAAATATAATTATCTCGCAGCAAAAAGAAATGTGAGAAATGAGATTTGAACCCTTGACCTGCCTCTTGCATATTCTCGCATCATACCAACCGTTCTAACCCTCTCTTGCGAAATTAATTTGCGAGATAATCATCAACTTTCTTCTTTGCGAGATAAGCAAAGTCTCAGGTGAAATTTCGCATAACAAAAATAAATGTGCGAGAGCAAGAATTGATCCCGCGACCTTCTCCTTGCATTCATGCTTCCCGACCAACCGTGCTAGCCCTGCCCCTCTGGAAGTGTGTCTGCGAAACAACCACCTACTTTCTTCTTGCGAAATATCCTTACGAAATTATCAAAGATCATGCGAAGTAAACATTTGCGTGAAGCAAACGAACATCCTCTTTGCGAATGGGGAGATTCGAACCCTAGACATCAAACTCCTTCCCCTTTACCGCTGACCATCTCGGGCTAGTTTATGAAAGAAACACATATTGCCACTCTATTATTCTTCCTTTCTTTTCGCTCTTCCAAAAAGTGTGAAAAATATTGAGCTTTGCGAGAATTGATCATGCGAACTATAACCCATACTCTTAATCCCACGACCACCTGCGCTACTTGTTGTTTCAGGAAAGAAACACATAATTTCATAACCTTATTCCATTTCTTCTCATTTGAAAATTCAAAATATGCGAAATTCTGCGAGAGGTGGGAATTGAACCTGCGACCTCAAGCTCATTGTCTTTACCTCGACCAACTTTGGAAACGAACTATCTCTGCGAAATAATAACACTTTCTTCCCCTACCCTGCGAAATATCCATGCGAAAAATACACGTTCATTGAGATTTGAACTCGCGACCATGAACTCATTAACCTCGCAGGTGACCAACCGTGCTTGCCTCTTGCTTGCGAAATAATGAAACAACCTTGCGAAATAATCCATTTTTTTCCCTTCGTAAAAAGAAGAAAATTATGCTCGCAAGTGAATTCGAACTTAAGACCTCAAACTCACATATTGCTCGTCCAACCAACCGTTCAAGAACCTCTCTGAAATTAACCCCACAACTTTTTTCTTATTCTCTTATTCGCCATTGAAAAATAAAAATATGTGTCTCTGAATTCGAACCCGTGACCTCTTGCTTATTCGCTGCAACTCAAACCATCTGTGTGAGCTTATGTTTGTGATAAAAATCACAGCGTTTTGTTCTTATCCTTATCTTCGTTCTTCCTTTATTTCCTTCAACAATTTTCCTCTTGCTTTTTCTCCTGAATATGAAATCTTCCATTAAAAAATTAGCTTTCTTCCTTGAATTTCATCACATCAACCTATTTTTTTCTCTTCCTCTTTTCATGTCCTTGAATTGTTGACGGTATTTTCTCCCTGAAAGTGTCCTTGAATTGTTGACGGTATTTTCTCCCTGAAAGTGTGATTTATTCCACAAAACTTCCATTTTGAACCTAAATTTTATAGATCTAAATAAAAAGTATGAACAATTAACTAATTTTCATGGAAATTTCTTGATCCAACAAGTTACAGGAAGGACAAAATCCATTACTCTCTCCCTGTTTCTAGCGCATATGTAGTTGCAGGAAATCCCACACTACACCCCTCATAATATTTCATAGATCTAAATCTATTTCATAATCAAAATAAAGATTAAAATGCTAAAATTATAAAATGGACACAAAGATTTTTACATGGTTCGATCAATTTGATCTACACCCATGGTTCTCCACTATGATTATTGAGATTACATAAGAATTAGATTTACAATCTCCATTAATGGATATTTTGTAGAGCTCTAGATCTAATTATTTGGGGAAGAAGATGATAAAGGAAATAAATCTCTCTCTAAAAATATCTCTCTCCAAAATATCTCTCTCTCTCCTACTAAAAGTGTCCTCCTTTTCTCTCTCCTGCTCTCCTCTTTATATAGTATTTACATAGTGGATGACAGCTCATGTACAACTAATATTTCCCTTAATTTCGGATTTACCTTGCGACATCCTCGCGAGAGTATAAATGTTAAATCTCGCACACTATAGTTTTCGCAAGATCTTCGCACTTTCTTCATGTTTACATTATCGTCATTTGTTATGTTATTTACGAAATCACTTTGCGACGGTTTCGCGACGTTGTTAATGAAGATTCCGCAAGTGTGTTGTTGTTGCGATATTTGGATCCTACACACCAGATCTAGTGTTTTCGAATCTTTGAGTAAATATTTTGGTTCCGATACGATATCGCGAGTATCCTTGGAACAAGAAATTAAGACTTTGAAGAATAATCTTCATAATACTTTCTTTGGATCGCGATAACCTTCAAGAAAAATGAAGAATTAAAAGGTATCTCTCCTCCCCCCTTTTTTTTTTTTTTTTTTTTTTTTTTTTTTTAAACTTGGTTCGCCTCTCAAGTTTTGCACCGAAACGAAGATGGAGATATATCAACTGGAATCTATTGTAGAAGAAACTCGAATGGAAAGAGACGCTGGATGGAGCAATATAATCGTTTAGATAATCTCCATACATTTTCTATGGATCAAATAAATAATTTTTCTCAAGAAAACATCTGCTTAGTTCAAAATCAATAATTATTAAGTAATGAAGTGTCGCGTCTCTCATATTCTTTGAATAAATTAAATTTGGAGTTGGAAACCTTATCAGATGAAAATGGAACTTTATCTCAAGAGAAGCGAGCTTTATTGGATAAGGTGGCGATATCCTCGCAACAACTTGATGCTTGTAAAAAAGTATTGAATGAGCAAGAACAAAGTCTATCTCGCCACTTGAAAAATAAACTTGAAGATACTACCACTGAAAGAGATAAACTTATTCAGAATAGAATAAATCTAAGTGTTAAAACAAACCAACTCAAGGATGATTATACCAAGTTAAAAGAATCCCATTCTTCCCTTTTGAAGCAAAATAAGTTATTGATTTCTAACGAAAAGAGTTTGCGTTCGCGGTTAAAAGGTCTTGTTGGTGATGGTTTTGATAATGCCATGGAAAACTTGGGGAATAATTGCTTGGCCCTTACTCAATATCTTATCTCGCAGAAGGAAGGTAGTCATAAGATTTGACTGCCTTTTACATTATTTTTCTTTTCTACAATACTTCGCCAGGATACTTGGCTTTGGATTTTCTTTATATTTCTTCCTCATTCTGGCGATCTAAAATTTTTGAAGGTTAATAGATAAAAGAGGAAGAAGATATCGCAAAGCAAAATTGAAAAAGGAAATATACCTCATCTGATTCCTCAGGCCACTTAAACTCCCAAGGATGATAGTTCGCGAGGTGTGCAGGGAGAATATATGAACCTGCGATGTAAGGTCCACTCAAAAGTAAAGGAACAACCCACCATTTCTCATCTTTGGAATGACGGGGAGTATTATTGTTGCCCGAATGCCAATCAATATCTTGCATAAGCAGTTTGTCAGCATCAACGTTATCATTCTTTTTCAGACGAGCACCCCAACGAGACTTATCATTTCTCATATTTATAACAGAGTAATTTGCAAAGAAATTGTCCACGGTATATTTCTCAGTAACTATTTGTAAATCTACAAACCTAGGATCCCTAACATTATCAGGATATAAAAATCCTTTACCAGCGCCACGATGGGCGAATTCAAGCATTAAACGGATGCAGTCGCCACTCAATTGATAGACAATCGCGAGAATTTCTCATGAGCAAGAATTTCATAGAATAATGGCAACTCGGGGTTGTACAAAGGAATGGGGAGTCCTGCGAGGAGTTGACCCAGTGAGATTATGATTTTATGATCATCACAATGATGATCAGAAAACAGTTTTGCAGAAAGAATAGATGAAGATCCATGATCGGGAATAGTTGATAAAGTGAAACCCTTTTCCTGTAACTTCTTTTGAACATCAATAAAAAGAGGAGTGTATGAACGACCAAGTGAAGCCATTGCTAGAAGTATGGGAATGAATGATTGCAGATCGCCAGAATGAGGAAGAAATATAAAGAAAATCCAAAGCCAAGTATCCTGGCGATACTTCGATCGCTTACAAATGAAGTAAGAAACATTTTCTTTTGTTATTTTAAACAATATTGTTGCCTCTGTTTCTTATCTTCATGCGTATGCGAAGGTTAAAGTTGAAGAGGCTGAATCTGCGAAGGCTAAAGGCAAGGATAAAGCTACTTTGCACAAGGACAAGTCTTCTGCTCCGTTTTCTAAAAAACGGAAAACCCATCTCTCTTCTCATTGTAGTTCTCAAACAGGCAAGAATTCTGACGAGAATGAAAATGAGGTTGGTACTTCTTCTGCGAGGGAGAATCACTCAACCACCTCTGCTATGGCGCAATTGTCTAGCATCTTCTCCGATTCCATGCAAGGATTGGGAGACGAGCATTTAACTGCTACTTGCGAAGCTCTCGCTAAGATTTGCGATGCCCCACTGCTGGAGGATAACGCTTGAATTTTATTATTTCCGCCACGGTTGTAGAAATTTCTTTCTCTTTCAAATTCTTCCTGATCGCGACTTCCCATAGCTACCAATTTTGGCTGTTTATCATCTACCACTCTCTCTTGTTGCCCTCGCGAGGGAAATTTATAATAAGGAGTTACAATAAAATTTATAATAAGGATATATTTGTTAATCTTTTTGTATACATATATTTTTTTTTTCTACAGTGGCGGCACCCTCCATTAGGGAGCTGATAAGTGTCAAAAGACGCAAATGTCATGAGGCTTTATTTTCGCAAGAGAATTTAGGCTTGTCATATTTGTGCAATGATCCTGCAGAGGCAATAATACTAACGCGAGGGTAAGACGATATCAATGGGTTTTTACGTGAAAGTGTAAGAACGTCCTGCGATTTCGTCGCAAAGACGACAATGTCACGGGATTTTATGGTCGCAAGAACATTTAAACCTGTCATATTGTCGCAAATATAATGTCCTGCAGAGGCAAAAATACTTAAGAAATGATAAGACAAGGTCAATGGGTCATTACATGAAAATGTAAAGACGGCCTGCGATCTTGTCGCAATGAGGGGTGGCAAAATAAGACCTTTACTTAGGAAGGCAAAATAAGACCACACAAATAATGATAAGGCAAGATCAATAGATTTCTTAATCCATGAAGATATCTTGCGAACTTGTCGCAGTGATAAAGTGCAAAAAAAAAAAAAAAAAAAAAAAAAAAAAAAAATATATATATATATATATTTATATCTCGCGAGAATAATTAATTCACAAAGTTGATTATATTTTATGTAACTCGCAAAGTTGATTATATCTTATGGACAGAGGCAAGTGTGAAGTTATAATTACAAAGAGGGGTTGTTTGATTGATATATCTGAACAAAGGAAGCAAAAGTTGAAATTCACATTCAATAGTTAAAGAAATTTATAATAAGGAGTTACAAAAATAGAAGATTAACAAAGATATATGTATACAGATACTACAAGAAATGAAAGAAGAAAAAGAAGCCTTTGAATTTTATTATTTCTGCCACGGTTGTAGAAATTTCTTTCTCTTTCAAATTCTTCCTGATCGCGACTTCCCATAGCTACCAATTTTGGTTGTTTATCATCTACCACTCTCTCTTGTTGCCCTTGCGAGGTGCTCGCCACTGTTTGTATTAATCTGGGTAACAGACTTGCATTCGCAACACTTGAATTTGTATTCGCAACTGGGTACGATTCTACTTCATTTTGCCTTTCCTCCAAAGCAATATATTCCTCTTGCAATTCTCTCAATTCGGTCATCGTGATCGTATTCTTGACTCTGAAAACTTGAACATATAATAAGTTGGTTGCGAACATAGCATTTATGAATGATAGTATGAGATATCTTTCATCAACCCGTCCCGCCATTTCGCTACACATTGTCTTCCATCTTACCGTCGATGTCTCAAGCTCTCGCCAACTCTTTGTTTTAGCCCAAATACATCTTCAATGCCAGGTCGCGAAGAGTTGTTGCTTATATACGCCCCAAGAATATAGCCTCGTAAATGATTGAATGATGTGATTGTATTCCTTGGTAAGCCCTCAAACCATTTTAACGCTTCTCCCGTTAAACTCGACGCAAAGTATTTGCACAATATAGCGCCATGGTTTTCCCACCGTAGATACATCTCACATAAGCCTTGATGTGTTGTACTCGCACAAGTTGACCCATCAAAAATGCTAGTTAGCGCTGGTAAGTTGCATTTTGGGGTATTCCTCCTAACTGCACTTCTAATGTAAAAGGATTTTTCGCAGCCTCCGCGATAGCTTCATCTAACCTGCCTTCTCCCTCCTTCTCTTCTCGCTGTTCAATATTCCTCTCATCTCTCGCCAATTCTCGCAGAATTTGTTCATTTGCCTCTTAATTTGAATTTATCGGTCTCTTTAATTCTGTTTCCCTCCTTCTTCGTTCGTGTCTACTTTTTTTATTCTTTCATATTCTTCGTTAATATCTCCATTGTTGCGATTTCGCTCGCGCCTCCTCTCTCGATTGTCATGATTATTCTGCCGAATCGCCTCTTCCAATTCCCGATTTTCCATTTCTCGCTCTCAATCTTTCTCTCGCGGGCTAGACGTGCTTGTTCTCGTATAATGCTTTTCAATGTCATCTTCAATTTCCTTTTGTTTCCTTTGTGTTTCTCTCCCATGTAGTGTTCTTCTTCCCTCTTCCCGATTTTCTTCATTAATTGGGTTATTCTGTCCTCGAGGTCGCCTATCTTCTTGATTTCCATCATCGTGATTATTCACCAAAATATAACGATTTTCTATTAATTCTCTCTCTTCGCGACCTCCTTCACCAAGATTTAACTCTCTTTCCAAATTTTCTTCATTAACGTTTCACAGTAATGTTCTTCTCTCATTTTCTCTACTCGATCCTGATCTCGATCCGTTACTACTTCTTGATCTTCTATTTTGCAGCCTCCTATTTTCCATCCTTAATTCGTGGTTTTGCCTTGTTAGATTCGCGCGTTCTTCCGTTCTAAGCGTCTTTCTTCGTGTATTGTCTCGTCTCAAATACTTCTAATGCCGCAATTTCTTCATTTCCACGAATTGTTTCTCCCATCTCTTCTCGATTTCTCTCTTCCTGTCCACTATTCATCAATTGTTGCACTTCTTCTCTTTCTTCCATAGAATCTGATCTCCATGTATGCACGCTCACCCTATCATAATCGATACTCTGTTTAGTGCTGGTTGAATTGGTGGTCGAGTTAATGGTTGAATTGGTGGTTGAATTGGACCTTCTTCTCCATTTCTTGCATCTATCCTTGATGGTTCACCTACTTCATTTCTTCTTTCTCCCACTAATCTTCCACTTCTCCTTACGATCGTTGGTTGTTCCGATGCATTCTTTCTCCTAGCCATTTCTCAACTTTAGTAACTTGTTAAAAATTATTCAAGATTTCTTTCTTGTTACCCCTAATTCTTCCAATTCACAAGGTTGATCTTCTTCAATCCATGTTTCTAGCGCATATGTAGTTGCAGAAATCCTACACTACACCCCTCACTCGAATTTGCTTAATCAATCCATTTGAAGATGAATAATAATTTCTTTTATTAATTGTTTTCTTGAAAGGTTTACAAAGAAATGTAGAAATCGAACTAAAGAAATTACAATCACTCTTGATTTTCTCTCTCTAATGACTTGCTTAACAATTCAAAAGAATGCTCCTCTACAACAGACTTTACTCGACCCTTTATATAGGGTATTACATAGTGGATGACAAATAAGTTGTCCTTTATTTTCGGAATCGACTCGCGAATCCTCGCGAATGTGTAACTCGCTTGTCCTCGCGACACTCCTAAATCTCGCCAAGTCTTCACACTTTCCTCATGTTCGACTGTCGTCATCTATTACGTCATTTATTTACCTCCTCATGCGATTCCTTCGCGACGGCCGTCGTTTATTAATCTCGCGAAGTATTGGGGTTGCGATATTCTGATCCTACAATTTGAGTTGTTCTTTGCATGTTTAAATTATAAGATAGTTCAATTCTAGCACTTTCATTGCCTTGCTCTCACAATGGATGCCATGTATCCATTGTAGTTAGGATAACTCGCATTGAGTGTATTTCAGCCCAAGCTTCAACCACTATCGCTAACCCTTGACTAGTTGTGCTTAATTAGACAACTAGTGCTCAATTAGCACCCTTAGCCGATAAATTGAACTATCCCCTCGGTGAAACCCTTAGATAAGTGATAGCCCACACACTTTCCTTATCTCACACAGAACACTCAAATTAGTTGAATCACATAACTTGAATTAGAGGTGGATTTGATAATCCTAGTGCCTGCAATTTCAATACTCATATACCATTGTGTTTTTAGTCTTGTAACCTTCAACTCAGTCGTATCAACACCAAGTTCAATCCATATTTGTGTTACATTTCCTTGAATCAGTTTAGAAGCTCTTAGATCACTTAAGCATACACCATTTCTCTCGTGGATCGACTCCGTGCTTGCCCTTGCCTCCAATAGGCCCGTGCACTTGCGAATACGTAGGAAAAACATCTTTAAAGACCTACCAAAGGCCGAATCCTCAATTTTCATCATTGCATCCCCTACTTCAAGTTGTTGTTATTAGGGTTACATATAACAAGTATCATCACCAATTATGTGTGTTGCCTTCCCATCGGTCACATCACCTCGATAGATGTAGTTGCAGGAAATCCTACACTACACACCTCACAAGAATCCATACAATCAAACCATTGAAGATGAACAATTATAATTTTTATTGATTAATTTCTTGAATGTTTACAAGATAAAATGGAAAAGAGCTAAAGAAATTACAATCACTATAAACTTTCTCTTTCTTAATGACTTGCCCAACACTCGAAAAAGATCTCTCTCCAATAGGCATGTTCGCCTCTTTATATAGGGTATTACATAATGGTTGATGCACTAAGCTGTCCTTTATTTTCGAACGATTTGCGAAGTGTCGCAAGTGTACAAATGTATAATCTCGCGACGCTCCTAGATCTCGCTAGGTCTTCACACCTTTCTCGTGTTCCGCTGTCGTCATCCATTGTGTCACTTATTTTATTCTGCCTCTGCGACGCCTTCGCTACGTAACGTTTATGAATTTTGCAGAGGTGTTGGTGTTGCGATATTCTGATCCTACATCTTGCCTCTTCTCATGTCTTCTCTGCGAAGAAGAGAATGTCATGAGAATTATTATTTTTAAACTGCCGCAACTATTCATCCTTATCTGTTTGGCGATTTGACTTCATACTTTTACACTAAATCTATAATACGTGTCTCTTCTCCACTCATTTTTTGACACGTTTATTTCAACCGTTACTTCTCAACCATTCACGTCTCTTCTCACATTAAATGCGTTTATCTTCTCGAGAATTCTTCTCTATATATAGTTTTCTCATCCTCCTCTTCTTCTTTTTTACTTTCTCTCTGCAATTTTTCTTCAATTCTCCTCCGTAATTTCCGCTTCTACTATTGTAAATTTTCTTTTTTCCTTTGATCTTCAACTCCTTAATCATTACCATACTCAAAAATGGCTCCACCGGTCGTAGATATGAAGTTCTCTTGGGAGAGGCTCAAGAGGATTTACAAGAGAAAGGTTTCACATTATCCACTATTCCTCATCAAAAATCTTCATCTATTCTCTCCGCCAAATTATTTACCGATCATTGTTGTGATAATCAAAAGATCATAATCTCACAGTCGATTCTCGCCTTCTTCCCATTCCTCTCTAATACCCCGAAATTCCTTTGTTTTATGAAATTCTTGCTCATGAGAAATTCTCATGAGCCGTTTACCAATTAAGTGGAGATTGTATCCGTTTAATGCTTGAGTTCGCCAACCGTGGCACCGGTAAGGGGTCTCTCTATTCTAATGCAAATGAGATCCTAAATTTGTAGATTTATAGATATTCGCTGAGAAGTATTCAAGAGAGAGTTTCTTTGAGAATTATGAAGTAATAAACATGAAGAACGATAGAACTCATTGGGTGCACGTTTGAAAAGAAGAGAAAATATCCCCAAATGACAAAGTACTTATGCAGATATCGATTGGCATTCGGCAAGAACAATGTTCCTCGCCATTCTAAAGACGAAAAATGGTGTGTCTTTCCGCTATTCTTGAATGGACCTTATATTCCGTGTTCGAATGGACTCCCTGCGCGAACCTCGCCAACTATCAACCTTGGGTATTTAACTGCCCGAGAAAGCTAAAGAGGTATGCTTCTTGAATTTCGCTCGCTTTGTAATTATTACTTCTTTTTACATCTACTAATTTTGCTAAATTTTCAGATTGTTAAATTGAGAAAAAGTTACGAGAGAAATCCTAAGGCTAGTACTCAAATTCTCCAAATGATCACTTGATGAAGTAAGAAATACCTTTCTTTATTATTTTTAACAATATTGTTGCCTCTCGTTTCTTATCTTCATTCGTGTGCGAAGGTTGGCGTTGAAGTTGTTGAAGAAGAGGATATTTCAAGTCACAAAGCTAAAGGCAAGAGTAAAATTTCTCTTCGCTGAAGAAATCAGCCGCTCCACCTTCTAAAAACGGAAAATCCATTCTTCTTCTCGTTCCAAATTTCAATCCAACAGAGCTCCGATGAAGATAATGATGATGTTGACACTTCTCTTGCGAGGAGAATCATCCAAATTGAATCACTATGGCGCAACTATCTAGTGTCTTCTCGACTCTATGCAAGGAATTGGAGATGATCATTTTTCTGCCACATGTGAAGCTCTCGCAAATATTTGCGATGCTCCCTTACTAGAGGATGATGATTCTTTTCGTGGAGTTTCCAGAGCAGAAACTCCCAGTTTCCTAAACGCACTTAGTGCCTTGGTATGTCTATATTTCCTTATTTCGCATGATTTCAATTATAAACCTCATCTTGACGATTTCTTTATTTTCCTTTATAGTCTCGGGAGAGCTTCCTTTGTTGTTGCCTCGTATCTCGAGAAAAGGCGCAACAGCCTCGAAAAGAAAAATCTTCAACTTAAGAAGAAGAATGAAGAATTGAAGTCAAGTTGTTTCTCTTCGCAAGAGAGATAAAGAACTTGAAAATGAAACCGCTATTCTTCGTGAAAAGACCAAACAATTGGAAGTTGTGTCCTCTTCTCTCGAAGGACAAGATATCTAGCATTCAAAATGCTAATCAACAACTTTATGGTATAAAATTCTTTCTTTTTCCTTGCTTTTGCTCTGTCATTTGTTTTTCTTTATCTAACTTATCATTTTCAAGCAGACGTTTATAACCTTTCTGAGGAAGCCATTCTTCTTCACTCATTTCCTGAGTCTATGGATAACGATGCTCTTCTCGCCCATATCAATGATTCTTTAAATAGCTTTTCAAATAACAAAATCAAACTTCTTTCTCTAAATGAACTTCAATCCAGATTCCTCCTTTTAGAAGCTGATCATAGATCTAGTTTGAGTTTAGCCAACCAATTTAAAACACCTATATCTTAGTTCCCAAGATAAAATTAATACTTTAAGGAAGAAGGTTAGTGATCTTATAGATGACAAAGACCGCATTGCTAATCAAGGTGCCCAAGCATTAGCAAAATTTCAAAAAAGTCTTCTTGAAGTTCAAGTTGAGCGGGATGAATCCATTCGCCAAAATACTATTCTTAGCGAAAGAGAGAATCAAATTTGTTCCCTTCTTCTCAGAAACAAGGATTTATGAGTTCGCTTGGGCCGCGAAAGTTCTAGATGACGCCGTAAATAATTTAGGTGTTAATGTTAGTCTTCAAGTTGAGCATAGAGCCTTGATTAGGGATATGATTTCGATAGAGAAGGTTGTTGATCATTCTTCTTTACTTAATTGTTTATTATATATATGAAGTCATTCATCAAGTTGTTTATTCATTGCTTCTACATTCGCAGAGGCCGAGAAGAGATTTCGAAAAGAATCAAGAACTTGAATCCGAAAAGAACAACTTGCAAAGGACTTCTCTTTCGCAATGACAAGTATTCCAAGTCAAGAAGCAAATCGCAAATTAATCATGTGGCGAATTTCAAAAATGATGATGTTCTCTTTTGCAATCAGACTATTAAGACAGTCTGTGATGACAACAGTATTCCTTATTCTTCATACCCTTGTCTTCTTGACGAAATCCCTGAGAACATGCCTTCTTTGGATATCTCTGATAGCGTTGCTAGCGAAGAAGAATCTGATGAAGTAGAAGGATCTGGTGAAGAAGAAGAATCAAACAAGAAATATCACCATTTTCTTCTTTCTCTTTTTGTAACATCTGTATATTTATCTTTTTAATCTTCTATCTTTATAGTCTCTTATTGTAAGTTTCTTGGATCTTCAAATACAAATTCTACTTTTGTTGTCCCTTTCTGCACATGTTAAAAAAGCAATTCTTTTTTGCAATATGGTTAATCAATATTATGAATGCGTAAATCTATCATATGAAAATAAATAACATGTTCTCAATCTATGCATTCCCATACTTGTCTCTGTTATTTGTTTTCAAATGAATGATTAAGCAAATAACCTTTAGATGGTAACATGCCTTAGTCTCGCAACTGTTGTTGCTGAATTCTCGCGAGAGAATGTTTCTTAGTTGTTTTCAAGATCTCATTTTTTCCTTTTTCTTTTGTGTGGTCTTATTTTGCCTTCCTAGTTAAAGGTCTTATTACGCCACCTCTTGTCATTGCGATAAAATCGCAGGACGTCTTTACACTTTCATGTAAAGACCCATTGATTTTGCCTTATCATTTCTTAGTATTGTTGCCTCTGCAGGATAATTTTATTGCGACAATATGACAGGCCTAGATTTTCTTGCGAAAATAAAGCCCCATGATATTGCCGTCTTGCGACGAAATCGCAGGACGTCCTTACACTTTCATGTACTGACCCATTGATCTCGCTCTTATCTTTGTCTTTTGTATTATTGCCTCTTTCAGATCATCGCACAAATATGACAAGCCTAAATTTTCTTGCAAAAATAAAGCCTCATGATATTTGCGTCTTAAGACACTTATCACTCCCCTAATGGAGGGTGCCGCCCTTATCATCTCCCCGGTTGCCCTTCAAGGAGGCGTACATCGGCCATACAAGACTAGCTCCTCCCATCCGGTCTTAACAACAACCAGCTTGTTTTCGCAGCCTCTTATCCCTTATACCCGTAGGATCGAATATCGCAACAACAATACCTCGCGAGATCAATAAACGACGATATTGCGTAAAGCGCCGCAGACGAGTAATATAAATGACGCAATGGACGAAGATAAACTTAACACGAGAAAGGTGTGAAGATCTAGCGAGATCTAGGAGAACTGCGAGATTATGTATTTGTACACTTGCGATATTTCGCAAGTCATTCCCGAAAACAAAGGATAGTCTAGCTGTCATCCACTATGTACTACCCTATATAAAGAGTTGAACAAGTCTGTTGAAAAAGAGATCTTTTTGGAAGTGTTAGACAAGTCATTAGGAGAGAGAAAGTTTGTAGTGATTATAATTTCTTTAACTCTTTTCCATTTTATCTTGTAAACATTCAAGGAATTAATCAATAAAAATCATAGTTGTTCATCTTCAAATGTCTTAGTTGTGTGGATTCTTGTGAGGGGTGTAGTGTAGGATTTCCTGCAACTACATATTGGCGCTAGAAATAGGGAGAGAGTAAGGATTGACATCGTGATTTGAAAGAATTTGGAGTATTAGGAAGGAATTTCATATAATTTTTAACAAATTACCAAAATCAAGAAATGGCTGTAGAAGGAGAAATGCATCCGAGCAACCAACAACTGTTAGAAGGAGTAGGAGACTTGCCGGAGAAGGGAGAAATGAAATGGGAGAATCCTCAAGAAGGAACATAAGGAATAATGAAGAAAATCAAATTCAATCACCAATTCAACCAGTAGCGGATAGAACTGTGGATTATGATAGAGTAAGCGTGCATACTTGGAGATCAGACTCTGTGGACGAAAGGGGAGAAGAGCAACAATTGATAAACAATGGACAAGAGGAGAGAGACCGAGAAGGGATTGGAGAAATAATTCATGGAAATGAAGAGATCGCAGCATTAGAGGCGTTGAGACAAACAATACATGAAGAAAGACGATTAGAGGTAGAGGAACGTGCAAATTTGACAAGACAGAATCATGAGTTGAGGATGGAAAATATGAGATTACAAAGAAGAAGGTCGAGAAGCACTACAAGGTCAAGCTCAAGATCAGTTAGAGAGGAAAGAAGGAGAATTTTACCTACAAAAATGTCGATGAAGAAAACCAAGAAGAAACGCAAAATCCATGTAACATTGCGAGAGAAGAGAAATGATGGAAGATCGTTATATTCCACGTCCCGAGACTCTTCAAAATGGGCAGTAATGATGGAAATCAAGGAAATAGGCAGCGTCAGAGGCAGAATAACCCAGTTGATGAAGAAAATCAAGAAGAAGGAAGAAGAATATTGCATGGGAGGGAAGCACGGAGGAAGCAAAAAGAGATTGAGGATGAAATTGAAAGACATTATGTTGAACAAGCACGTCTAGCTTTAAGAGAGAGAAAAATTGAGAGCAGAAATGGAAGAACAGAGTTAGAAGAGGCAATTCGCGAATAATCATGATAATCGAGAAAAAGGCGAGAACAAAATCGCAACAATGATAATATTAATGAAGAATATGAAAGAGCACAAAGGAGAGCTGATAGGCAACAAAGAAGAGAAATTGATAGATATAATGGTGTGCGAATTCGTGAAAGAAGTGAAGGAGAAAATCGTAGAGAAAGACGAGAAGAGAATGATGAAAGTCAAAGGTATATGAACGCAGGAGAAGAGAAGCGGAACTAAAAAGACCAATAGATTCAAATTCTGATGTAAATGAACAAATTTTGAGAGAATTGGCAGAAATTAGAGGAATGATGAACAACAAAAGGGGAGGAGGAAAGAGACAGTTGGATGAAGCCATAGAAGAAGCTGCGAAAACTCCGTTCACACAAGAGATACAATTAGGAGGAATACCACCAAAGTGCAACTTACCAACATTAACCAAATTTTTCGATGGAACAACTTGTGCGATACAAAGATAGCAAAGCTTATATGAGATGTATGTTACAATGGGAGAATCATGATGTTATATTGTGCAAATATTTTGCATCAAGTTTGACAGGAGAAGCTTTGAAATGGTTTGAAGGACTACCGAAAAATACAATAACATCTTTCAATCACTTGCAGGCTATATTTAAGTAATAATTCCTCGCGACCTGGTATTGAAGATGTATTTGGGTTAAAACAAAGGGTTGGTGAAAGTTTGAAGCATCTGACTGTGAGATGGAAGACAATGTGTAGCGAAATAGCTGGTCGTGTGGAGGAGAGATATCTCATCTTATCATTCATTAATGCCATGTTCGCGACAAACCTGTTATATATATTCAAATTTTTAGAGTCAAGAATACAATCACAATGACTGAGTTGCGAGAGCTCCAGGAGGAGTATATTGCTCTAGAAGAAAAGCAAAATGAGATGGAATCATACCCTGTCGCGAATACAAGTTCAGGAGCTGCGAATGCAAGTTTGTTACCCAAATTGATAAACACTGTGGCGAGTACATCACACAAAGAAGGAATGAGGATACCGGATGATGGTCGCAAAAGTTGGTAGCCATGGGAAGTCGCGATCGTGAAGAATTTGAAAGACAAAGAAATTTCTACAACCGTGGCGGAAATAATAAAATTCAAAGGCTTGATCAGCCGCAAGAAACCTATGGAGGTCAGAAGCATAATTCGCAAGAAATCTATGGAGGTCAGAGGCATAACTATCATAGAGGGCAGCGAGGTCATAGGGTAGTCTGGGAAGAAATCAAGATGCCTCCACTAAACGCTAGCGTAGAGAAAATATGGGAAGCTATAATCCTGATGGAAAACATACCTGCACCATGGAACATGGGGAATGAACCACCTCCAGGTGACAGAAGTCATGAATTTTGTTCCTATCACCATTTTTATGGACACCTAACGAATGATTGTAGGAATATAAAAAGAATCATCCTCAGAATGATAGACCAAGGGAAGCTAAACCATTTTTTAAAATGTGAAGAGAAGACTCAACCATTACCAACACCTCCAGAAATTCACAGACTAAATACAACAAAAGGGAAAGAAACGATTGTAGTAGAAGTTGGAGCGAAGGCCAAAAACTTGTTTTGCAATTCTATCGTACATTCGTACAGGACAATCGAAGATTTTCATGATAGTGTTCTCGGGAGGGTTTTCGCAAGAGATGCTGACAATAGAGAAGTAATGAACATCGCGAAGACATCGCCACTAAAAGAATGGCAAACGCAGATTATTTCTTTTACCGCAGAAGAGGTACCTGAGGGTGGCGAGATGCATGATAGTCCATTAGTGGTTAGATTGGAAATTAACCCAAAACCTGTTGATGATGAAGATGATGGGGGCGAAAATTCATGGGCTATAAATAGAATCTTAATTGATACTGAAGCTCAGAAACATTCTTTTTACCACACTTACAAGACTATGGTAGGGAAAGACGAAGACTTGATACCTTCAACCTATAAGATTTATGGTTTTAATGGTACTGCCAATAAACCTAAAGGAGAAATTCGTATGTGAATACCACTAAAAGGATTATCAACTGAAATCTTGTTTTGCACAGTCGATGTGGAATCCCCCTATAATGCATTAATTGGGCGACCTTGGTTACATGAGATCTTGGGTGTAGCATCAACTTACCACCAAAGTCATCAAATTTCCTCATCCCAAAGGGTATTGGAGTTATAAAAGGAGATTGGGCCGACTTGACAAAAGTGCTATGAAGTTGATGTGGAGTCTTGCGAGGAAAGGGCTGCTCAAAAGAAAAATTGGAAGCGGAATATCAAAGAAGAACAAAGAAGAGAAAGACTGATGGTGGACACAATAGAAGTGAGAGATAAAGATATATTGCGAAACCCATGCCTGAAAACAATTGGAAATTGCGATGGTCTCGCAAAAGGGAAGGAAATATCAGGAAATATGAATGAAGAAACAAAGAACAACAGAGTAAGAAGTGTAAGAAATAAATAATTGATTTTAGAGTTGTGTAAAAAAAAAAAATGTTTGAAGTGACAAAGACATGTCAAAAGTACAAAGAATATGACGATCGAAGAAAGTCCCGCGAGACATGAATATAACGAAAGTTTGGTTAAATAATTACAGCGAGATCACAAATATGTAGCAAGATTATGCGATAATTTCGCAAAAATAATGAGAAGAAATAGTCAAAAATCAATGAATGATTAAAAGAATTGACAGAAATGAAAGAATGAGTGAATGGGACGAACCTTTATGGCGTACACCCTAGTTCGCGAATGATATTTCGTAAGAGGCAAATGTAAGACCTAAAGTGCGTCATATAAGGGGTATCTCTTGACATGGCTCGGGAAAAGGTTACACCGCCCGGAACCTAAGTCATGAAAATTTGGGGTCAATAAAGCCCATCCGGGAGATACCTTGGATTTCCAACTATATATATAAGGTTTGGACGACCGAGGGTCTCTTCCACGAGTCGTTGTATGACCAAGGCGCCGAGGTACACGGTTGAGCCGAGAGTGCCCGGGGCATTTGAAGTGTCTCGGCCATTCTTGGCAAGTCTTGGCACATGCCGCACTCACCAAGAAAATTCCACTTAGGGTACAAGTCTCGTAACCATAAACCCTATAGGTATAAGGGATAAGAGGTTGCGAAACAACTCGGTTGTTGTTAAGACCTGGATGGGAGGAGCTAGTCTTGTATGGCCGATCTACGCCTCCTTTGAAGGGGCAACCAGGGAGATGATAAGGGCGACACCCTCCATTAGGGAGCCGATAAGTGTCTTAAGACGCAAATGTCATGAGGCTCTATTTTCGCAAGAAAATTTAGGCTTATCATATTTGTGCGATGATCCCGAAGAGGCAATAATACTAACGCGAGGTTAAGACGAGATCAATGGGTCTTTACATGAAAGTGTAAAGACGTCCCGTGATTTCGTCGCAAGACTAAGAATGTCATGGGGCTTTAAGTTCGAAAGAATTTTTTTAGGCCTGTCATATTGTCGCAACAAAAACATCCGGCAAAGGCAATAATACTAAAGAAATGATAAGGCAAGATCAATGGGTCGTTACATGAAAGTGTAACGACGTCCTACGATTTTGTCGCAAGACGGCAATGTCATGGGACTTTATGTTCATAAGAATATTTAGACCTGTCACATTGACGCAAAAATGAGGGGTGGCAAAATAAGACCTTTAACTAGGAAGGCAAAATAAGACCACACAAGAGCAATGATAAGACAAGATCAATGGGTCATTACATGAAAATGTAAAGACGTCCTGCGATCTTGCCGCAATGATGAATTTCAACATAAATAAAGATAAGACCACACAACAAATTGAGTAAGCAAATAAACTTGCAAAAATGGCTATATTTGTGAAGAGTTAGCAATAGCAGTTGCGAAACTAAGAAGTATTATTATTTAAAGATTATCGATTTAATCTCTCATGTGAAAATAAATAAAAGAGGCAAGTATGGGAATGATTAGAGTAAAAACTTGTTATTTATTTTCATATGATAGATTTACAGTAAGAGATTACAAAAATGGAAGGCTAGAAGGATAAATGTACAAATATCACAAGAAGAGAAAAAGGAAAATGGAGCTATCTCACAGCTTCATTCTTCTTTTCATCGACTCTTTATCTGGACTCCTCTTCTTCGCTAGCTTCACTATCGTAAAACATCCAAGGAAGGTATATTTTCAGAACCTCGTCAAGAAGACAAGGATATGAAGAAAGAGGAATACCGTGGTCATCGCAAACCTGTCTTAATAGTTTGATTGCGAAAACGGACAACATCATTATTGAAATTCGCTACGTAGTTTGTAGTTGCTTCTTCAACTTGGAATACTTGTCATTGCGAAGAGAGAAGTCTTTTGCAAGTTGTGCTTTCGTATTCAAGTTCTTTAATTCTAGTTTGAAACCTCTTCTCGATTCTCGCGAACAAATGGCAATGAGTCAAGAATTTAATAGTAGTTTCACAAAAAGAAGTGGTAAAGTAATGAAGAACAGCTAACAACCTTCTCTCTGTCGTAAATCATATCTTTAACCAAGGCAAGATGCTCAAGATGAACGCTCGACGTTAACACCTAAGTTATTTCTCGAATTATCTAGAACTTTCGCAGACCAAGCGAATTCATCATCACTATTTATGACAAGAAGTGAACGAATTTGATTTTCTCGCCATTAAGTATGGCATTTTGGCTAAAAGATTCATCTCGCTCAATTTGTACTTCAAGAAGAGTTTTTGAATTTCGCTAATGCCTCGTGCACCCCGATTAGCAATGCGATCCTTGTCATCTATAAGGCTATTAATTTTCTTCCTTAGAATATTATTTTTCTCGTGGGAACTAAGATTTAGACGTTTAAATCTTGGTTGGCTAAACCTAAACTAGATATATGCTCAATTTCTAAGAGATGAAGTTTGGTTTGAAGTTCATTTAATGAAAGAGAGTTAATTTTGTTTGACGAACTACTTAAAGATTCGTTGAGATGAGCGAGAAGAGCATCATTATCCATAGGCTCGAAAATGAATGGAGAAGGATGGCTTCACGTAAAGATTATAAATGTCTCAAGCAAAAATGATAAGTCGTGCAAAGAAAAATAAATGACAAAGTAAAAACGAAGAAAAGAGAAGAGTTTTATACCATAAAGTTGCCGATTAGCACTTTGAAGAGTAGATATTTTATTCTTTTCCGGGTAGAAGATTCAGCCTTCCAATTGTTGAATTCTTTCACGAAGAGCTGGCAGCCTCATTTTCATTCTTCTTGCGAGATGTCGCAACTTCAATTTCTAGTTCCTGGTCTTTTTGTGAAGTCAAGATTTTTCTTTTCAAAGTTGTTACGCCTCTTCTCAAGATCCGAGGCAACAAAGAAAGGAAGCTCTTCCGGACTATATAAAAAAAAAAAAAAAAAAAAAAGATAAAGGAACTATTAATATATGATTTAAAATTAAAATTATGAAGGAATAAAGAAATATAAACATACCAAGGCACCGAGTGCATTCAAGAAGTCGGGAGTCAATGATCCGAGATTCCCCAAGAGACTCACTACCCTCCAAGAAAGAAGCATCACATATACTTGCGAGAGCTTCGCATATACCGTAGAGGCGGTCATCTCCAAGCCCTTGCATGGAGTCCGAAAAGATATTAGATAATAACGTCATAGGAGATTCAAATGGATGATCCTCCTTCGCGTAGAAATATCTACATCATCGTTTTCTTCATCGGAACTTTCATTAGATTGAGGACTTGAGCGAGAAGAAGAATGGGTCTTTTGTTTTTTGTATACGGTGGCAAAGATTTTTCTTGCGAAGAGGGTCTTTACCCTTTCTTTTTACCCTCGCAGCTTTTGAAGCTTCTTCCTCGCCTTAACTTCAACACCAACCTACATACACGAATGAAGATAAGAAACAGAGGCAACAATATTGTGGATAACAAGATAAAATATTTCTTACTTCATCCGTGATTGAGTTTTAGTATCGCCAAAGTACTTGGCTTTGGATTTATTTCATAACTTTTTCTTAATTTAGTGATCCGAAAATTTCGCAATTTAAGTAGATATAAAGGAAGGAAACATTGCAAAGCAAATAAAAATTATAAAATATACCTCTTTTGCTTTCTCGGG
The DNA here is from genome assembly GCA_023531295.1 of Papaver armeniacum. Classification (NCBI taxonomy): domain Eukaryota; kingdom Viridiplantae; phylum Streptophyta; class Magnoliopsida; order Ranunculales; family Papaveraceae; genus Papaver; species Papaver armeniacum. The sequence goes on along the minus strand of JAJJWW010007382.1, from coordinate 63,805 downwards.
CCAATTAAATACCCAAGGATGATAATTTACGAGATTCGCAGGAGTATATTGGAACCTGAAATGTAAGGTCCGTTCAAAAATAGCTTAAAGACACACCACTTCTCATCTTTAGAGTAGCGAGGAACATTGTTCTTGCCGTAGTGCCAATCAATATCTAACATGAGTATCTTATCGTTTCTAGGACGCCCTCTTTTCTTTTCAATCGAGCACCCCAAATGAGATTTATCATTCTTCATATTTATCACTTCATAATTTTTAAAAAGCTTTCTACCGAGTACTTTTCACCGACTATCTCTAAGTTTGCGAATTTAGGATCTCTCGACGTTATCGATATAGAGATCCCTTACCAGCGCCACGATTGGCGAATTCAAGCATTAGACGGATGCAATCACCGCTTAATTGATAAATAGCTCGCGAGAATTTCTCACGAGCAAGAATTTCATAGAACAAGGGCAGTTCGGTATTGTAGAGAGGAATGGGAAGACCTGCGAGGAGTTGACCTAGCAAGATTATGATGTTCTGATCATCACAATGATGATCAGTAAATAATTTTGCAGAAAGAATAGATGAAGATTCTTGATTGGGAATGGTGGACAAGGTGAAACCCTTTTCTTGTAAATTCTTTTGAGTCTCATCCAAGAGAGTTTCATATTTATGGCCAAAAGTGGAGCCATTCTCAGAATATGGGAATGATAAGAAAGTTAAAGATCAAAAGAAAGAAGAAAAGAAAGATTTACAAAGAAAGGTGAACGTGAATGGCGAGGAGAATAATCAAGAGGATTTGCAAAGAGAGAAAGTAAAAAAGAAGAAGAGGAAGGTGAGAAAACTATATATAGAGAAAAATTCTCAAGAAGATAAATGCATTTAATGCGAGAAGAGACGTGAATGGTCAAGAAAAGACGGTTGAAAGAGACGTGTCAAGAAAAGAGCGAAGAAGAAACATGTGTAATAAATTCTCGTAAAAGTACGGATCATAACAAGATAAAGATGAACCGTTGAGGCATTTCAAAATACTAATTCTCATGACATTCTCTTCTTCGCAGAGAAGACATGAGAAGAGGCAAGATGTAGGATCAAAATATCGCAACAACAATACCTCGCGAGATCAATAAACGACGATATCACTAAAGCCTGCAGACGAGTAATATAAATGACGCAATGGACGATGATAACCAGAACACGAGAAAGGTGTGAAGATCTAGCAAGATCTAGGAGAACTGCGAGATTATGTATTTGTACACTTGCGATATTTCGCAAGTCATTCCCGAAAACAAAGGATAGTCTAGCTGTCATCCACTATGTACTACCCTATATAAAGAGTCGAACAAGTCTCACAAGGAGAGATCTTTTTGGAAGTGTTATACAAGTCATTAGAGAGAGAAAGTTTGTAGTGATTGTAATTTCTTTAACTCTTTTCCATTTTATCTTGTAAACATTCAAGGAATTAATCAATAAAAATCATAGTTGTTCATCTTCAAATGTCTTAGTTGTGTGGATTCTTGTGAGGGTGTAGTGTAGGATTTCCCGCAACTACAATACCTATAGGGCTTATGGTTACGAGACCGCACCCTAAGTGGAGTTTTCTTCTAACCCGAGTGCTACATATGCCAAGACTTGCCAAGAATGGTCGAGACACTTCAAATGCCCTGCACTCTTGGCTCAACCGTGTACCTCTAGCGCCTTGATCATACGACTCCTTATAAGAGACCCTGGCCGTCCAACCAGGGTATAACATTATATATATAGTTGGAAATCCAAGGTATCTCTCCCGGATGGGCTTTATTGACCCCAAATATCCATGACTCAGTTCCGTGGGCGGTAACCTTTTCCCCGAGCCATGTAAAGAGATACCCCTTATATGACGCACTTTAGGTCTTACATTTGCTCTCTTGCGAAATTTTATTCACGAACTAGGGTGTACGCCATAAAGGTTCGTCCCCATTCGATATGTCATTGATTTTAGATTGTTTCTTGTCATCATTTCTGCGAGAATTTCGCGTATTGTTTTTTTCGATTATCATAGTCTTTGAATCTTCAGCCTGTCTTTATTATTCAAATTCCTGCGAAAGCTTCACGTATTCTTTTTTTGATTATCATAGTCTTTGCATCTTCAACCTGTCTTTATCACTCAAAAGATTTTTTTTTTTTTTTTTTTTTTTTTTACAACCTTCGCAAGTCTAGAATCAATTATTCACTCCTTTCGCCTCTTACTTATGTTGTTCTTCTCGCTTCTCTCATTATTCAAATTTCCTAATACCGCTTTTTACCTTTTGCGAAATCATCGCAATTTCCAACTTTCTCCGCATTGGTTTCGCAACGTACTTTCTTCTCTCACCTCTATTGCGTCCACCATTAGTCTTTCCCTTATTTGTTCATTTTTGATGTTTTGCTTCCAGTTCTTCTTCTGAGCAGCTCTTTTCTCGCAAGATTCCATATCAACTTCATAGCACTTCTGTCCCTCAACCCAATCTCCTTTTATGACTCCAACACCAAGTGGGATGAGGAAATTTGATGCACCGGGTGATAATTCGATGCTACACCCAAAATCTCATGTAACCAAGGTCGCCCAATCAATGCGTTATAGGGAGATTCCACATCGATTATGCGAACAAAATTTCGCTTGATAATCCTTTCAAAGGGTATTCGCATATGAGCTTCTCCTTTAGGCTTGTTGGCGTACCGTTGAAACCATAGATCTTATAAGCGAAGGTATTAGATCTTCATCCTTCCCTCTCATAGTCTTGTAAGTATGATAAAAAATGATATTTACAGAGCTTCCAGTATCGATTAAGATTCTATTGATTGCCCATGAATTTTCCGCCTCATCATCTTCATCATCAACAGTGTTTTGGGTTAATCTCCAATCTTACCACTAATGGGTTGTCATGCATCTCTCCACCCTCGTGTACTTCTTCGCTGTAAAAGAAATAATCGCTTTTGCCATTCCTTTAGTGGCGATGTCTTCGCGATGTTCATTATTTCTCTATTATCAGCATCTCTTGCGAAAACCCTACTGATAACACTATCATGAAAATCTTCTACTGTCCTGTACGAATGCACAATAGAGTTACAAGACAAATTCTTGGCTTTCGCTCCAACTTCTATCACAAATGTTTCTGCTCCTTTTGTTGTGTTTTCTCTGTGAATTTCTGGTGGTGGTGGTAATGGTTGAGATTGAAGTTGATTTTTTAGAAATTGATTTAGTTTCCTTGGTCTATCATTCTCGAGGATGATTCTTTTTATATTTCTACAATCGTTTGTGGAGTGTCCATGAAAATGGTGATAAGAACAAAATTCATGACTTCTCACACTGAGGTGGTTCACTTCCATGTTCCATGGCGTGTATATTTTCCATTAAGATTATAGCTTCCCATATTTTCTCCACACTAGCATTTAGTGGTGGCATCTTGATTTCTTCCCGCACTACCCCGTGACTTCGCTGTCCTCTATGATAACTCGCTCCCGACTTCCATAAGTTTCTTGCGGCTGATCAAGTCTTTGAATTTTGTTATTTCCTCCACTTATAGAAGTTTGTCTCTCTCTCAAATTCCTCCTGATCACGACTCCCCATGGCTACTAACTTTCGCTGTCCATCATCCGTTATCATTTCTTGTTGACCTCACGAGGTGCTCGCCACTGTGTTTATTAGTTTCTTAACAAGCTTGCATTTGCAGCTTTTGAACTTGTGTTCGCAACGGGGTATGATTCCATCTCGTTTTGCTTTTCCTCTAGAGCAATGTACTCCTCTTGAAGTTCTCGCAACTCAATCATTGTGATTGTATTCTTGATTCTAAAAATTTGAATATATAGAAGATTGGTTGCGAACATAGCATTAATGAATGATAGAATTAGATATCTCTCATCCACACGACCATCCATGTCACCGCACATTGTCTTCCATCTCACAGCTTAGATGCTTCAAACTTTCACCAACCCTTTGTTTTAACCCAAATACATCTTCAATACCAGTCGCATGGGAGTTATTACTTATGTATGCCCCTAAAAATATACCTTGCAAATGATTGAAAGATGTTATCAGTATTCCTCTGAATCCATCAAACCATTTCAAAGCTTCTCTGTCAAACTTGATGCAAAATATTTGCACAATATAGCATCATGGTTCTCCCACCGTAACATACATCTCACATAAGCTTTGATATGTTGTATCGCACAAGTTGTTCCATCGAAAATGTCAAGGTTAACGTAGGTAAGTTGCATTTTTGGGGGTATTCCTCCTAATTGTACTTCTTGTGTGAATGGAGTCTTCGCAGCTTCTTCTATGGCTTCATCCAATTGTCTCTTACCTCCTCCCCTTTTATTATTTAACATTCCTCTCATTTCCGCCAATTCTCTCGTAATTTGTTCATTTACACCAGTAGTTTGGCTCCATTGGTCTTTTTAACTCCGCCTCTCTTCTTCTCGCGTTCATGTCTCTGTTTTGACTTTCTTGTTCATCATTCTCTTTTCGCCTTTCTCTCGCGATCTTCTTTCATTCCTCTCATTAATTCACACACCGTTATATCTATCATTTTCTCTTCTTTGTCGCCTTTCGATTCTCCTTTGTACTCTTTCATACTTTTCATTGATATTACCATTGTTGCGATTTTGTTCTCTCCTTCTTTCTCTATTATCATGATTATTCGCGAATTGCCTCTTGTAAATCTTGTTCTTCCATTTCTCGTTCTCAACCTTTCTCTTTCGCAAGCTAGACGTGCTTGCTCAACATAGTGTCTTTCAATTTCATCTTCAATTTCTTTTTGCTTCCTCTCGTGCTTCTCTCCCATGCAATATTCTTCTTCCTTCTTCCCAATTTTCCTCATCACCCTGGATTATTCCGCCCTTGACGCTTACTATTTCCGTGATTTCCATCATTTTGCCCATTTTAAAGAGTCTCGGACGTGGGATATAACGATCTTCCATTATTTCTCTTCTTTCGCAACGTTCTTCGCCTGGGATTTTGCACTTCCTCTCGATTTTCTTCATTAGCATTTTCTATAGGTAAAGTTCTCCTTCTTTCCTCTCTAACCGATCTTGAGCTTGACCTTGTAGTGCTTCTCGACCTTCTCGTTTTGTAATCTCATATTTTCCATCCTCAACTCATGATTTTGCCTTGTCAAATTTGCACGTTCTCCGCTTCTAATCGCCTTTCTTCATGTATTGTTTGTCTCAATGTCTCTAATGTCTGCGACTTCTTCATTTCCATTAATTATTTCTCCAATCACTTCTCGGTCTCTCACCTCTTGTCCATTGTTTATCAATTGTCGTTCTTCTCCCTTTCGTCCCCACGTAGTCCGATCTCCAAGTATGCACGCTTACTCTATCATAATCCACAGCTCTATTCTTAGATCGGTTGAATTGGTGATTGAATTTGATTTTATTCATTATTTCTTGTGTTCATTCTTGAGGATCCCTCCATTTCATTTCTTCCTTCTCCAGCAAGTCTCATGCTCCTTCTAACAGTTGTTGGTTGTTCGTATGCATATCTTCTTCTAGCCATTTCTCAATTTCAGTAAATTGTTGAAAATTATATGAAATTCCTTCCCTATTACTCCAAATTCTTTCGAATCACGATGTCAATCCTTACTCTCTCCCTGTTTCTAGCGCCAATATATAGTTGCAGGAAATCCTACACTACACCCCTCACAAGAATCCACACAATCAAACCATTGAAGATGAACAATTATAATTTTTATTGATTAATTTCTTGAATGTTTACAAGATAAAATGGAAAAGAGCTAAAGAAACTGCAATCACTATAAACTTTCTCTCTCTTAATGACTTTCCCAACACTCGAAAAAAGATCTCTCTCCAATAGGCCTGTTCGGCTCTTTATATAGGGTATTACATAATGGTTGACAGCTAAGCTGTCCTTTATTTTTGGGAACGATTTGCGAAGTGTCGCAAGTGTACAAATGTATAATCTCGCGACGCTCCTAGATCTCGCTAGGTCTTCACACCTTTCTCGTGTTCTGGCTGTCGTCATCCATTGCGTCACTTATTTTATTCGTCTACGACGCCTTCGCTACGTAACGTTTATGAATTTCGCAGAGGTGTTGGTGTTGTGATATTCTGATCCTATAATAGAATAAGGAGATTCTATTGTAACCCTACAGGAGAGTGCTACATCTAGAGTTTAAAGATACCGTAATCTTTCGAGGAATTTGGATTTCTCAGTCGGGAGATTTCATTCATTCACCCAATTGGAAACATAAAATTTTCAAGAACAAAGGATTATTATTCGATGAAGCCCTGGCTCCAGTCGCATAAATAGAAACCCCTGAATATCAAAAGCATTTATAAGTTACGAAAAGATGCTTATCTACGAAATGGAATAACAAAGTGGGAAATCTAGTTATCAACATCAATACGCGGGTTAATGGTGCCCTCACTGGAGTTCTCTTTGAAGCCGCTAACATTCTCTCCAAGCCGCCTAACGCTCTCTCCAGAGGCCGCCTAACGTTCTCTCCCAAGCGTAAGTCGCCTAACATTATCTCCGTGGCCGCCTAACGTTCTCCCAAGCATAAGCCACTTCAATATTCTCTCCGTAAGGTCGCTTCAACGTCCTCTCCAAAAGCCACATGAACATCTTTTTTAGAGGCCGCTCCTATGCACTCTTTGGAAGCTGCTCCGAAATCCTTTTCAGAAATTGCTCCAACCGCCTTTTGAGGATGCTCCGGTTTGTCCACACCAGAGTTGAGAATTATGACGCCATTATGGATAGGCAAGTCAACAAGATCCAAGAAAAGAAGGACTCTCTACCTGCCGTGTATAAAGGCCTCAGAGGTAGTATATCAACCGATTAAATGATTATCTACCTGGATACAATTGACGTATGCTAGGAGGATGATCACTGCGTGCTTTGATACTTCGTTAAACACGTCTTGCTCAAAGACTGAGTCGGCCTCTATCCTGGTAATATCTGTCTACCTTGCCTCATAAATTTTATCTTTACTTGTCACCATCTAGATCTTACCCCGCAACAATGTCACTGTTACATACTAAGAAGGGGACTTAATGTTGATGTTGGTTTTTAGTTCAGGGCTAAAGTTGTAAAACCCTGTATTTAATACGCCATTATTATGCAAAGAAGATAGCCATTTAAAAGTGATGAGTGCCCAAGCCTCTTTACTTACACATGTATTGAGCAATTCAATATATTTGGATATATAAAATTCACTCAGAATGGTGCATGTAGCAATGATCCCAAATATTCTATGAATTTTATTCTCCACTGCCATTATTCACTAATGCATGACCTGCCTAGTATTTTCCTATGCTATGTTCCCAGCCGAACTTGCAATATTGGCATGACATGATAGTTAATGTTCACTCGCGGTGAGTAGCATGAATCTCCGAAGTGTCGGTATTGAGACTTGCATGAAAACACTCACGTAGGCTACACCACTCTCGACAAAGAGATCAGCGTATTTACATTTTTTTATTTAAAAATTAGCGCGATCGAACGCGTTTAAATTCATTAAGGAAAATATAGACCGTCATATCAGTCTTAAAAAATGATCACGGCCACACGATTTGGCCACACGATTCAATAAGCCTAGCCTACTCCTAAGCGGAGCTAGGCGATCATCATGACGACCACTGGCGGGCCCACTAACATCCCATCCTATTCGAAATCCATTTAGTTCAACCGCAACACCCTCAAATGTTAGCCAACATCGGTGATCGCGCTGTTGAAAAATGAGCTCAACGAGCTAAGACCAAGAAACCGGTCTCAAATTGATCACATCCGCCCAACTTAGCTAGCCTAGTTGGATGGTTTAGATCTTCCTTCGAACGATCAAAGAAGTGTTTGGTGTATTCACCGCCGACCCAACTTCATCCCTAGTTGATCGACCCGCCATGGCAAGCCAAGAGAACGTCAAACCGATTGCTCAAAGAAGGTTGAACGCGCCGTTGTTACATTAGCTCAAACGTGCTAAGACCGATTATAACGGTCTCAAAACTACCGCAACCGTCTAACTTAGCCAGCCAAGTTGGACGACGTAGATCGTGTTTTGGACGATAAAAAAGGCGTCACTTTGTTCACCGGCAACTCACCTTCATCCTTAGTCGGTCGAAACTCACACGACATCCATAGGCGCATCGAAACGATTGCCCAAAGTAGGGTGATCACGTGTGTTTTAAAAAAAAAACTAAATTGAATAAACGACGATACGCAACTGCCGCAAATAAATCGCGCTCGTCCATCTTCGCCAGCTTAGTCAAACGACTTAGATCGAATTCTAGATGACCAACAGGGTGACGCTATGATCACCGAACACCCCTCTTCTGTGAGGAGCGATCGGACAAGCCGCGACTTGCTCATGTGGCCTCTGAACGTGTAGGATCAGAATATCGCGACATCAATACTTCGCGGGATCAATAAACAACAACATTGCGAGGGCGTCGCAAAAGAGTAATATAAATGACGCAATGAATGACGACAGCCAAAACACGAGAAAGGTGTGAAGACCTAGCGAAGTTTAGGAGAGCTGCGAGAATGAATACTTGTACACTTGCAATATTTCGCAAGTCATTCCCGAAAATAAAGGACAACTTTAGTTGTCATCCATTGTATACTACCTTATATAAAGAGTCAAATGAGTCTCACAGGAAGAGAGATCTTTTTCTGAGTGTTAGAAAAGTCATTAGGAGAGAGAAAGTGCGTGTTGATTGTAATTTCTTTAGCTCTTTTTCTATCTTACCTTGTAAACATTCAAGGAATTAATCAATAAAATCATTGTTATTCATCTTAAAATGTCTTAGTTGTGTGGATTATTGTGAGGGGTGTAGTGTAGGATTTCCTACAACTACATATTAGCGCTAGAAAAAGGGATTTGAGTAAGGATTGACATCGTGATTTGAAAGAATTTGGAGTAGTAGAGAAGAAATTTGATATAATTTTCAACAGTTTACCAAAATTAAGAAATGGCTAGAAGGAGAAATGCATCTCGAGCAACCAACAACCTTAGGAGAAGTAGGAGACTTGCTTTGAAAAGAGAGAAATGAAATGGTAGAATCATCAAGAAGGAACATCAGAATGATGAAGCAAATCAAATTCAATCACCAATTCAACTAGTAGTGGATAGAATTGTGGATTATGATAGAGTAAGTGTGCATACTTGGAGATCGACTGTGGACGAAGGGGAAGAAGAACAACAATTGGTAAACAATGGACAAGAGGGGAGAGACCGAGAAGGGAATGGAGAAATAATTCATGGAAATGAAGAGATCGCAGAGATTAGAGGCGTTGAGGAAAACAATACATGAAGAGAGACGATTAGAGGCGAGGAACGTGCAAACTTGACAAGACAAATCATGAGCCGAGGATGGAAAACATGAGATTACAAAACAAGGTCGAGAAGCACTACAAGGTCAAGCTCAAGATCGCTTAGAGAGGAAAGAAGGAGAATTTTACCTACGTAAAAAATGCCGATGAAGAAAACCAAGAAGAAGCGCAAAATCGGGGCACAAAATATTGCGAGAGAAGAGAAATGATGGAAGATCGTTATATCCCACGTCCCGAGACTCTTCAAAATGAGAAGAATGGTGAAAACCAAGGAAATAGGCAACGTCAGGAGCAGAATCAACCAATGGATGAAGAAAATCAAGAAGAATGAAGAAGAATATTGCATGGGAGAGAAGCACGGAGGAAGCAAAAAGAAATTGAAGAGCAAATTGAAAGACACTATGCCGAACAAGCACGTCTAGCTCGCGAGAGAGAAAGATTGAGAGCAGAAATGGAAGAACAGGAGTTAGAAGAGGCAATTCGCCAGAATAATCATGATAATCGAGAAAGAAGACGAGAACAAAATCGCAACAATGATAATATTAATGAAGAATATGAAAGAGCACAAAGGAGAGCTGATAGGCACCAAAGAAGAGAAATCGATAGAAATAATGGTGTGCGAATTTGCGAAAGAAATGAAGGAGAAGATCGCAGAGAAATACGAGAAGAGAATGATGAACAAGAAAGTCAAAGTAGACATGAACGTAGGCGAAGAGAAGCGGAACTAAAAAGACCAGAGGGATTCAAATTCGATGTAAATGAACAAATTTTGAGAGAATTGGCAAATGAGAGGAATGATGAACAAGAAAAGAGGAGGAGGAAAGAGACAGTTGGATGAAGCAATAGAAGAAGTCGCGAAAACTCCGTTCACAAAAGAGATACAATTAAGAGGAATACTACCGAAGTGCAATTTACCGACATTAACCAAAGATTGTCGATGGAACAACTTGTGTGATACAAAAGATATCAAAGCTTATATGAGATGTATGCTACAATGGGAGAATAATGATGCTATATTGTGCAAATATTTTGCATCAAGTCTGACAGAGAAGCTTTGAAATGGTTTGAAGGGCTGCCGAAAATACAATAACATCTTTCAATCACTTGCAGGCTATATTTTTAGGGGCATATATAAGTAATAATTCCTCGCGACCAGGTATTGAAGATGTATTTGGGTTAAAACAAAGGGTTGGTGAAAGTTTGAAGCATCTAACTGTGAGATGGAAGACAATGTGTAGCGAAATGGCTGGTCGAGTGGAGGAGAGATATCTCATCTTATCATTCATTAATGCTATATTTGCGACAAATCTGCTATATATTCAAATTTTTAGAGTCAAAAATACAATCACAATGACTGAGTTGCGAGAGCTTCAGGAGGAGTATATTGCTCTAGAGGAAAAGCAAAATGAGATGGAATCATACCCTGTCGCGAATACAAGTTCAGGAGATGCGAATGCAAGTTTGTTACCCAAATTGATAAATACTGTGGCGAGTACCTCACAATCGAAGAAGGAGTGCGCGAAAAACTCGCGATATATGAATATGATGAAAGTTTGGTTAAATAATTACAAACGAGATCTCGGAAAATGAAGCAAGACTATGTGATAATTTCGCAAAGAAGATGAGAAGAAATAATCAAAAAGCAATGAATGACTACAAGAATTGACAGAAATGAATGAGTGAGTGAATGGGACGAACCTTTATGGCGTACACCCTAGTTCGCGAATGATATTTCGTAAGAGGCAAATGTAAGACCTAAAGTGCGTCATATAAGGGGGTATCTCTTGACATGGCTCAGAGAAAAGGTTACACCGCCCCTGGAACCTGACTCATGAAGATTTGGGGCCCATGAAAGCCTATCCGGGGAGATACCTTGGATTTCCAACTATATATATAAGGTTATACCTGGTTGGACGACCGAGGGTCTCTTCCAAGGAGTCGTGTATGACTAAGGCGCCGAGGTACACGGTTGAGCCAAGAGTGCCTGGGCATTTGAAGTGTCTCGGCCATTCTTGGCAAGTCTTGGCACATGCCGCACTCGCCCGAAGAAAACTCCACTTAGGGTGCGTCTCGTAACCATAAGCCCTATAGGTATAAGGGATAAGAGGCTGCGAAAACAACTGGTTGTTGTTAAGACCGGATGGGAGGAGCTAGTCTTGTATGGCCGATGTACGCCTCCTTGAAGGGGCAACCAGGGAGATGATAAGGGCGGCACCCTCCATTAGGGAGCCGATAAGTGTCAAAAGACGCAAATGTCATGAGGCTCTATTTTCGCAAGAAAATTTAGGCTTGTCATATTTGTGCGATGATCCTGAGGAGGCAATAATACTAACGCGAGGGTAAGACGAGATCAATGGGTCTTTACATGAAAGTGTAAAGACGTCCTGCGATTTCGTCGCAAGACTTAGCAATGTCATGGGACTTCAAGTTCGCAAGAATTTTTAGGCCTGTCATATTTTCGCAACAAAAGCATCCTGCAGAGGCAATAATACTAAAGAAATGATAAGACAAGATCAATGGGTCGTTACATGAAAGTGTAAGGACGTCCTGCGATTTTGTCGCAAGACGGCAATGTCATGGGACTTTATGTTCGCAAGAATATTTAGGCCTGTCATATTGTCTCAAAATGAGGGGTGGCAAAATAAGACCTTTAACTAGGAAGGCAAAATAAGACCACACAAAAACAATGATAAGGCAAGATCAATGGGTCATTACATGAAAATGTAAAGACGTCCTGCGATCTTGTCGCAATAATGAATTTCAACACAAATGATATAAGACAAAACAAGAAATTGGGTAAGCAAATAAGCTTGCGAAAATGGCTATATTTCTTCATTTATTTGTGAAGGGTTAGCAACAACAGTTGCGAAAATAAGAAGTATTATTACTTAAAGATTATCAACTTAATCTCTCATGTGAAAATAAATAACAGAGGCAAGTATGGGAATGATTAGAGTAAAAACTTGTTATTTATTTCCATATGATAGATTTACAGAAAGAAATTACAAAAATGGATGGCTAGAAGGATAAATGTACAAGCATCACAAGAAGAGAAAAAGGGAAAATGGAACTATCTCTTAGCTTATTCTTCTTCTTCATCAGATTCTTTATCAGATTCCTCTTCTTCTTCGCTTACATCACTATCAGAGACATCTGAGGAAGGCATATTTTCAGGAATTTCATCAAGAAGACAAGGATATGAGGAAAGAGGAATGCGATGGTCCTTACAAACTGTTTCAATAGTTTGATTGCGAAAACGAACAACGTCATTATTAAAATTCGCTACTGTAGTTTGTAATTGCTTCTTCAACCTGGAATACTTGTTGTTGCGAAGAGAAAAATCCTTAGCAAGTTGTGCTTTCTAAGATTCGAGTTCCTTGATTCTAGTTTGAAATCTCTTCTCAGATTCTGTGAACAAATGATAATGAATTAGCAACTTAATAGCAAGCTTTCACAAAAAGAGGTGGTAAAGTAATGAAGAACAAGAAACAACCTTCTCTCGTCGAAATCATATCTTTAACCAAGGCAAGTATGCTCAACATGAAGACTGACGCTAACACCTAAGTTATTTCTGGCGTTATCTAGAACTTTCGCAGCCCAAGCGAATTCATCATCACTATTTATGACAAGGAGTGAACGAATTTGATTTTCTCGCTCATTAAGTATGGCATTTTGGCGAAGAGATTCATCTCATTCAATTTGGACTTCAAGAAGAGTTTTTTGGAATTTCGCTAATGCTTGTGCACCTTGATTAGCAATGCGATCTTTATCATCTATGTGGCTGCTAATTTTCTTCCTTAGAATATTATTATTCTCGTGGGAGCTAAGATATAAACGTTTAAATCGGTTGGCTAAACCTAAACTAGATCTATGCTCAATTTCTAAGAGATGAAATTTGGTTCAAGTTCATTTAATGAGAGAGAATTAATCTTGTTTGAAGAACTACTTAAAGATTCATTGAGATGAGCGAGAAGAGCATCATCATCCATAGGTTCAGGGAATGAATGGAGAAGGTTGGCTTCTTCAGAAAGATTATAAATGTCTGCAAAAATGATAAGTCGTGCAAAGAAAAATAAATGACAAAGTAGAAACGAAGAAAAGAGAAGGGTATTATACCATAAAGTTGCTGATTAGCACTTTGAAGAGTAGATATTTTGTTCTTCTGGGTAGAAGACTCAACTTCCAGCTGTTGAATTTTTTCGCGAAGAGCGGCAATCTCACTTTCATCCTTCTTGCGAGATGTCGCAACTTCAACTTCTAGTTCTTTGTTCTTCTCCTTAAGTTGGAGATTTTTCTTTTCAAGATTGTTGCGCCTCTTCTCAAGATCTGAGGCAACGACAAAGGAAGCTCTCCCAGACTATAAAAGAAAATAAAGGAATTGTTAAGATAAGGTTTATAATCGAAATCACAAAGAAATAAAGAAATATGAACATACCAAGGAACTAAGTGCATTTAAGAAACTGGGAGTCATTGTCTGGGAAACTCCACGAAAAGAATCATTATCTACTAGCAGGGGGGCATCGCAGATATTTGCGAGAGATTCACATGTAGCAGAAAAATGATCATCTCCCAAAACTTGCATAGAATCAGAAAAAAACACTAGACAAGCTTGCGCCATAGCAGATTCGACTGAATGATTCTCCTTCGCAAAAGAAGTGTCAACCTCATTTTCATCTTTATCAGAATTTTCGCTGGTTTGGGAATTAGAATGAGAAGAGGGATGGATTTTCCGTTTTTTAGAAGATGGAGCAGAAGATTTATCATTGCGAAGAGTGATTTTATTCTTGCCTTTAGCCTTCGCAGCCTTCAGAATGTCAATTTCTTCAACGCCAACCTTCGCACACGAATGAAGATAAGAAACAGAGGCAACAATATTGTTAAAAATAATAAGGAAAAATATTTCTTACTTCATCCGTGATTGAACGAAGTATCGCTAGAGTACTCGCTTTTGGATTTCTTTTGTAGCTCTTTCTTAATTTGGTGATCTGAAAAATTCGCAAAATTAGATATAAGAGGGAGTGAAGATTGTAAAACAAGTAAAAGTTAGGAAGTATACCTCTTTTTCCTTTTCGGGCCAATTAAATACCCAAGGGTGGTAATTTGCGAGATTCGCAAGGAGTATATGGGATCCCGAAATGTAAGGTCCGCTCAAAAATAGTGGAAAGACAGACCACCTCTCGTCTTTAGAGTAGCGAGGAATGTTGTTCTTGCCGTAATGCCAATCAATATCTAGCATGAGTATCTTATCGTCGAAAACGTTCTCTTTTGTTTTCAATCGGGCACCCCAGCGAGATTTATCATTCTTCATGTTTATTACTTCATAATTTTCAAAAAAGTTTTCTACAGTGTACTTTTTCGTGAGACTATCTCTAAACTTGCGGGTTAGGATCTTTAACGTTATCGGGATATAGAGATCCCTTACCAGCGCCGCGATTGGCAAATTCAAGCATTAGACGGATGCAAATCACCACTTAATTGATAAATAGCTCACGAGAATTTCTCATGAGCAAGGATTTCATAAAACAAGGGCAGTTCGGGATCGTACAGGGAATGGGAAGACCTGCGAGGATTTGACCTAGCGAGATTATGATTTTCTCGCCATCACACCGATGATCAAAAACAACTTTGGCAAAAGAATAGATGAAGATTCTTGATTGGGAATAGTAGACAAGGTGAAACCTTTCTCTTGTAATTTCTTTTGAGTTTCATCTAAAAGGGTTTCATATTTACGACCAGAAGGAGCCATTCTTAGAGTATGGGAATGATTAAAGAATTGAAGATCAAGAGAAAGAAGAAAAGGAAGATTTACAGTAGCAGAAACGCAAATTGCGGAGGAAGAGAGTTGAAGAAAAGTTGCAGAGGGAAAGTAAAAGAGAAGAAGAAGAGGGTGAGAAAACTATATATAGAGAGAAGAATTCTCGAGAAAACAAATGCATTTAATGCGAGATGGGAAGTGAATGGTCAAGAAAAAACGGTTGAAAGAGACGTGTCAAGAAAAGAGTGGAAGAAGAAACATGTGTAATAAATTCCGTGTAAAAGTACGGGATTGTAACAGATAAATATGTACAAATATGGCATTTCAAAATATTGGTTCTCATGACATTCTCTTCTTCGCAAAAAGACATGAGAAGAGGCAAGATGTAGGATCGTAATATCGCGACATCAATACTTCATGGATCAATAAACAACAAAGATTGCGAGGGCGTCGCAAAAGAGTAATATAAATGACGCAATGAATGATGACAGCCAAAACACGAGAAAGGTGTGAAGACCTAGCGAAGTTTAGGAGAGCTGCGAGAATGAATAATTGTACACTTGCGATATTTCGCAAGTCATTCCCGAAAATAAAGGACAACTTTTAGCTGTCATCCATTGTATACCGCCCTATATAAAGAGTCAAATGAGTCTCACATTGTGGAAGAGAGATCTTTTCTGAGTGTTAGACAAGTCATTAGGAGAGAGAAAGTGCGTGTTGATTGTAATTTCTTTAGCTCTTTTCTATCTTACCTTGTAAACATTCAAGGAATTAATCAATAAAATCATTGTTATTCATCTTAAAATGTCTTAGTTGTGTGGATTATTGTGAGGGGTGTAGTGTAGGATTTCCTTCAACTACGTAACGATCACCCAAAAGAAGTTGGTCGCGCGTTTTCATAATCTAACGGTAGCCATCAACTGCCGCAAATCATCTCAAATGCACTCAACTCGGCTAGCCAATTTAATCGGTTTAGATCTTACCCGGGCCGACCGATAGGGTGTTAGAATGGCTACCAGCCTCCACTCTCTCATAGGGACCGACCGGCCAATCCTTGGGATGTGCGCATAGCTCCTACCAACTCCCCGAAAATGGTCGGTCACGCTCCTTTTAAGACATTCAACTCGCGACTAATTTGGACGAACTTAAAACAACGATGCTCCCGCACATCGAATGTTTTTCAGCAGCTTGTTTAAAAGAGATGTTTCGTCTGCATCAATCATAAACAATGCTTTAAAAATATTTGACCTAAAAGCACTATGTGCTGCTTTTAGAGGAGAGTCTCATGACTTGACCTATTTACTCGAGACATCAAACACGTCACAAACTGGGGGATGCTCACTGGGGTATTGGTCTGGCGGTTTACAGTCGTGCGGCGTGCAACACGCCCATTACGAGAAAGTGTCGAGAAAAGGCGGACTTGCTAACAAAGAATAAGAGAGTAGTGGGTGAAAGGGTGATCGGTCTTCCCTCATAATGGAAACGTGATGATCACCACCTTTCGCACAACCCCACTTCTCCACTACTTAACTTCCTCCACTTCCTATGAGATCAGGGTGCGCTCAATGACTTGTATAAATAGGTTTTCAACCTATTTCAAAAACAGGACACAAGTGTTATCAACACATGTAGCCAGAAACCATTTTCTGATACAAGTCATAAAAACAGCCACACCTTCATAATTCAAAATTTTGATCTCAAACACCTTCTTCGCTTCCCTCCCTAAGATCAACCCTTCTCCTTCACCTTATGACCAAATTGAATCTGGAACGGCCATTTCTTGGTTTAAGCCAGAGTCTTACAGATTGATCTCTCGAATCTAAAAGTACTCCCGTGCAGTGCATTTGTTTAAGGTTTGAATTCGTTTCTCATCAACACACCCAAATTTACCAAAAACAACAGAATCAGTTTTTACCCCAAAACAATATCTCAACTGATCTCTCTCTCTCTATTATTTTTGAGCCCTTATATAGGCAAATATATCAGTAGAAGACAACTATAATTCACATGCAAGATCTTAGTTGACTGATTCTATTTTAATTTGTCTTATTCTCCAGGCTTTTGAGAACTGTCTCTATCTGTCGTGCTGCTACTTGGCTCTTCGCGCTTCCTCTGGTGGAGATGATCATTGTGTTATATTTGTTGTGTAAATATTCTTCGTGCCCTTCTACTATTGTCGTGCGATTGTTCTACGCCCTATTTCCTGGTAATTGTTGTATCTTCGTGCTTAAGGATGTTTTAACCGGAGCGAAGTTGTAGATTTGTCTTGTGCGATATTTCGCCCCTACATTTTGCCTCTTCTCGCGTTACTTTTCTGTAAGTTGAATAATGCGAGAATTCTGGTCAAACTTTGCATCAGTCCCCGTCTTTTCATCTTTTTTTTTTTCTTGCCCGACATGCTTCCGTACTTTACGCATAATTGTTACACGTGTTGACGGTTTCCTCCTTTTTCGACGGTGTGTCTTTATTGCTTTTCCTTAAATAAATACCCAAGGGGAGGGTGTATTTCTTATCTTTATCCTCTTCTCTTGCTCGACTTCCTCTTCTCTTGTTCTGTGGTTTTCATGGCAGATTATGATGCATCCATCCTTGCTACTATTGTATCGTATTTTCAGTGCGTTCTTGCCTCAGCTATTTATATTTTATATTCTTTTTATTGTTTTCCAGGTTTCTGTTTTGTGTTATTTATTACTCCCTCTGTCCTTTTTTATCTTTCCTAATTTCTACTTTGGTCTGTCCATTTTTATCTGTCCGCTCTGTTTATAGACATACTTTTCCCTTAAACTATCAAATATACCCTTACTTTTAATAATCATAAAATCATTTTTAATATCAAAATCTTAAATAATACACCATATATAAGGAAAAAAACTTACTCAATATCTTTGTATTAATTGTCATTCATTTTTTAAATAAAAACATTTATGGATAGTTATAAAAATATTTCTTAAATTGTGGATTCCATAATAAAAGCAATATAAATTTGCTTTTATTTTCTTAAAGTATTCCCTAAAATAATAATACTGTCAAATTTAAGCAAATAATTTAGTTTTGGTAATAATATAACATTAAATAGGCTAGTCAAGGGCTAGCCATGATATTTTATAGGATTTCCTTAATATCTTGACAAAGTCAAAGCGGACTCTTAATTTAGGACGGAGGGAGTATTTTAGTATTCCCACACTTCCGCAGATCTAAACCTAGATCGATCAAGAGGCCAGTAGAGAAATTTAAGAGCTTTCATCGTGATTGGGGGCCAATTAAGGGCAGAATCTCGTCTTCTTCTATTCCAAGCATGATAGTATTTTCTCTCGATTGTATGGTACCCAATTTGATCCTCGGGTCACCATTCAGAAAGAATTATCCAAATTGATTGTTGGATGGGTCTATTTCGCTACTGTGTGTGTTTTAGCTTGGAGTCACCTTGTTCACTGGTGGGAGTTGGAATGATTAAGGGCGATGGTGGGTCTTCTTCGTGGACATTCGCGAATAGGAGTTTCAGCTGTGCTCATTTTTGCATCTTTTCTTTCCGTTGTTTGTACGATTTCTGGGCGTATTTCTTCGCGACTGTATTTCTTTTCTACATTCAAAAATTCGAAATAGACAATTATCCAGAACCGAAAGTTATTTATTTTCTTTTTATGTTAATTTGTTAAATGTGCTTTCAATATTCTTTAAGTATGTCGGACTGAGGAGGTGGAAAGCATATGAATTTCAGTATTCCCATACTTGCCTCTGCTTTCCACCTTCGAAGCAAGAATCTTCTTCTAACAATATGTGTGGCCTGATGCAAAATATGTCATGCGAATGTCGTATATTATATCGCGAAGAGAGAAGTGGGCTCCGAATTCTTGTTTATGGCCTATGCGAATCATAGAATAGAATGGATAATAGGTTTAGATGAAAACTAAATTCTTGTTTGCCTCTTATCGTGCTACTCAAGCATTCGAGATTATATCATATTCCTGGGGTTTGATGCTTGTGCGAAATCATTATTCACTGCGATATTATATTTTAGTTGGGTATGGTATATAATGCGATGATCATGATGACATGGATATTCGTTCTGGTGCTACCTAGCATGTTGTGTTAAGTAAATATGTCAAATTCTAATTTGAATAATACTTAGCTCAGCGGGAATCTGTTTCCTCCTTGCTCTTTCGTGCCTCAGCACGATCTTTCATTGCCTCAGCTTCCTTCACGTTCCTTTGTGATTTGTATTCACATGATCTTTCATAGGTCTTATTTTCCTCCTAATTAAGGTCTTATTGCCTTCCCCGCATAGAGAACTTAAAGGAATTATAGTCGCCTTGGGCAGGGTCTTCAATATTGGGCGATGAAATCTCAGTTCCATGTGCTCTTGCGAGTCATTGGCCATCGATCTCACCTTATCTGTGTTAGTATTTTTACCTCCTCAGGTTGTATTTGCGACAATATGCCGGGTCTTAGATACTCTCGTGAGTACAAGCCCCAACACATTGCCGTCTTTGACATAATTCAGCTTCCTAGTGGAGGGTGCCATCCCTTTATATTCCCCATGAGTTTCCCTTTCAAGGAGGTCACCCCTAACCATTTCATTTGGGATCCTCCCATCCAGTTATGCGATAATTAGTGTTATCGTGATCTCATTCCCTCCGCCGATATGGTTTTTGGGTACAAAACCATGTAGGAGCAGAATATCGCGACATCAATACTTTGAGAAAGTAACAAACAACTACATCGCGAAGGCGTCGCAAGAAAGAAATATAAATGACGCATCAGATGACGACAGCCAGAACATGAGAAAAGTGTGAAGACTTGGCGATATTTAAGAGTGTCGCAAGTAAAGACGTTTATAACATTCGCGACACTTCGCAAGATGTTCCCGAAAATAAAGGAAAGCTTAGTCATCATCCATCGTATACTACCCTATATAAAGGGTTGAATTGATCTGTTGTAAGGGAGGATTCTTTTTGAATTGTGAAGCAAGTCATTAGAGAGAGAAAATTAAGAGTGATTGTAATTTCTTTAGCTCGTTCTACATTTCTTTGTAAACCTTTCAAGAAAAAAATTAATAAAACATATTATTATTCATCTTCAAATGGATTGATTAAGCAAATTCGAGTGAGGGGTGTAGTGTAGATTTCCCGCAACTACATATGCGCTAAAACAGGATTGAAGAAGATTGAGGATCGAAGAGTGCAGTTAAAATCGTTTAAATCAAGAAAATGAGAAAGGAAAATGTTAAATCGATGAGGTAGAGGAGTTAAGAAGCAAGGAACATAATGAAGATATGGAATACAATTCAATTACAAAAGCAATGGTTAATGAATTCCACGAAAATATTAGAGGAAGGATACATAAACGAGATTTTGAAGGAAAGAAGATTATAGATGAGGAGAAGACATCGTCTTTGAAGGAATGGGAAAACAGAAAATAACGTTCACAAGAGCAGAAGTGCCTAGAGAAAATTTGAATCATATGGCTCCACTAGTGATCACGATAAATGCAAGCGTAAAAGAGAAGAATCGGCAAAAGCAAATAAGAATGGGTAATAAATAGAACTTTGGTGGAGACAGGGACTTTGGTGAGTATCATGTTTTACCATACCTACAAAAAATTAGGATATAAAGATGAAGAAATGAGTTCCCCAAGGTATTATATTCATGGTTTTGGAAAATCTATAACAAGACCTAAAGGGGAGATAAAATTAAGAATTTTACTCGGAGAAATTGAAACACAAGTAACATTAAGTGTAGTGGATATGGAATCGCCGTACCACATATTGTTAGGGAGACCTTGGGTACATGCAATTAAGGCGGTAGCGTCAACGCTCCATCGCTGCATCAAATTTCCTATGCCGAGTGGAATTGGTGAAATCGAGGAGATATTGATAAAGGAAGAATATATCATCAAATCGAGGTAAAGCATTATGAAGGACAAGTGAAGAAGCGAAAAGATCGCAGAAGATGATAAAAGCAGCTAAGAAAGAAGAAGAATTTAGAATTTACATGATAAGAGCAAAAGAGGGAAAAGGAATACCCAAGCGAAATCATGGGAAAAGGGAGTGAGTTCGCGAAGGAAATGAGAGGACCAACTCCTATGGGAGAACCGAAGTCTAGTTATGTCGCAGTAGAACAAACAAAAGAAGTGAATGTTGGAACCGAGGAGGAGCCTAAAATCTTAAAAATTGGGACTAAAATGGAAGCGGATGAAGAAAGAAGAACTCGTGAGTTGTCTGCGAGATTACAAAGATATTTTCGCATGGGATATGGATGAAATGCCTGGTATAGATCCATCAATGGCTTGCCATAAATTGGAAATTGACAAGAATATAAAACCATTTAAACAAAGAATTAGAAAGATCGCTACAACATATCATCCTCAAATAGAAGAAGAATTGCAGAAAATGTTGGACGCAGGAATTATTAGACAAGCAAAATATCCCGAATGGATAGCAAATATGGTTATAGTCCCAAAGAAGAAAAAAGGAATAAGAATTTGTATAGACTTTACTGATCTAAACAAAGCTTGTCCTAAAGATAGTTTCCCATTACCAGATATTCCGCAATTGGTTGAAGCAAATGCAAGGCAGAAAACGAAAGGATATCATCTCTTGATGGATATAAGGGTTACAATCAAATTCCTCTCGCCGAGGAAGATCAAGAACATACTCGCTTTCTTTGCTCCAAGAGGATTGTACTTGTTATACAAAAATGCCGTTTGGTCTCGCGAAATGCCGGTGCGACATACCAAAGAATGGTGGAGAAGGTGTTCGCGAGATGGATACACAAAACATTGGAGGTATACGTAGATGATATGTTAATAAAAAGTAGAAAAGCAAAAGACCACGTACAGGATTTGAAAGAAATTTTTGAACAAATGAGGCAATTTAATATCAAAGTAAACCTTAAAAATGCACCTTTGGAGTCGCCTCTGGAAAATTTTTAGGGTACATTGTATCCAAAGAAGGAATTCAAGTCGACCTGAAAAAGTACAAGCAGTTCGCGATATGCCAACACCCTTAGGCGACACTAAAAGATGTTCAAAAGTTAAATGGGTTGTTAGCTTCGCTAGGAGGTTCATCTCGCGATCATCTGACAAATGCAAGCACTTTTTCAATATCCTTAGAAAGGGATCGAAGTTTAAATGGACAGATGAGTGCGAGAAAGCCTTGCAAGGAATAAAAGAACACTTAATGGATATATCAATTTTGCAAAAAGCAGAAGAAGGAGAAGAATTGTTGATCTATCTTGCGACAACCTCGCATGCATTAAGTGTTGTTACTGCGAGTGGACGCAGAGTAGAAAAACCAATTTATTACATCAAGAAACTTTCAACGCTGCGTAAAGGAATTACTCAAAAATTGAAAAACTAATCTTGGCATTAGTTTATGCAACATTTAAACTTCGTATATATTTTCAAGCGCATGTTGTCAAGGTGGTGACAAAAGTACCAATAGAATCAAGTGATGAAGAATTCAAAAAGGTCGGGAAGAGTTGAGAGATGGAATGCTCAAATAAGTCATTGCAAACTCAAATATGAAATACTATCTTCGCCAAAATCACAAAGTTGTCGCAGACTTTCTAGCAGAATTTCCTTTGGAAGAGGATGAATCAAGAGAAGAAATGATGGATGTAGAGGAAGAACATGGAGATCCGAAAGATTTGTTAACGGAACCGAATAGATGGGAAATATTAGTAGATGGGTCATCTAATGGAGAAGGAAATGGAATAGGAATTGTCGTGATATCGCCAGAGGGCAATAAAATAGCTATTTCTTTCAGATTGGAGTTTGCATCAACAAATAATGAAACAGAATATGAAGCTATAATACATGCTTTGCGATTTGCAATAGAAATGAAGTCGGAGAATGTGAGGATTACTAGTGATTCACAATTGGCAATTCGCCAGATAAAAGAAGAATATGCCATAAACGAATTGTCTTTGCAAAAATATAAGAAACTTGTTGACGAGTTGTCGATACAGATACCAAGAATAAAGTGGAGACATATATCAAGGAGAAATAATAGGCTCGCAGACGCTTTTGCCTTCATATCAAGTATGATGACAGATCCGGTTGCGAGAAACATTAAAATACAAACACTTTTGATGCCGTCGATTGACAAAGAAGAAGAACAAGAAACCGATGTAATGGTAGTAGAAGATGGAACACAAACACTTTGCGAAGAAGATTGGAGAGCAGAGCTTCATGCATATTTGATGACAGGAGAAACACCAAGAAATAGATTAGAGACACATAAATTAAAAAGCCGTGCAACAAATTATGAATTAAGAGATGGAGTGCTATACAGACGATCTTTTAACGGGCTTTCACTTAGATGCTTAACAAGAAAGGAATGGGAAATCATATTGAAGATGTTGCATAGTGGGGATGCTGGTAATCATAGCGGTGGAAGATCTTTAGCACATAAAGCAAAAATGCAGGGCTATTATTGGCCATATATGCATGAGGACGCGAAACAAGTGTCAAGGCGTTGCGAGGATTGCCAAAGGCATGGGAAGAAAATACATGCACCAGGAGCTCCATTAAATTCTTCAACAAGTGTCCGGCCATTTGGAAAATGGGGTTTAGACATTGTAGGACCATTTTTACCAGAACGGGACAGAGAAGATATTTAATCGTCAAGCATGATTATTTCACAAAATGGGCAGAGGTGAAAGCGGTACAACATATTCGCGATAAGGATGTTTTTACTTTCATATTTGAGAACATTATATGCAGATTTGGGATTCCAAAGACAGCTTGGTATCTGACAATGGGAAGCAGTTCGAAGGACAAAATATAGAATTGCTGCTTAATGCATTTCAGATACGATGTGGGAAATCAACTCCTCTATACCCTCAGGCTAATGGTCAAGCAGAAGCGACAAATAAAACAATCGCAGACATATTGAAGAAAAAGTTAGAAGGATACAACAAAGGATGGTGCGAACAAGTACCCAATGCGGTATGGGCTTATAATACAACTAGAAGAGAAGCTACAGCATGTCCCCTTTTGTTTAACATATGGAGTCAAGCCGTACTCCCGACGTGTTAAGATTCCAACTACAAAGAAAGAAGCTTGGGAGAAAAATCTCAGTGCGGGTAACATCTTAATCAAGTTAGATGAATTAGAAGAGAAAAGAGAGAGAGCACTACAACATATGGAGAATTATCAGCGAAGATTGGCCAGAGAATATAACAAGCGTGTCAAGATACGTGAATTTCAGCCAGGTGACTTGGTGCTGCGAGAAACACCGATATATCGAGAAAATGGTGGCAAGCCGGGCAAGAAAATGGGATGGACCTTATATCATCAAGGAGATAGTTGGTACAGGGGCATATAGATTAATGGATCCCCAAGGCAAAGATATAGGGAAAAACTAAATAGGCCATGGAATAGGTTATATCTTAAGAAATATTACCCATAAAAGATGGGAGAAATGGAATGAATTTGTGATGTAATGTTTTTGCGACGGATAGGTTGCGAGATCAAAGGAAATAAAGCAAGATTGTGCGACAACCAAATGAATGAATGCTTGAATGAATTAACAAATATGAATGAGTGAGTGAATGGGACGAACCTTTATGGCGTACACCTTAGTTCGCGAATGATATTTCGCAAGAGGCAAATGTAAGACCTAAAGTGCGTCATATAAGGGGTATCTCTTGACATGGCTCGGGTGGTAAAGGTTACACCGCTCCTGGAACCTGAGTCATGGAGATTTGGGGCCCATGAAAGCCTATCCGGTGGAGATACCTTGGATTTCCAACTATATATATAAGGTTATACCCTGGTTGGACGCCCGAGGGTCTCTTCCAAGGAGTCAGCGTATGACCAAGGCGCCGAGGTACACGGTTGAGTCAAGAGTGCGGGGAGCATGGAACTTCCTTACCACTCTTGACAAGTCTTGGCACATGCTGCACTCGGCCCGAAGAAAACTCCACTTAGGGTGCAGTCTCGTAACCATAAACCATATAGGTATAAGGGATAAGAGGTCACAAAAACAACCGGTTGTTGTTAAGACCGGATGGGAGGAGCTGGTCTTGTATGGCCTATGTACGCCTCCTTGAAGGGGCAACCAGGGAGATAATAAGGGCGGCACCCTCCATTAGGGAGCTGATAAGTGTCAAAAGACGCAAATGTCATAAGACTTTATTTTCGCAAGGAAATGAAGACTTATCATATTTGTGCAATGATCCTGAAGAGGCAAAAATACTAACATGAAGGTGAGGCGAGATCAATGGGTTTTTGCATGAAAATGAAAAAACGTCCTGCGATTTCGTCGCAAAGCCGACAATGTCATGGGATTTTATATTCGCAAGGATACTTAAACCTGTTGTATTGTCGCAAGCACAATATCCTGCAGAGGCAAAAATACTTGTGCAATGATAAGGCAAGGTTAATGGGTCATTACATGAAAATGTAAAGACGTCCTGCGATCTTGTCGCGATGAGGGATGGCAAAGTAAGACCTTTAACTAGGAAGGCAAAATAAGACCATACAATTAAATGATAAGATAAGATCAATAGGTTTCTCCATTGAGAGGAAATCTTGCGATCTTATCGCAATAATACATTTCAAAAAAATAAAGGGAATTTGTCCTCCAAATCAAAAGAAGTACTTCAACAAATTCAAAAACATCCTATGCAAAATGTCATCCAATTAAGGGAGTTTAAATAAAAACTAAAAATTACATAGAGAATTCAATTTTCCACATCAACTCTCTCGACATCAGCAGATGTTACTGGTTCTTCAACAATTTTATCAGCTTCTTTTTTCGACAACTGGACGATTTTTATCAAGTCCCTTCATCTCGGATCCTTACTAAAGATTTCATCAATAATGACTTCTTCGCAGCTTTGATAATCATAGTCACTATCGTGGGAATTGGGAACTTCATCATCACTCACTTCCGTGAGGTGCAATAGATACAGGATCAAGAGATTTAGATAGCAAAACACTATTCACAAGAACTTCACTTTAAGATGAACTTGACGAAGGAGCGCTTTCGCTGGTTTTTACTCTCTATATTTTTGTAACCGCACATATAGTTGAATCTTCTTTCTCGCTCTGTCGCGAGAATGCATAAGGGAAGTAGTAAGCATTTTATTCTCCTTGCGAATTTTTGAGTGGTCGACTTCAAAGCAAGAAGGGAAGAATGAAGATTTTTCTCAGACTCTGCGAAACAAAGAATAAGAGCGAAAAATATTATAACAAACAAAAATTATGAAGCACCGGTAAATGAAGAATAGATGAGGCAGCCAACTGTTATGACTACCTTCCTTTTGCGAGATAAGGTGTTGGGTTAACGCCGAACAACTATTTTCCATTGGTCCATGGCGATATCAAAGTTATCTCCAACTAATCCTTTCAAACGAGCTCGAAGATTTTTCTCGTTAGAAATAAGTGTGGCATTTTCTTTCGCGAGGGAAGAATTGGATTTCTCCAATTGGGAACATTGATCCTTGAGTTGGTTGGCTTTTACACTTAAAGTTATTCTACCCTGAATAAGTTTATCTTTCTCGATAGTAACTTCTTCAAGATTATTTCTCAGCGAATGAAGAGATTGTTCTTGCTCTTTACACAATTGTTGATGGGTGAAAATTACTCCTGCAGAATTTGGTAATTTGGGGTGTGGATGAGGAATGAATCTAAACCTTCAACAAATGCACTGCGCGGTGAATGCTTGTAGATTCGAGAGATCAATCTGTGCAAGTCCGGCCTAAACCAAGAAATGGCCGTTCCAGACTTGTTTCGGTCACAAAGTGAAGGAGATGGGGTTGATCTTAGGGAGGGAAGCAAAGAAGGTGTTGAGATTGTGAAAGTGTTGGCTTCCTTATGACTTGTGATGAGAAAAGTGAGCAGGCTTACGGTTAATGTAAGGAGGCTCTGGATGTTGATTTTCTGTCTCGTCTGAACTTGTGTTGTTCTGTCCCTTATTCCTTGTTTGAAATAGGGCGGAGAACCTATTTATACAAGTCATTGACCCTCATTCACGTTTCTCGTGGGAAGTGGAGGCAGTGGAATGATGGAGTAGTGGAGTTGTGTGTTGGTGATACACGACCGCCTTGCCCACTTCTCCCGTTCATCTCTAACCGTCCATGACTTCCCGACACGTTCTGTGATGGCGCGTTGCACGCCGCACGCCGTAAAACCGCCGACCAATACCCCAGTATGTATCCCCCGCTTGTGACATGATTGATGTCTGAATGTGGATCGTGGATCCACGAAAGATAGCATGTAATGTCAATTGAATAACCACGTTATTCAGAAGTCGATACTTGTGAAGTATCGTGTGTATTTTATGCGTGCATCGCATTACGGTGTGGTAAAGTGATGGGTAATGACTCCTCACTAACCAAATAACTCCCGACCAGGGTTGTATAACCAAGTCGGTGAAGTCGGACGGATGAGATGATGTTTGAGACACTCATCTCGCGACCGTTGATGAAATTAGGGTTTTTAAAGAGGTGCGCAAGCATCACTCTTCAGCCTTGGTCGAAACCAAGCATGGGAAGGATTTTGAGAGGACCGACCATACATGCGTGTTGACAAAGGCATGATGGTGTAGGTGCCTGTATTCCGTTCCCTCATGAAAGCGCGATCCGGGCCACTCAATTTGACCCGCAAAGAGGAGTGGTTGAGATCGATTTTGCGATAAGAGTTTGATACCGCAAGAAGCCGCGCGCCATACTCTTTTCCGGCGCGTTTTCCAAGACGACCTGGCTTGGTCGGTCTTGGTCGGTTGGTTTGGCGTGAAGATGGTAGGCTGATGTTCATGCCCATGTCTCACCGTCCCATGAAAACGTGATCTAAGCCACCCAATCCGTCCGGTGAAGTTGAGTGGTCGAGATCGATTTGCAATTTGGGAAGAGTAACCACGCATGTTTGAGCGGGCGTTTTGGATTGGCCGGGCATGATATGCCTTGGCCGACCGCATGAAGAGGTAGATGGGCCCACGGTGGTCACGCTGGTATGACCGGACATGCTTAATCTAACTTGTGACCCTCCATTCGTGCCGGAGAAGATGGACGCGCGTGATGGCTTGAGCCCTAATTTTGGCTTTCAAAGCCGCGCGACCATGCCATTTCAGGTGGACGAATGCGTTGTAACCAACCATGGTTGGTTTTGACCGACTGGTCAAGTGTGTAGGCGGTCACATGGTGATTGTGTTGACATGCTCCGGGCCCTTTGAGTCTACATCTACACCCTCCATCTATACCTGCGAAGATGGATGGTTGAGACCGTTTTGCGGCACATGTAATATGCCGCAAACCCTAATTTAGGGTTTTCCGCCCATAATGCTTGGTATGGACGGTTTCTTGGCAAGCAAAGGCCAATGGTCGGCCATGCGGGGTCGGCCGTGTGTATTCCATACCTGCTTGGGGGTGATGGAATTGATCTGGGGTCATCCAATCATGCTTGTGGAGTTGGATGATCGCGATCGATCATATCCGGACCGATATGGTCAAGTGTCGGATGCTCAATCGGGCTAGTATAACACACCGAGAGGGGCTCAATCAGGCTAGTATAACACACCGAGAGGGCTCGGGCTAGTATAACACACCGAGAATCGCGGCATGTATTTCGTACATGGTTTCATTATAGTGTTTGGAGGTTCGTGTTACTCAGTAAGAGTAACACTCGACCGTCATGCCACACCGATAATGATTCATTATAGTGCTTGAGGTTCGTGTTACTCCGTAAGAGTAACACTCGGTCGTCATGCCACACTCGCTAATGAGTACGGGAAATACAAGGTCGATATGAAATTCACGAATGGGACCGTTGCTACAAGTTCCATTCTTGGTGAATCAAGTGAGGGAGTATCCAACACTTATAGATGGCTTTATCTTTTACAAGATGTCGCCGCATGATTTTCTCTGGTTTTTACAAATATAACCTTAAACGAAAATCCACCATCAACATTAAGTCCCCCGCCTAGCACATAATGGTTACACTATTGTGTGGTAGGCATGAGATGGTGACAGTTAAAGATAAAACTTATGAGGCAAAGTTAGATGTTACTGTGAGGGACGGGTCATCCCGTCCTTGGAGTATGTCACGTTCAAAAGGCATATAGGAGAGTGTTTCCCTAGTATGATGTCGGCCTTGCTCGCCTTCGATCGACCTTGCTATGCCTCGCTTTGGTCGAGGGGCTATTGCACCCGCTTCACTCGATCGTGGGGTTGTGCCTAATCGACGGACTGCTGCACCCGCTTCGTTCGTGGGGCTCTGCGCCGCTTGATCGAATGTGGGCTTGTTGTGTCTCGCTTGATTGAACGTGAGTCTCACCCACATACGCCCGATGACTTGAAACTTGTACCGGTCTTGAAACTTGTACCGGTCTTGAAATCTACACCGAGTAAAATTTGTACCGGACTAAAATTTGTACCGGACTAAAATTTGTACCGGACTAAAATTTGTACCGGACTTGAATGGTGTTTGGACCGGCCATTGTGTGCTCCGATGTGAGTTGTGTCTTGCCGTGTGACTACATCTCTCCTGTGTTTTCATACAAGTTCTAACTCCCGTCTTTTATTTCATTGTGGAAGAAAAGAATCCCCGTTGAGATGTCTTCTGAGATAATGTCGGTGCCAAGTCAGGAGGTGTTGAAAGCTTCAAAGATATGCCGAACATTGATGATGAGTTGTTCACCGCGCCTTTTCAACTATAGGGAAATATCTGTTTCACAAGATAACTCTTCTCCTATCGACTTTTAGGTTTTTCATGCTCCGCTGGGCCCTTATGAAGGATGGATGAGACGTATGTTGAGCAATGAGTACATCAAAGATAACTTGACCGGAGCGCAGATTATTGATGCAGCTTGAGTGTTGAAACGTCTCGAGAGGATGTTAAAGTGGTTTCGATGCGACCGTTGAGGTGGGTCCTGGAGAGAGTGTTGAAGAAGGATTACGAAGCGAACGTGGGTCTCGGAGAGTGTTGCGCGGCTCTTGAATAGACCATTGAAGCAGCTTCTGCTGGAGGGAGCGTTGAAGTGGCTTCCTCTTCATTTCGATTACCCTTGCGAATCCATGATTCTTGACTCGACTATCTTTCTCATGTTGAAGAAGTCCTTGATGACGGTGAAGGAACTTCATGCCGAGCCTCGATCCCCAAGCGTGGTTTACATGGTTTGTCCGTAGTGGTTGTTGTCGAGCCAGGTATGGAATACCTTGGATGTTGTTTCATCATTGTGGGATTCGTGCACGTGGTACTGGAGTTGGAGTTGATGGACGCGCATGATGTTGTATCTTGGTGGTTTTCCCCTTGTCGCTTCAAGGAACTCGCTTCTGTAAGGCTGAATGTTGTATCGCCCGTTGGTGAGATATATGCCCCTACAAACATTATGAGGCTCTTCCGGCAGGCCTGGTTCTTTCTATCAGGGCATATGTTGTTGTAGATGAGCGTTCAACAGCCTCCAGAGGATGACCAAAAGCGCGGATTCTCCAATATAGCGTGATAGACATGTACCGCTGTCTGATAAAGTGACTCACCCGGATCTTGTTCGACCACCGTCTGATAGAGTAACTCGCCCGGATCTCTCTTGATATGACGGTTGGACATCGTTATCTTCTTGAGGCTGCTCCTTGAGGTATCGGCTCCAAAGTGGAATATTACCGTCATAGAGCGGTTATACGTTGAACCTAAGACTCTTTAAACCAAATGGCAAAGCATGGTATAATAAAAATTTCCGAGAGGAGTTCGAAAAGATATCTTACTTGCATCATGCTCGTACATCCTTATCTCTGTTTGTAGCCGCTACATCCATCCATGGAGGAGAACATGCCGTGTCCGCCGGTTGTATCTATCAACATGTCGATGTTAGGCAGAGGGAGGATCGTTTTGGAGCAAAGACTGTTCAAGTCTCTCGAAGTCTATGCAGCACCCGATCTATCCATTTTCCTCATGTATGAACTACAACCGTTTAACCGACTTGGATACAGGTATGACATGTATATGATGGGTGACCAATTTTCTTCCTAATTTCTTCATATCTCCAAGCAAATATGTCCTGGTACTCTTTGAGAAGTTGCACGAGCTTCGTGCGTTTATCCGTACACAAGGTTGAGCTGATGGAGATAGGCCTAGGAGATTCCTCAACGATTTCAATTTCATCGGTTGTAGAGTTGGTGCCATCTTGCAGTTGTTGTGGAGCATCTAGCACTTGCTCTTGTGGTTCGTTGTCTGTTGTAGCATTCCATTAGGTGGAGAGACCCAGTAATCTCCTCGCCGATAATGGCAAAGTCTTATACCGTTTTCCTTTCTCGGTCACGACTCGCCATAAAAGTTCGTTCCCTCCTCGTGTGAACGTGGGTT
Source organism: Papaver armeniacum (assembly GCA_023531295.1). Classification (NCBI taxonomy): domain Eukaryota; kingdom Viridiplantae; phylum Streptophyta; class Magnoliopsida; order Ranunculales; family Papaveraceae; genus Papaver; species Papaver armeniacum. The sequence goes on along the minus strand of JAJJWW010007382.1, from coordinate 32,456 downwards.
GTGGCTTCACGGTATGGAGAAGAATGCTTCGTCAAAGAAAAGATGCATCGTGGGTACTAGCCCTCAATGATGCAAGTCGGTCTTCTTCCCGAATTGACGCCCACATGGGGAGTGGGATGCAACGAACTTGTCCGATTCTTTCCACGAGCTTCTCCCGTATGTGCTGGTTTGGTTTCCCTCGAAGTCCGTCATTGTGGTAGGCTTCCGTACGACCTCGCCTGGGAGAGCCTTGGATGTCCTGAGAATCTTGAGAGTAATGAAGACGATCCTGTGTAGATAAGGGTCGTCTTGAACTCAATCCTTGATGCGTACGGTGACATGTAGGTCACGGTCGTGACCTTCCTCTCGGTTGATAGCAAAAAACTTCTCCGCGCGCCGATTCTTCGAGAGATGTGAAAGTTTGCATAAACTTTCCACTAGAGAAACCGCTTCCCGATCCACCGGCCTCCGGTTCATAGTGAAACTATTGACTTGAGGAAGATCGTTGTGAGGATCAGTCCCAAAGTGTAGGAGCCTCCATGACAGACCGCCGAACCAGAGTGAAACTATTGACTCGAGGAAGATCGTTGTGAGGATCGGTCCCAGTGTAGGAGCCTCCATGACAGACCGCTCATATCTCGATGTCGCTTCTTTGATCAGGTCCATGTAGGTCCGTGCCATTTAAGTACCTTCTCCTGGTGCGTTGAATTCATTCCTTGTTGGCTCCGTGGGCTGTTGCGGGTCATGTGGAAATCGATCAATTAATGTCTTAAGAAAAGTGAGTACCTCTTTCCGAGTTGCGGCCATATCCGTTTGAGTCTTGACAAGAACTTCCGCTTCCATCAAGTCTCGCAATAATGGGAGATGGTCCTCCTCTCGCCCCTCCGGTTCCTCGTCCTGATGAAGGAGTGGAAGTTGTTGCTCTGGTGACTACCGGAGGTGTTACACTTGATGAGATGCCAGGACTTGCAGCTGCTCTGCTCGTGATGGGAGGTGTTGTAATATCACCGCCGAGTGATCGAATTGAACGTTCCCATCCTCTCGTACTCACGTGTTACTTGATTGATCTCTCCTTCCTCAAGCGTTTCTTCACGGCTTCGACAAGGGTCTTGAGATGTAAATCTTCCAAAGGGATCCGTAAGTTGCAGGCTCCATTTCTTTATCCGGTAGACGTTGTAGTACTCCGGACAAGTCCTCTTCTCTGTGGAGTTGCCTCGGTTCTTCATTGTTGACTGGACCATGTTGTTCATCTTTCCTGAGTCACCTGCGGTTACGCGCTCTTTTTGCCTCTCCACCGGTAAAGGTGTGACTCGACTAAGGATTCAAAGATTTCTTGCACCGCTTGAGTAGATGCCTGCCGATCCTTCTTGTAATTGTGCTGCTATGTCATTCAAAAGGCGAAATGTCTCGCTCCGTCTTCCGGTGATACCAAACTTGATTTGCCAAGACATCCTCCAAAGATTCTATCTACACTTCCCATGGTATCTGAACCGCCTGTGGTTTCCTGATGAGGATGCATCGTGAGCCGAAAACCGAAGAATTGAGAATTCAATTTTTTGCAACCGATAGATCAACCTCCCACTGTGGTCGCCAATTGTTGATGGGTGAAAATTACTCATGCAGAATTTGGTAATTTGGGGTGTGGATGAGGAATGAATCTAAACCTTCAACAAATGCATCAAGTGGTGAGTGCTTGTAGATTCGAGAGATCAATCTGTGCAAGTCCGGCCTAAACCAAGAAATGGCCGTTCCAGACTTGTTTCGGTCACAAAGTGAAGGAGATGGGGTTGATCTTAGGGAGGGAAGCGAAGAAGGTGTTGAGATTGTGAAAGTGTTGGCTTGCTTATGACTTGTGACAGAAAAGTGAGCAGGCTTACGGTTAATGTAAGGAGGCTCTGGATGTTGATTTTCTGTCTCGTCTGAACTTGTGTTGTTCTGTCCCTTATTCCTTGTTTGAAATAGGGCGGAGAACCTATTTATACAAGTCATTGAGCCTCATTCACGTTTCTCGTGGGAAGTGGAGGCAGTGGAATGATGGAGTAGTGGAGTTGTGTGTTGGTGATACACGACCAGTCTTGCCCACTTCTCCTGTTCATCTCTAACCGTCCATGACTTCCTGACACGTTCTTGTGATGGCGCGTTGCACGCTGCACGCTGTAAACCGCCAGACCAATACCCCAAGATGTATCCCCCGCTTTGTGACATGATTGATGTCCGAATATGGATCGTGGATCCACGAAAGATAGCATGTAATGCTGAATTGAATAACTCACAAGTTATTCGGAAGTCGATACTTGTGAAGTATCGTGTGTATTTTATGCAGTCTTGCATTACGGTGTGGTAAAGTGATGGGTAATGACTCCTCACTAACCAAATAACTCCCGACTGGGTTGTATAACCAAGTCGGTGAAGTCGGACGGATGAGATGATGTTTGAGACACTCATCTGCGACCGTTGATGAAATTAGGGTTTTTAAAGAGGTGCGCAAGCATCACTCTTCAACTGGTCGAAACCAAGCATGGGAAGGATTTTGAGAGGACCGACCATACATGCGTGTTGACGGCATGATGGTGTAGGTGCCTCGTATTCCGTTCCCTCATGAAAGCGCGATCTGGGCCACTCAATTTGACCGGCAAAGAGGAGTGGTCGAGATCGATTTTGCGATAAGAGTTTGATACCGCAAGAAGCCGCGCGCCATACTCTTTTCCGGCGCGTTTTCCAAGACGACCTGGCTTGGTCGGTCTTGGCCGGTTGGTTTGGCGTGAAGATGGTAGGCTGATGTTCACGCCCATGTCTCACCGTCCCATGAAAACGTGATCTAAGCCACCCAATCCGTCCGGTGAAGTTGAGTGGTCGAGATCGATTTGCAATTTGGGAAGTGTAACCACGCATGTTTGAGCGGGCGTTTTGGATTGGCCAGGCATGATATGCCTTGGCCGACCGCATGAAGAGGTAGATGGGCCCACGGTGGTCACGCTGGTATGACCGGACCTGCTTAATCTAATCTGTGACCCTCCATTCGTGCCGGAGAAGATGGACGCGCGTGATGGCTTGAGCCCTAATTTTGGCTTTCAAAGCCGCGCGACCATGCCATTTCAGGTGGACGAATGCGTTGTAACCAACCATGGTTGGTTTTGACCAATCGGTCAAGTGTGTAGGCGGTCACATGGTGATTGTGTCGACATGCTCCGGGCCCTTTGAGTCTACATCTACACCCTCCATCTATACCTGCGAAGATGGATGGTTGAGACCGTTTTGCGGCACATGTAATATGCCGCAAACCCTAATTTAGGGTTTTCCGCCCATAATGCTTGGTATGGACGGTTTCTTGGCAAGCAAAGGCCAATGGTCGACCATGCGGGTCGGGCCGTGTGTATTCCATACCGCTTGGGGTGATGGAATTGATCCGGGGTCATCCAATCATGCTTGTGGAGTTGGATGATCGCGATCGAGATCATATCCTGGACTGATATGGTCGGTGCTTGGATGCTCAATCGGGCTAGTATAACACACCGAGAGGGGCTCAATCGGGCTAGTATAACACACCGAGAGGGCTCGGGCTAGTATAACACACCGAGAATCAGCCTGCACGGTATTTCGTACATGGTTTCATTATAGTGTTTGGAGGTTCGTGTTACTCTCGTAAGAGTAACACTCGGTCGTCATGCCACACTGATAATGATTCATTATAGTGCTTGGAGGTTCGTGTTACTCTGTAAGAGTAACACTCAGTCGTCATGCCACACTGCTAATGAGTACAGGAAATACAAGGCTGATATGAAATTCACATAATGGGACTGTTGCTACAAGTTCCATTCTTGGTGAATCAAGTGAGGGAGTATCCAACACTTATAGATGGCTTTATCTTTTACAAGATGTCAGCGCATGATTTTCTCTGGTTTTTACAAATATAACCTTAAACGAAAATCCACCATCAACAGATAGTTTTGCCTCTGACCTCCATAAGTTTCTTGCGGCTGATCAAGTCTTTGGATTTTGTTATTTCCACCACGGCTATAGAAATTTCTCTCTCTCTCTCGAATTCTTCTTGATCACGACTCCCCATAGCTACTAGCTTTTGTTGATTATCATCCATTATCCTCTCTTGTTGCCCTTGCGAGGTGCTCGCCACTGTATTTATCAACTTAGGTAACAAGCTTGCATTCGTTGCTTTTGAACTTGTGTTCGCAATGGGGTATGATTCCATCTCATTTTGCTTTTCCTCAAGAGCAATATACTCCTCCTGAAGTTCTCACAACTCAGTCATTGTGATCGTATTCTTGACTCTGAAAATTTGAATGTATAACAGATTGGTTGCGAACATAGCGTTAATGAATGAAAGAATGAGATATCTTTCATACACATGACCAGCCATATCACTACACATTGTCTTCCACCCCACGGTTAGATATTTCAAGCTTTCACCAACCCTTTGTTTTAACCCAAATACATCTTCAATGCCAGGTCGCGAGGAGTTGTTACTTATATATGCCCCTAAAAATATAACCTGCAAATGGTTGAAAGATGTTATAGTATTCTTTGGCAAACCTTCAAACCATTTCAAGGCCTCTCCTGTTAAACTTGATGCAAAATATTTGCACAATATAGCATCATGGTTCTCCCATTGTAGCATACATCTCACATAAGCTTTGATGTGTTGTACTGCACAAGTTGCTCCATCAAAAATGCTGGTTAACGTAGGTAAATTGCACTTTGGGGGTATTCCTCCTAATTGTACTTCTTGTGTGAATGGGGTTTTCGCAGCTTCTTCTATGGCTTCATCCAGTTGTCTCTTACCTCCTTCTTTTTTATTATTTAACATTCCTCTCATTTCCGCTAGCTCTCTCAAAATTTGTTCATTTACTCCAGAATTTGGATCCACTGGTCTTTTTAACTCCGCCTCTCTTCTTCTACGTTCATATATGTTTTGAGTTTCTTGTTCATCATTTTCTTCTCGTCTTTCTCTGCAATCTTGTCTTTCATTTCTTTCATGAATTCGCACACCGTTATATCTCTCATTTTCTCTTCTTTGCCGCCTTTCAGCTCTCCTTTGTACTCTATCATATTCTTCATTGATATTATCATTGTTGCGATTTTGTTCACACCTTCTTTCTCGATTATCATGATTGTTCTGGCGAATTGCCTCTTGTAGCTCATGTTCTTCCACTTCTGCTCTCAATCTTTCCCTCTCGCAAGCTAGACGTGCTTGTTCAGCGTAGTGTGTTTCAATTTCTTCTTCAATTATTTGTCGGTTTCTTTGAACTTCTCTCCCATGTAATATTCTCCTTCCTTCTTCCTGATTTTCTTCGCCATCTTGATTATTTCACCCCTGACGTTTCCTATTTCCCTGATTTCTATCGTTTCGTCCATTTTGAAGAGTTTCAGCACGTTGGATATAACGATCTTCCATTAATTCTCTTCTTTCGCGACATTCTTCGCCTGGATTTTGTACTTCCTCTCGAATTTCTTCATTAGCATTTTCTACAGGAAAACTTCGTCTTATTTCTTCTCTAACTGATCTTGAACTTGACTTTGTAGTGCTTCTTGACCTTCTATTTTGTAATCTCATGTTTTCCATCCTCAACTCGTGATTTTGCCTTGTTAGATTTGCACGTTCTTCTGCTTCTAATCACCTTTCTTCATGTATTGTTTGCCTCAATGCCTCTAACGCTACAATCTCTTCATTTCCATTAATTATTCCTCCAATTACTTCTTGGTCTCTCTCCTCTCGTCCATTGCTTCCTAATTGCTGCTCTTCTCCCATTTCATCTACAGAATCTGATCGCCAAGTATGTACACTCACTCTGTCATAATCCACAGCTCTATTTTGTATTGGTGTATGTTGAATTGGCGGTTGAACTTGATTTTCTCCATTGTTCCTTGTGTTCATTCTTGAAGATTCCTCCATTTCGTCTCTCCCTTCTCCAGCAAGTCTCCTACTCCTTCTAACAGTTGTTGGTTGTTCTGATGCACGTCTTCTTCTAGCCATTTTTCAATCTTAATGAATTGTTGAAAATTATATGAAATTCCTTTCCTATTACTCCAAATTCTTCCAAATCACAATATCAATCTTCAATCAATCCCTGTTTCTAGTGCCATTATGTAGTTGCAGGAAATCCCACAATACATCCCTCACAAGAATTCATACAATCAAACCATTTTAAGATGAACAACCACCACTTTTATTGATTAATCTCACGAACTTTACAGGAAGGGAAAGAAATCAAACTAAGAAATTAATAAATGTTCTAAACTTTCTCTCTCCTAATGACTTGCTCAACTCTCAAAAAAGATCCCTCCCTTCCTTAAGCCTGTTCGGCTCTTTATATAGGACATTACATAGTGGATGACAGCTAAGTTGTCCTTTATTTTCGGATCTGACTTGCGACACTCTCGCAAGTATTCAAATGTTAAATCTCACAACACTCCTAAATCTCGCTAGGTCTTCACATCTTTCTCGTGTTCAGGCTGTCGTCATCCGTTGCGTCATTTTTATTACCAATCTGCGATATCTTCGCAGTGTGTCAAACATGGATTTCGCAAGGATATTGGTGTTGCGATATTATGATCCTACAAGGAAGAAACACAGATTGAACTAAGGGGTCTGTGGAATTGATGGTGGTCTTGATGAAATTGCAAACTAGTTGTGCTGTTGCTGCCATGGAAATGAAATGTGTTTGTTGGTGTTGAACTGAAGCAGCTCATTGAAGTTGTAGCTGAGTTAATTGGTGCTTGCAGGGTGAAGTAATGGCTGAGCAGAGTATGAAGGAATTACAGAAGCTACATATGGTCTTGCTTTATTGATTGTGTATGTTCGGTCTGGATAGTCTTGAAGTCGCGGGAACGAGATAGCATTAATTGTTATGATTCAGTTACATAGATGGTTGTGTAGCTACAGTCAGGCCAATATGTTCATTGTGAGATATGGGTTGTTGCCTGAATGGAGAAATTGTAGACAAGGGTTTGATGGTGGTGCAGTATTGCGTCTTGTAAGGCTTTAAAGACTATGATGAATGTATGGATGTAGCTCTGTGCAGGTGAACTGGAAAGCAGTGAAGATTTGGCAATGTTGCTTGTGGTGTTGGCTTGAGATGGGTTGTTTTGTGTTGGTGTTGGTAAAGATGCAGATGAAAGTCATGTTAAAGTCACATAAAGTGTTGGTGGTGGTTTCTGCTGTGGGTGGTAGACAAAAATGGTGATTCAGTTGGGTAATGGCAGTAGGTTGACCTCATAGTGATGCTGATACAGATTGTGAAGTTGCAACAGATGGATGAGCATTACAGAGTTTATCAGGGAGAATATTTGGTTTGCAGTCAGGTGAATTTGTGAAGATCAGTTGAATTGCAAAGCATTGCAGCTGGAGCAGGGAAGAACTGATGTTGTAAAGAGCCAAGAAGAATCAACAGTGAGTTGCATGTGTCTTTGTGCAGTGACTGAAGCTACAGGGAAGGAATGAAGTTATGATTTTGGTATGAGTTACAAAAGGGATTGGTGCAATGTGCTCATGGTGGTGTTTATAGCCAAGGAATTGGTGGTTTGCAAAGATGAGTTAATGGAGTTATGTTGCAGTGGGAGTATGGAATGCTGAGGTTACAGAACTGATGTGTGGGGAGCCATCATGGCTGGAGAGCACTGCTGAAGCTGTGCAACAGTGCAATGGATCAGGCCAAGGATTGATATTTTAATCTCTCATTTACTAAAAGTCCTATGATACATTGATCGCAAGTATATCCCGCTAATTCCCTGATTTCATCACAACCACATTAAAATATGTATATGTGAATTCTTCCTAGAAAGCAACCTAAAGTGTAAAAGCACAATTAAGTTTAACTCCCTAAAAGCACTAAGTTCTATGGAATAAGACTAATCAAGGCAATCAAACGTGTAAAAGCACTAATTCAATTTAACCAAGGTTATGATTCATTTGTGACTAGTAGGATATATCACTACAAGCACTACCCACAATTATGCTACTTAGAATCAGGGATAAACAACTTTGTCATATTGAAAACCCTAATATAGCTTTAGAAATGAATGCAAATCGGATTGATTCCGAACTCAACCAAACAAACAATCAAATCATATGACAATATAAACCATGAATCATAAATAATAAATTTGAGACAAAACTAATACATTGAATCAAATATCATGTTGAGAAATCAACTTTATCCCATAACCAATAATATGTGTTTAGCTACTCATAGCTTTTGAGTTCATCATAATCATAATCAATAATAAAATGAAGAAGATGAAAAATAAATGAAAGCAAAACCCTAGTCGCCGCTCTCCAAAACTCCAAGTAGAAAATATGTGATAACCAAAGTTGTAGAAAACTTTCCTTGTGCGGTACGTACGTGCACCATTTTAATGGGGTACAAACATACCTAGCCAAGAGAGCCGAAACAGATATGGGGCTGAGATTATGTCGCAAGGGGAGGAAGCTAACTCTACCTTCCATGTTATTCTGCAATATGGCGTCATTGGGAATCGAACCTCGGACCTCCTGGAGCGCATCGACTTTTAAGGAACGGGGATGACCAGTTGAGCTAGCTACCCGTTTTATTTTATCGGAACTTACACGGTTAAGCCTTTTATTTTGGGAAGATAAATATCACGTGTACATTAATGAACAATTTGTTGATTTCATTTTAAAAATCGTGGTGGAAATTTCCTCATAATTTTTCATTTGCCTTTTGATCCAAATGTAATTACGGTATAAGAAATCCAAACAAACTTTTTCTCCATAATATATGGTGGGAAAGAGAGAGACAAAACGGTTTTCAAAGGAGTTTAGGGGTTGAGTCAGACAACAACAATGATCTGAGGAATGCTGAGCTAAATACAGCACCTTAGCATGATTAAAGTGAACGTACCAGTCATTATTTCCTAAAGCAAAATCAATTCTAGATTTCCTAGAGCCTGTTCCAAACTTATTACAAGACCATGTAAAGTCTCTACCCTCATAACCGAAGTCCATTAAGCCACATTGATCAACTTTATTTTGAACCCAGGTATCAGCATATCTCTAGAATCATACAAATGAAAATTTAGATCCCCTATAACTAACCAAGGTTGTTGTATGTTACTAGCTAATTCATGCATAAATTTCCATTAGGATTTTTTGACATCAAAATAAGTGGAGCCATACATAAAAGTAATCAACACCTCGGGTTTGTTAAGATGTAACATAAAAACTACATGAATCATATTGTTAGAGACATCATGAACATCGCAAATAATCTCATCTTTCCACATCAGAATTAATCCATATGCCAATCCTACTCTATTAAAACAAACATTTTTATAATACTGCAAAGAATGAGTAATTTATGTCATCCTATATCATTATCAATTTTTGTTTCGGAGAGGAAAATAAAATCCGTATTTTGAATTATGACTAGGTTTCTGAGTTGTTTTTTGGTGGAATTATTAGCAATACCTTGCACATTCCACGCTAGAATTCTCATTGCAGAAAACCTAACCCTAAAATGCTGATAGGAATTAAGAATTGTAATACAGATCCTAAAAGAATTAGGGATTCTAGAACTGGGATAATAGGTATCTAGGGAAAAAATAGGATCAAAACGGAAAAATTTAAGTTATTTAAAGAAAGAGATTTAGTTGAGATTAAAACCTGATTTGCGTTTCTTCTCTGCAATTTAATAGTTGGGATATGGGAAACTTCATTTGGTCCTCTGGCTCCATTATCCGCATCTATCATATTCAAATCCCCATCAGCAGTGGCACGATTCTCGACTTGATCAACTCTACCAACTATAGAGATTCCTAGTTGGCTCTGGTTAGGGATTTGAGAGGTGAAAAGAGGGTTATGTTCTAAAAGGACATAATTATCTTCAATTCCATCATTTCTAATTCGTTTATTTTTCCTTAGATACGACCCATTTTCATCATCCGAAGGCCCATCTTCATCCGAGACTTCCATCCCATTAGTAGTTGAGGATTCAGCTTGCGTCCTATGCATCTCTTCTACCAAATGTGCATGTTTAGCATAATAATCTTGAAACTGAGAATCAGTCATTCTGAAGATAGAAAGATTCCATGCACATTCATCACACATCTCTTTGTAAATTTTGTTATTAATAAAAATTTTAACTTATCAAACAAAAAAAATCATCACACATCTCATCGCCATGGTCAATCTCACAAAACAATCAGAGCGTATGCTTTGTGGCTGCTTCTAAAAGTGATACTTCACCCACACCTTTTGTTTGGATGCATTAAAAAGCCAGTTTCCTCTTTTGAGAGGTTGACTCAGATCCACTTCAACTTTAATTGTAACAACCTTCCTCTAATGCTATTAACCTTCCTCATCTTGACAAATTTCTTTATGATACCGTCATCAAGATGTTCCAGATACAAACTAGTTAATATGACCGAGAAAATTTGATGTGTAAACTTGTAGTCTTCTTAAGCAGTTGTAGAAGCATAAGTTTGCAACACTAATAATTAATCTTGGATATTCCATGGAGATTTTTCCATTACAACATTCTTGTCATCTGAACACTTAAATTTAAAGACGTACAGATTACGTCCCATTATGTTGATATTCATATTTCTTTGTTTTCTCCAGATGATGTTAATCTCCTTCTTAACAGCTTCAACCTTCATATCATCTTTAGAAATAATTTTTCCTATGAGACAATTGCTCCATCTATTAGCAGCTTCATCAACTTCTTCCTCCGAGATTACACTACCCCTAGAGATGTTTGATCTCAATGCACCCATATTGGTATCACGCATTCTTTTTGTAAGAGCTGCTAGCTGAAACTAAAAACTTTGAGACATGTTTTCCAGAAAGGATTGCTATGAGTATTCCTTCCTTTACCCTAGATTTATAGAATAAAATGGAATTAGGGTTTCTCTTATCATGACAAATATTACCTAACAAAAGAAGATACGGTTGACTGATTTTATGAGCTGTATATTGATAATTAGGAGTGATTATAGGATTTAGTTTAGGTAAACAAAATTCAAAATTTTGAGATTTGTGATGACGCGCTCTTGAACCTTGTAAAAGACCCAAATTACCCTTTCTAAGTTTGGAATAGAACTTCGCCGATTTTTGATTATGATGATGAAACAATGATTGATTGAAAGTTGAATGATAATTTTGATTAGAATCTTGATTGGTAGTAAACCCCACTGGTTTATGGATCAAGCACATATACATGAAACCTAAAAGCACCGCTGCAGTTAGTAGGCCACATTTTTTTGTTGATCTGAACAAATCCATAATCAGAATTTATGAAAAACACCACTGTTTTGAAGGAGTTTAGAGAGACCAAATGCACCATTACTCCCAAAAGTCCACCATTGGATCACTACTGAATTAACAAAGAAGAACTGCAAAGCACAGAATTAGTTTTTCATTAGAAAGGATTAGAAGAAAATATAAGAAAGAAAAAGGGAAAAAAGCAGATTCAAGACCAGAAAACATAAAGCAAGAAATCAGAAGATCAGAACATATTCAAAAATACTTTATATGTTCAAGCTTAGTGTAGTGTCTCAGCCTTATCCTATAAAGATCATCTCTTGTTTAGGGCCTGATTGAAACTTGGTTAAATCACGAGAATTTTGCTAATCAGCTTAGAATGGCTTGGAATATAAAAGTTCAAGGCTCTCCTACTTATAGATTCTCCCAAAAGCAACATAATGCTAGGATAAGGCTGGACGGGTGCTGGGCGAAGCCCTGGTCGGTTGTCACCCGGTCAAATATAATTTCACTTTCTTGCTTCACTAAAATAAAGTAGTATGCAATAAGAAAGAGTTCGTATCCACAGAGAGGCTTATGTTGTTATGCAAATTTTCAGTTTCTTAGTAACCAAGGGGGATGTTTTGATTTTTCAAAATAAATAAACTAATTTTAAAGCAAAGTAATAATAAAGATAATCAATAAGGAAAAGATATTGGTCACGGATAGTTTCATTCACAAATATGTATTCTCAACAATGACTAGAATTGATAAATTAATCTCTCATTTACTAAAAGTCCTAGGATACCTTGATCGCAAGAATATCCCGCTAATTCCCTGATTTCATCACAACCACATTAAAAGATGCATATGTGAATTCTTCCTAGAAAGCAACCTAAAGTGTAAAAGCACAATTAAGTTTAACTCCCTAAAAGCAATATGTTCTCTGGAATAAGACTAATCAAGGTAATCAAAATGTGTAAAAGCACTAAATCGATTTAACCCAAGTTATGATTCATATGTGACTAGTAGGATATATCACTACAAGCACTACCCACATTTATGCTACTTAAAATCAGGGATAAACAACGTTTTCGTATTGAAAACCCTAATATAGCTCTATATATGAATGCAAATCGGATTGATTCCGGACTCAACCAAACAAACAATCAAATCATATATCAATATTAACAATGAATCATAAACAATAAACTTGAGACAAAACTAATTCATTGATTCAAAACTTATTTGTGAAATCCACTTATTATCCCATAACCAATAATAGGTATTTAGTTACTCATAGTATTTTGATTCAACATAATTATTATCAAAAATAAGATGAAGAACATGTAAAATAAAATGGAAGCAAACCCTAGTAGAATCGCTCTCCTCCAAAACTCCAGTAGAAAAATACGTGATATCCCCCAAAAGAATAGAAACTCCTTCTTCTTATAGCCTTCACTCTTTCCAAAATTAGGTCTTCAAAGTCCATCACCAAAAAGTCCACCAAGCCCATGAACCATGTGTGAGAAAAACCCATGTAAAAGTGTGCCAAAAACTACTCGCTTGAAATCGGGTGCAATGACCGAATCCTAATCCGTCTTGCCGGAAAATATCACAGGAGACCGGCTAAGTCCGCCAGGTCACCGGTCAACTGAGTCAAATCGAGAAGTCCACTGAGTCAACTCGGTCAAGCTCAGCGAGTCAACTCGGAGTCAACTAAGTCAGTTGACATGAGTTGATCAAAACTAAATGTTGCAGTTCACGGCCCAGATGGCCCTGCTCTACTTTGCAACAATGGTGTACCATAGTTTTATTCCGGCCATCTTGGCTGTATTCTGCAACTCCATACCCACCATGAGGGTCAGATCAAGCCACTAGTTCAGTTGCAAACCATCAATAATTCCAGTTCACTTGCCTGCAACAACACCAACTTCAGCTGCTCATCTTCCTTGTAATTCAATCCACATACAACACATTACCAACAACCTCCCTAGCTGCCTCCATGAACATCACAGACCATCACCTGCAATTGCAGTTTCATTGCAACTTCACAAATTCAGTCCCAATTCTCCTCATTTCTCTAAAGCCATCTGAACACCACCTCCATACCTGCAACTGCAATATCACCAACATAACTTGAACTGCACAACTCAGTAGCTTCTTCACTTGCAACTCCATTGCTTCCCTGCAACATAATTGCATCAGTTTCACCACTAGTTCTCATAGCCATTTCCACTTGAAACCACCAGCTCAAAACCACTTCTGCAACAACACCAACGAATCACCAACTCAGCCCTGCATTCCAGCTTGCACTGTTAACTCCTAGCATACACCTAGCTGTCATTAAGCGGCTTCACCACCCAGAACTGCCTGTAAACAACCTGAGCACTTCCAACCTCCACTCAAGTCACTGCGAACTGGTTCCCAATCTCTTTGAAACATCAGTAAATTCTATCCAGCTCCTAGGTTGTCAATGCACTCCGTCCTAAGCATTCATCTAGTTCATATTCTCACAACCACAAATTTATGCTTCCAATGGCAACAACAGCAACCCTAGTACTCTGTAAGACCACCTCAGCTTCACACATCACTGATCCACTAACTTCATCTTAGATATTTGCTTCTTCTGTACTTCAATGGCTGAATTTGATTTCAAACCCAACTTCAAATCATTAAACTACTTCAGCTACACACCAACCCTGAATTGGGTTTTTTTCTTTACTTCAACAGCAAATTATACTAGCAAGCAGAAGACTTCTTGCTTTCTCGTAGCTTCAACTACACATCCAATACCCAGTTTGCAATCAAACCAACAAACCCTCCTTTTCCTTGTTTTACATAGAACCTGCAATACCCATTTAAGTTCATACTACACATTTGTACCTCAAATTCTCAGAACCCCTCATCTCACATTTACCATCACAGCAACCACCAAACCCTAACTCAACAAACCCATCACACAGAAACTCTTGAATTCAATTTCCTTCCCAGTCTCAAATCCAACTGTTTAATTGTTCAAACCGAACTCAATCATCACCACCAGCCGTATTCGATTCGACAAGAATCGAATTACCCATCAAGCTTAATCACCAGCCCACCGAATTCAACCATTAAATCAATCTTTTTCTTGAGCCATACCCTAACCCAAAACCCATAAATTCAATTGTAAGATCCCCTTCTTCTGATTCTTCTTTCAACTTGATTGATCCACAGTAAAACCCTAATGTTGTTCTTCATTAAAACCCTGAATCATTATCATTCTCTCAATTCAAATCAGCTCAAAATCTTCTTATCATGTCTCGATCTCTCTCTTCAACAATAACAAGAAATCTCCATCTCTTTCTCTCGAATTTCTACACCTCCCGAGACAGCAGCCCATTTCTCTTCTCTCAATTTGATAAGCATATGATTGAGACTCTGAATTCTAGGTCTCATGTAGGAATGAATGTGGTTATAACCACCCTAGTAGAGCGGATAAGGGTCAACCAACCCATACAATGCTTGTCGGTTTCACAAAACTGCCAAGCTACTTCCTTTCTCAACACAATCTGTCACCATGCAAAATCGACAGCCATTCTTCCGCTCCTTTGCTACGCAACCTTGGCCCGTTCCAAGTATAGTTCACATGTGGACTGATCCTTTTTGCCTTTAACGCTCGCCTGTCGTGCTCCAAATGAATGCTCTCTTTCCTTCTTCCGAGTTCCTCCGCTAACAGCAACCATCCCTTATTTCTCATATTCACTTAATCTCTTCAATTTCTATTCATCACTAAAGCAGTCGTGCTTTTCAGACAAAATTCGCATCACTAAAGCCGACAAACTTTTCAGATAGGGATGAAGAAATAAAAGCAAATATGAGAAATAATCGCCTCCAATAACATTTGCACCTTTTG
Source organism: Papaver armeniacum (assembly GCA_023531295.1). Lineage (NCBI taxonomy): Eukaryota > Viridiplantae > Streptophyta > Magnoliopsida > Ranunculales > Papaveraceae > Papaver > Papaver armeniacum. The sequence continues at coordinate 17,367 of JAJJWW010007382.1, read as the reverse complement.
CCCTATTTCTTCTTCTTTTGCTCCAAACAACTCCAAAGTACCTAACAAACTCAAATTCACATATAAGATATATAATTTACATGAAAACTCGCAAAGAAAGCATAAATACTAGATATAAAATTAGGTGTTTATCACACCTATCAAATTCCCCCACACTTAGACTTTGCTAGTCCTCGAGCAAATCAAACAAAAATAATTCTAAAAGATACATACAACTCCGTCTCGTCGAGGCTACGGTTACTCTAAGCATAAATAACAAGCCTTTGAACCCCTAGGTGTCCCTAGTGGACGAGTTTTAGTCTCGTGAAGGTTTACAAGAGGTCTGCCTACAAAACCTATATTTCCAACTCCATCTAATTGTGACAAATCAATGAACGAATCCAAAATGACTACAGGAGGAGGTACCTTGCACAAATTCAGTTCATATTCAAGTAAATAAAGCTTTAATTAGATAGTCGAACAAGCCACAATACTCGGAAACTAACAAACCACAATCACAATGAAAAGATTAAGAAGATGGATATAGATGTAGATGTTGGCGAATGTTCACAAGTGTTCGATGTTTCCCATATCCTGTCAAGGTCACTACCAAGATGAACCTATTCCCTATTGGATTGAGCTACTTGGTCAATTCTAGTATCAACACACTGGCATATACAAGGGAACCAGTGGTCAACAAACTTATTTCTACATCAACTCAACTGGCATATACAAGGGAACCAGGAGTGACTTTATTCAACACAATAATAATATTTTCTTTTCTTTTTCTTTTCTTTTTCACTTTTTTTTTCTTTTTTTTTTTTTTTTAAAGACGGCATGATTAAATCTTTTGGATTCAAGCGCATGCTTCTTGTCAGCAAGTACATGATAGTTGCCTTGGATCCTGCATTCCACGCTTGTTTAGGCGACGGAGACAGGGACTACGTTTCACACATACTACTATTCCCAAGTGTCATTCTTTATTCCGTTTTGGTCTAATTGGTCGGTCTCTTTTTTTTTCTTTTTTTTTTTTTTTTTTTTTTCTAGCAACTCAACCATTCTAATCATCCTAGCAGCAATAACAACTCGATTTTTAGTGACCCACCAAAGCACTTAGAGAACAATAGATAAACATGGAAAAATAAAAAAAAATAGCATGTGATATGGTGATATTCCGAGATATGGTAACAACTATCATATAATTTACGATTTCATGAGCTATGTTCGTCCCTTTTAGTTAATTGGTTCCTCAACTCCTGCAATCAACATGGTTCCATCCACTAATGGTGTCATCCTAAAAGCACAAGTTTCTAGATTTCGGAGTTCAAAAAGCACAATTTTTTTTTTTTTTTTTTTTTTTTTTTTTTTTTCTTTTTGGTTTTCTATTTTTCTGATTTTTTGTTTTTTTGTTTTTTTTTTTTTAACTAAAAGCATAAAATAAACTAAAACAAACTATACAAACATATAAATGCTCCCCCACACTTAAACTTTACATTGTCCTCAATGTAAAATTGAATCATCCAAAGAAGGTTCAAGGTGGGAAATTCCGCAAATGATATGCAAAAACAAGAAAATAAAGATAAAATGCTTAAAAATAAAAATAAATAAAGGTAAAGATACAAAACCGGTGGGTTGCCTCCCACTTAGCGCTTGGTTTAAAGTCGTCAGCCCGACTATCTCCTTGCTTTCTATGACTCCTCCAGAGGGAGTGCATCCACAAAATTAGCTCCTTCCACCACTTCTAAGTGAAATTCTCATAATATGGTTTCAAACGGTGCCCGTTAACTTTAAGTTCCTTGCCTGTAGCAATGCTACGAATTTCTACTGCACCATGAGAAAACACATTAGTAACAATAAAAGGTCCGATCCATCGTGACCTTAATTTACCCGGAAATAAATGCAAGCGAGTATTAAACAAAAGCAATTTCTGCCCAACACAAAATTGTTTTCTAGAAATCATAGTATCATGAAAGGCCTTTGTTTTTTCCTTATAAATGCGAGAGCTTTCAAATGCATCATTGCGAAGCTCTTCTAGCTCTTGGAGTTGCAACTTCCTTTGCTTTCTAGCCCCATCCATCTCCATGTTGCATTGTTTAATCGCCCAAAACGCCTTATGCTCAATCTCCACGGGTAAGTGACAAGGTTTACCATACACAAGCCTAAAGGGAGACATCCTAATAGGTGTCTTGTATGCGGTTCTATATGCCCACAAAGCATCATTTAGCCGCATGCTCCAATATTTCCTTGTTGGATTCACCGTCTTCTCAAGTATGGATTTCACCTCCCGGTTAGACACCTCGGCTTGTCCATTTGTTTGAGGATGATAAGGTGTTGCAACCTTGTGCGACACATTGTACTTCTTCAACAAGCTTTGTAAAAACCTGTTGTTGAAGTGAGAACCTCCATCGCTAATTATGGCTCTTGGAATTCCAAACCTTGCAAAAATATTAGTTTGCACAAAATCAAAACAACCTTGGAATCATTAGTAGGGGTGGCCTTAGCCTCCACCCATTTAGAGACATAATCAACAGCAAGTAAGATGTAATAATTCCCATGCGAGTTGACAAAAGGACCCATAAAATCTATACCCCATACATCAAAAACTTCAATAAATTGAATAAAAGTTTGTGGCATTTGATTTCGGGCACCTAGATTGCCTGTTCTTTGGCACCTATCACAGGTTGTACAAAATGTATATGCATCCTTAAACAAGGTTGGCCAATAGAAACCGCTTTCAAGTACCTTGTAAGCGGTTCTTTTACTTCCAAAATGTCCTCCGCAAGCATAGGAGTGACAAAATGACAAGATAGAATTAAACTCGGATTCGGGAACGCACCTTCTTATTACTTGGTCGCTGCCATGTTTCCATAAGTATGGATCATCCCATATGTATCGGTTCCCTAACCTCTTAAGTTTGTCCCTCTCAAAGACGAGACAAGTTCTTCGGGATTTGTTTAGTTACCAAGTAATTTACAATGTCTGCATACCATGGTTCTCCAAAGGCAATTGAGAATAGTTGCTCATCCGGGAAACTTTCACGCAATGGGATAGCTTCCTTGTCCACAGTAAGACGACTCAAGTGATCCGCAACGGTGTTCTCAATTCCTTTCTTGTCCTTGATCTCAATATCAAACTCTTGCAAGAGTAGAATCCATCGTATGAGCCTTGGTTTCGCTTTTTCTTCATTAGCAAGTACCTAAGAGCTGCATGGTCAGAAAAGACAACAACTTTTGTACCAATTAGATAAGAGCGAAATTTCTCCAATGCAAATACAATAGCTAAAAACTCTTTTTCAGTGGTTGTGTAGTTTTGTTGGGCTTCATTTAACGTTCTAGAAGCATAGTAAATAGCATGAGGTATCTTCCCCTCACGTTGCCCAAGCACCGCACCAACCGCGTAGTCACTAGCATCACACATTAGCTCAAACGGCTTGCTCCAATCCGGTGGTTTAATGATAGGGGCTGAAATCAAAAGTTCTTTCAAACGATTGAATGCCGCCATACACTTCTCATCGAAGTTAAAAACCACATCTTTTTGCAATAAATTGCAAAGTGGTGATGCTATCTTGGAAAAATCCTTGATAAATCTACGATAGAAACCTGCATGACCAAGAAAAGAACGTATCTCCCTCACCGTAGTGGGAGGGGTTAGAGCACGAATAAGGTCTATCTTAGCTTTATCAACTTCCAAGCCCTTAGAAGATATTATATGGCCTAAAACTATGCCATGAGTTACCATGAAATGGCACTTCTCCCAATTTAGCACAAGATTTGTTTCAACACATCTTTCAAGGATTAATGACAAGTTGTTCAAACATAGGTCAAATGAATCACCAAAGACACTAAAGTCATCCATAAACACTTCAATGATGTTTTCAACATACTCGGAGAAAATACTTACCATACACCTTTGAAAGGTAGCTGGAGCATTGCACAAGCCAAAAGGCATCCTTCTATAAGCAAAAGTGCCGAAAGGACAAGTGAAAGTAGTTTTCTCTTGGTCCTCCTATGCTATCACAATCTGATTGTACCCTGAATAACCATCAAGGAAGCAATAATAAGCATGTCCAGCTAAACGTTCAAGCATTTGATCAATAAAGGGTAAAGGAAAATGATCCTTCATAGTAGTGGCATTCAACTTTCTATAATTAATACAAACCCTCCAACCGGTTTGCACACGAGTTGGGACAAGTTCATTTTCATCATTCTCTACCACCGTTACCCCTGTTTTCTTTGGTACAACTTGTACCGGGCTCACCCACTTGCTATCGGATATGGGGTAGATAACACCCACTTCCAAGAGCTTGAGTATCTCCTTTTTCACAACTTCCATCATGGGAGGGTTCAAACGACGTTGCGCGTCCCTTGTAGGCTTTGCATCGTCCTCCAAACGAATCTTATGCATACAAACGGCAGGGCTTATACCCTTGATATCGGCGATTGTCCATCCTATGGCCGTCTTGTGCTTCCTTAACACCCGTAGAAGTTTTTGCTCCTGTAATTCACTAAGCTCGTTAGAAACAATCACAGGTAACTCTTCATTATCACCCAAGTACAAGTACTTTAAGTGACTTGGAAGAGGTTTCAATTCCAACTTTGGAGATTTAACAATAGAAGGTAAAAGTTGTTCATCACTGCGTGGTAAAGAAATAAAAGAGATATTGTGAGTTTCCGGACATCCTTGTAGTGAGTTGAGATCACCAAGGGCTTCCTTAACTTCGTTACCACACTCAACACCGTCATCCATGGTTGTAGTTAAAACAGTTTCCAAAGCATCATCACGATTCAATTCAAACACTTGTTGAGCCAATGTATCCAAAACATCAACGGAGAAACAAGAGTGGACATCACTAGGATATCTCATCGTCTCGAAAATGTTGAAACGTATTATTTCTCCATCGAACTCCATAGTCAACGTTCCCTTGTCCACATCAATAATGGTTTTCGCCGTTTTCATGAAGGGACGTCCAAGTAGCAATGGAAGAGACGAGTCCGGTGAACCTTCATCCATCTCTAACACACAAAAGTCAGCTGGGAATACAAGTTGATTAACCTGCACAAGAACATCCTCGACAATACCCATTGGGTAGACATTAGAACGATCAGCTAATTGCAACACAATTCCAGCCTTTTTCAAAGGACCTAGATTAAGTGAATTATACATAGATGCAGGCATAACATTAACGGATGCACCTAAATCCAACATTGCTTTATTAAAAGTGGTGTTACCAATTGTGACGGGAATGTCAAAGCTACCCGGGTCTTTGCATTTCAGTGGGAGTTTGTGTTGTAAGATTGCCGAAGCATTCTCCCCCACACTCAACACTTCATTACCTTTGAGCCTTTGCTTATTGGTACACAAGTCCTTCAACACTTTTGCATACTTGGGAACTTGCTTGATAGCATCAAGGAGTGGTATATTCACATGAATCTTCCTAAGAACGTCTAAAATCTCCTTTTCTAGTTCCGCCTTCTTAGAACTTGCAAATCTGCGAGGAAAAGGTATAGGAGGAACATAAGTAGAAACCGGAGTTTTAGAGTTAGGAATTGGTACCTTGGGTGTTTGGGGAATTTCATCCCTCTTTTCTTCCAAAACCGGCTCCTTTGGAGCTTCTTCTTCACCCAAATCAGCAACTTCGGGTTGCACAAGTTGTGTACCACTTCTCAATGTAATTGCATTAACACCCTCTTTTGGGTTGATAGGTTGAGAAGGAAGTCTCCCACTATTTTGTGCCTTCAAATTGTTGATATCAACCGCCATGGAGCCTACTTGAGTCTGCAAATCCTTGATAGCACTCTTAGTTTCTTGTTGGCTCTCCTTGAACATGGTAGAAATACCTTGCATCATTGTATGTAACTTTGCATCGATATCGGAACCTTGAACCGATTGTTGCGGTTGCTGAAATTGTTGTTGTTGCGGTTGAAATTGTTGTTGTTGTTGTTGGAATTGTTGTTGTTGTGGTTGAAATCCACTCGAACGATTGAAATTTGGTTGTTGGACCGCACCTTGCTTGTTGGCATAGCTGAAATTTGGATGATCTCTCCATCCCGGATTGTAGGTGTTGGAGTAGGGATCATACCGTCTTTGTTGGTTTGGAAAAACCGCACTAGCTTGCTCCATCTCTTCACCATGTGAAGGTAGAATAACCGCAGCCATCCTTTGTATCATTTGCTCCATATTGTCCATCCTTTGATCACGGTGTGATGATGATGAATCACTAACTTCATGCACCTGCCTTACCATTGGTTCACCTCTTGTGTAGAATTGTTGCGAGTTTGCAGCCATGCTTTCAATCAAATCAGTAGCTTGGGCCACCGTCTTGTTCACTAAAGCACCACCACCCGCTGCATCTAGAAGATATCTATCACTTGATTGAAGACCTTCGTAGAAGTACTGGATTATCATAGCATCACTAACTTGATGGTGTGGACAGCTTGCCACCAATCTCTTGTACCTCTCCCAACATTCATACAATGATTCTCCAACATGTTGCTTTATTCCACAAATCTCTTTGCGAATTTGAGTGGCCTTAGACGCAGGAAAATACCTCTCTAGAAAGATTTTCTTCAACCCGTTCCATGTAGTGACACTTCCGAGCAGCAAACAATACAACCAATCCTTAGCGCTATCCATCATAGAGAATGGAAAAACTTTCATCATTGCACCATCGGCTTCAGTCTCCGCTGGAAGCATGGCCTTGACAATGGTATAGAACTCCATGAGATGCTTGTTTGGGTCCTCATTCGCCATACCATGAAACTTTGGCAACTCCCTAAGCAGCCCCGGCTTGATCTCGAAAGTTGAGTTTGTTTGGATACACCATTGTTGTGCATCAAGCCTATGAGAAGCCAAATCCTTGAGTGTACGGTTTGCATTGTCACCCATTGCTTCTTCCTCTTCAATTAGTGGTTCTCCTACGAATGGAACCCCTTGTTCTTCTTCTAGTTGTAACTCTTCTTCCTCTTCTCGATGAAGAGCTTCGTGTTCTACTTCCGAGACTTGTTCTTCCGTTGTGTCTTGCCTTGGTTGGAGTATTGTGCCTCTACGAGTAGCTATCCCGCACCTTTGGTAATTCCAATCTTTGGAAGCCAGGGATTAGTACCTGAAAACAATTCTCGCACACAAGTGAGAATCAAGACAACAAACGAAAAGCAAGTATAAAAGCAGAAATTGTAAAAAGAAACTAAAAACTTAATAACAAGCCGTATGCCTCCCTGGCAACGGCGCCAAAATTTGGTCGGTTGTCACCCGGTCAAATATAATTTCACTTTCTTGCTTCACTAAAATAAAGTAGTATGCAATAAGAAAGAGTTCGTATCCACAGAGAGGCTTATGTTGTTATGCAAATTTTCAGTTTCTTAGTAACCAAGGGGGATGTTTTGATTTTTCAAAATAAATAAACTAATTTTAAAGCAAAGTAATAATAAAGATAATCAATAAGGAAAAGATATTGGTCACGGGATAGTTTCATTCACAAATATGTATTCTCAACAATGACTAGAATTGATAAATTAATCTCTCATTTACTAAAAGTCCTAGGATACCTTGATCGCAAGAATATCCCGCTAATTCCCTGATTTCATCACAACCACATTAAAAGATGCATATGTGAATTCTTCCTAGAAAGCAACCTAAAGTGTAAAAGCACAATTAAGTTTTACTCCCTAAAAGCAATATGTTCTCTGGAATAAGACTAATCAAGGTAATCAAAATGTGTAAAAGTACTAAATCGATTTAACCCAAGTTATGATTCATATGTGACTAGTAGGATATATCACTACAAGCACTACCCACATTTATGCTACTTAAAATCGTGGATAAACAACGTTTTCAGATTGAAAACCCTAATATAGCTCTAGATATGAATGCAAATCGGATTGATTCCGGACTCAACCAAACAAACAATCAAATCATATATCAATATTAACAATGAATCATAAACAATAAACTTGAGACAAAACTAATTCATTGATTCAAAACTTATTTGTGAAATCCACTTATTATCCCATAACCAATAATAGGTATTTAGTTACTCATAGTATTTTGATTCAACATAATTATTATCAAAAATAAGATGAAGAACATGTAAAATAAAATGGAAGCAAACCCTAGTAGAATCGCTCTCCTCCAAAACTCCAGTAGAAAAATACGTGATATCCCCCAAAAGAATAGAAACTCCTTCTTCTTATAGCCTTCACTCTTTCCAAAATTAGGTCTTCAAAGTCCATCACCAAAAAGTCCACCAAGCCCATGAACCATGTGTGAGAAAAACCCATGTAAAAGTGTGCCAAAACTGCCGCGTAAAATCGGTGCAATGACCGGAATCCTGCCGGAATCCGGTGCCGGAAAATATCACAGGTGACCGGCTAAGTCCGCCAGGTCACCGGTCAACTGAGTCAAATCGAGAAGTCCACTGAGTCAACTCGGTCAAGCTCAGCGAGTCAACTCGGAGTCAACTAAGTCAGTTGACATGAGTTGATCAAAACTAAATGTTGCAGTTCACGGCCCGATGGCCCCGCTTTCTACTTTGCAACAATGGTGTACCATAGTTTTATTCCGGCCATCTTGGCTGTATTCTGCAACTCCATACCCAGCCATGAGGGTCAGATCAAGCCACTAGTTCAGTTGCAAACCATCAATAATTCCAGTTCACTTGCCTGCAACAACACCAACTTCAGCTGCTCATCTTCCTTGTAATTCAATCTACATACAACACATTACCAACAACCTCCCTAGCTGCCTCCATGAACATCACGTACCACCATCACTGCAATTGCGCTTCATTGCAACTTCACAAATTCAGTCCCAATTCTCCTCATTTCTCTAAAGCCATCTCGAACACCACCTCCATACCCGCAACCGCAATATCACCAACATAACTTGAACTGCACAACTCGCAGCTTCTTCACTTGCAACTCCATTGCTTCCCCGCAACATAATTGCATCGGTTTCACCACTAGTTCTCATAGCCATTTCCACTTGAAACCACCACTCAAAACCACTTCGCAACAACACCAACGAATCACCAACTCAGCCCCGCATTCCAGCCTTGCACCGTTAACTCCTAGCATACACCTAGTCACATTAAGCGGCTTCACCACCTGTAACGCCCTCAGTAAACAACCTGAGCACTTCCAACCTCCACTCAAGTCACTGCGAACTGGTTCCCAATCTCTTTGAAACATCAGTAAATTCTATCCAGCTCCTAGGTTGTCAATGCACCTGTCCTAAGCATTCATCTAGTTCATATTCTGTTACAACCACAAATTTATGCTTCCAATGGCAACAACAAAGAACCCTAGTACTCTGTAAGACCACCTCGCCTTCACACATCACCGATCCACTAACTTCATCTTAGATATTTGCTTCTTCAGACTTCAATGGATGAATTTGATTTCAAACCCAACTTCAAATCATTAAACTACTTCACTACACACCAACCCCCGAATTGGGTTTTTTTCTTTACTTCAACAAAGAAATTATACTAGCAGCAGCAGCTTTTCTTGCTTTCTCGTAGCTTCAACTACACATCCAATACCCAGTTTGCAATCAAACCAACAAACCCTCCTTTTCCTTGTTTTACATAGAACCCCGCAATACCCATTTAAGTTCATACTACACATTTGTACCTCAAATTCTCGTAACCCCTCATCTCACATTTACCATCACAAAGAACCACCAAACCCTAACTCAACAAACCCATCACACGTAAACTCTTGAATTCAATTTCCTTCCCGCCTCAAATCCAACCTTGTTTAATTGTTCAAACTGAACTCAATCATCACCACCAGTTCAGATTCGACAACAATTGAATTACCCATCAAGCTTAATCACCAGCCCACTGAATTCAACCATTAAATCAATCTTTTTCTTGAGCCATACCCTAACCTGAAAACCCATAAATTCAATTGTAAGATCCCCTTCTTCTGATTCTTCTTTCAACTTGATTGATCCACAGTAAAACCCTAATGTTGTTCTTCATTAAAACCCTGAATCATTATCATTCTCTCAATTCAAATCAGCTCAAAATCTTCTTATCATGTCTCGATCTCTCTCTTCAACAATAACAGCAATCTCCATCTCTTTCTCTGAATTTCTACACCTCCCTGAGACAGCAGCCATTTCTCTTCTCTCAATTTGATAAGCATATGATTGAGACTCTGAATTCTAGGTCTCATGTAGGAATGAATGTGGTTATAACCACCCTAGTAGAGCGGATAAGGGTCAACCAACCCATACAATGCTTGTCGGTTTCACAAAATTGTCAAGCTACTTCCTTTCTCAACACAACTGTCAGTCATGCAAAACTGACAGTTCATTCTTCCGCTCCTTTGCTACGCAACCTTGGCCCATTCCAAGTATAGTTCACATGTGGACTGATCCTTTTTGCCTTTAACGCTTGCCTGTCGTGCTCCAAATGAATGCTCTCTTTCCTTCTTCCGAGTTCCTCCGCTAACAGCAACCATCCCTTATTTCTCATATTCACTTAATCTCTTCAATTTCTATTCATCACTAAAGCAGTCGTGCTTTTCAGACAAAATTCGCATCACTAAAGCCGACAAACTTTTCAGATAGGGATGAAGAAATAAAAGCAAATATGAGAAATAATCGCCTCCAATAACATTTGCACCTTTTGCCCTATTTCTTCTTCTTTTGCTCCAAACAACTCCAAAGTACCTAACAAACTCAAATTCACATATAAGATATATAATTTACATGAAAACTCGCAAAGAAAGCATAAATACTAGATATAAAATTAGGTGTTTATTACACCTATCAAGCCCCGTCTCACCAAATTGGGGCGAATTCCCGTCATACCTCAGTGCATAACACGGGTGAAGTACTAGTGGTCTTTAATAATTGGGAGGCTGTTCTGTCTAATTAGCCTTGGGTGTATTTGGTTTTACTTTTTTCTTTCATTTCCGGGATCCACTTTTGGTTGCGAGCAAATACATCCTTATATATGAAGTTTATCAGTTTTTTTATATTCAAGGAGCATAATCAGTCATGAGTAAAAGGAACTGTTATTTACACTCAGTAATAATAATGTATGACAGCAAAACTTCCAACCATGGAGATGGTGCGCCTTGCTAAGAGTCAGAGGTCCACAAGGCGTCAAAATTCACATTTTTGATCAACCAACAACATTTGGAAAATCTTCTCTACCTTGATTGGTCAGAATTCAAACAAAATTTTGGCTATAACAATGTTCAAAATTTTAGTTTATGCTTTTAGTTGCTATTTGTCAAGTGGTTACAAAATAAACGTATCAAGACATTGCGGTTAAAGGATTTCTAACACAAAGTTCTTTAGTAGATGAGTTAAAATTTCATTCATATTTTTTCCATGTGCAAGTCTTTCTAAACTATGCAAAGTTTGATAACCAAAGGATATACTTTTCCTATCCACTAAAAAAAAGGCTAATCAAGATTTTTTTTGAAAATGTTGTAATGTACCTGGGTGACGGGTATGGGGCGAAGCTCGGCCATACCAAATCAACAATTTTCATCGGCCACGGTAGATTTATATACCAGTGAGGATCTAAAATCTTATGTGTCATGAGAAAATAAAATCTTCACCATCTTTTGGAGATCATCACCTTCTTTTGGTGGAGTGATGATGATCCGCTAATCCCATTTGGGTGATCCGACGGTCATAATGTCCACAATCCCCCCCCCCCACACACACACAAAACACAAAAAAATAATGTAGAAACTATAAAGTTCAAGCTTAGTGTAGTGTCTCAGCCTTTTCCTATAAAGATCATCTCTTGTTTAGGGCCTGATTGAAACTTGGTTAAATCACGAGAATTTTGCTAATCAGCTTAGAATGGCTTGGAATATAAAAGTTCAAGGCTCTCCTACTTATAGATTCTCCCAAAAGCAACATAATGCTAGGATAAGGCTGGACGGGTGCTGGGCGAAGCCCCGTCTCACCAAATTGGGGCGAATTCCCGTCATACCTCGGTGCATAACACGGGTGAAGTACTAGTGGTCTTTAATAATTGGGAGGCTGTTCTGTCTAATTAGCCTTGGGTGTATTTGGTTTTACTTTTTTCTTTCATTTCCGGGATCCACTTTTGGTTGCGAGCAAATACATCCTTATATATGAAGTTTATCAGTTTTTTTATATTCAAGGAGCATAATCAGTCATGAGTAAAAGGAACTGTTATTTACACTCAGTAATAATAATGTATGATAGCAAAACTTCCAACCATGGAGATGGTGCGCCTTGCTAAGAGTCAGAGGTCCACAAGGCGTCAAAATTCACATTTTTGATCAACCAACAACATTTGGAAAATCTTCTCTACCTTGATTGGTCAGAATTCAAACAAAATTTTGGCTATAACAATGTTCAAAATGTTAGTTTATGCTTTTAGTTGCTATTTGTCAAGTGGTTACAAAATAAACGTATCAAGACATTGCGGTTAAAGGATTTCTAACACAAAGTTCTTTAGTAGATGAGTTAAAATTTCATTCATATTTTTGCCATGTGCAAGTCTTTCTAAACTATGCAAAGTTTGATAACCAAAGGATATACTTTTCCTATCCACTAAAAAAAAGGCTAATCAAGATTTTTTTTTGAAAATGTTGTAATGTACCTGGGTGACGGGTATGGGGCGAAGCTCGGCCATACCAAATCAACAATTTCCATCGGCCACGGTAGATTTATATACCAGTGAGGATCTAAATCTTATGTGTCATGAGAAAATAAAATCTTCGCCATCTTTTGGAGATCATCACCTTCTTTTGGTGGAGTGATGATGATCCGCTAATCCCATTTGGGTGATCCGACGGTCATAATGTCCACAATCCCCCCCCCCTCACACACACACACACAAAACACAAAAAAATAATGTAGAAACTACCGTATGGTCTTAGAAATAATATATTAGAGTTAGTTTGGTCTTGTTGACCTAGTCAACTGTCAGTTTGGTCCTTTTTTAAAATATATATTGTTATTTGGTCCTAAAAATTATTGTTTGGTCCTAGGGTGGACAATACCCACGCGGGATGACGTCATGGATGATGTAATTGTCTTTTGGTGTTGGCAGAAATACCCTTTTGGGACCATATATATACTCAATAATTAAGAGATAAGGCAATCATTTTGAGATTTGTTTTCTCTCTCCTATTTTTTTATATCTTTTTTTTTTCATTCTTTTTGCTTATCAATACGATGAAGATGAAGATGTTGATGATGATGAAGACGATGATGAAAATAATTCTTCTTCCTTTTTTTCTAGGTTTTTGACGATGAAGATGATGATGAACCGTGAAGATTTTTTGTGTTCTTCTTCTCTGCTACTGTTGTTGTTGAAGATGATGAAGATTTAAAGAATAAACTCTATTTTTAGATTTTTTTATTAGGTGTTCATTCAAAAAATGAACTCTGATTTTGTTGTGTGTTCATGTTAAAGGATGAACTCTGTTTTGGATCTTGAATTATTAGGTATTCATTCGACCTAATGAACTTTGTTTTTTATGGATTTTTTGTTGTGTGTTCATGTTAAAGAATGAACTATGTTTTAGATCTTGAATTATTAGGTGTTCATTCGAAAGAATGAACTTTGTTTTTTTTGTGTGTTCATTTTAAAGAATGAACTATGTTCTAGATTTAAATTAGTTTGTTTTTGACAGGTGTTCATTTTGACAAATGTACTCTGATTTTTTTTTCATAATAATGAACTTTGATTGGGTGTTCATTTTGACGAATGAACTCTGTTTTTTAATTCATAATAATGATGTTTTTGTTGTGTGCTCATTTTAAGAATGAACTCGAATCTATAAAAAGCATTACCAAACACTTGATAGTTTATCAAACGAAATGAACTCCTACCAGAATATAAGTAGGAAGTTTAGAGTTTATCTGAGAGCACGAACACAAATAATTATGAAAAAAATTGAAAAGTTACAGAAATTAATGCCAAAATAGTACGGAAAGATATTTTTGTCTATTTTATACTCCTTTTCATAGTACGGAAAGATATGTTAGGAGTAGTATATTTAAATAAGGTTTTACCTATTTCCTATCCTTACTTTCCCTAATTCCCATCCTAATCATGCAAACTATATTTTGTATAACTCTTTTTGGATTGGGTAAGCAAAACTCACTCTATTAATTTCCATAGATAACCGAACTCTCACCACCACCACCACCACCAAGTTGATCAGGTTTGAAGATTGCCATTCATGGTGCAAGAGGTTCGGATAATGGAATCTTTGAGTTTGTTTGGATTAATTCACGAGATGGAGATGGATCATTTTTGTCTCCAATTGGTGGAGAATCCATTAGTGGCATATCAGGTACGAACAAGGGAATCTCTGAATTAGTTTCGACTAATTCACGAGATGGAGATGAATAATTAGCAATCGATTTTTTTGAATCTTCAGTTGAGATATCCGTGGAGTTTACTTGATTATTATTATTGGTGTTGGATTATAAAGAGCCTGAATTAGTACCAGGGCTTGAGAAACCACATGGTGTATAGTTTCTTTTATACCGTTCATGTTGCCTCTATGCAAAATTCTAATAAAGAGAGAAAATATTAATTACCGATTTTACAGTTGACTATAAACCGCGTTCTCGTTTGGGTATAAAACCATTATTAGATCGTTTTATTTCTTGGAACTTATTAGATCATTAGGACGCTACATCATGTATATACTAATACCAATGGTAATATATATATATATATATAAGGTTCACGATGATACTTGTATAAGATACGGAGGAGCTTAGTATATGTTGGTTATCAGATTTAGGTTTTGATTCTCGAGAGAGAGAGGGAAGGAACAAGGTGTTTTTTTTTTTTTGCTAAGTCCAATAGTTTATTAAAGCAAAAGAAACGTAATTACAAGAATTACAAAATGGGAGGCTCTAAGCCTCCCCACCCCCATAAACCAAAGGGGCAATAAACTCTAAAAACTCATAAAATAAGCTCTTAAGCACTAAAAAAATAGCATAAAGAAGAAAACTAGTAAAATTAAAAACGTTTTCGCCCCTTATTTCCAACTCTAAAATTTTTCTTCTTGGGAATGAGACCATCAATTATTTGAGTCAAATCATAGTGCTCCTTGAGTTCATCATCATAATCATCATTGTCATAATCCTCTTCATTTTCATCTGAAGCATAATTACCACCTGGAACAAGCTTAATAGGAGATTGAGCTTTCTTCTTTGTTGACATTCTATCCATTTGCTCCTTTTTTTCCTTGAAATAGTCTCGTCTAAAGGCTGGATCTCTAATGATTTTAGCACGCACTTGATCAAGCTGAATAGTACTTGCCTCATCTAGTTCCTCCGTAGAAAAAATATTATCTAGATCAAAAACATTTTCCTCCAACCCTGCTTGAATATCCTTGTGATGCTCACAGCTTCGAATTTCCTCCTTAGACTTTGAATTCATAGCAATGATCTTGGCAGCTTGCTTGGCCACTTTTCTAGCTTGGTTCCTTGCTAGAATATCTGCATCAACTTCACCCCCATATTTCAAACCCATACTATTATCTGAGTCACTAGAATCATCTTGTTTCTCCTCTACCAAAGCCTCACTAGAATCATTAGCAAGGCCTAACTCAGAAGCTAGAGCACCATACTTGTTATTCACCACTAGTTCAGTTTGAAAAACCTCATCCACAAAAGGAGTTTCAAAAGATTTAAATTTAAAAGGTGTACTTTTATTAGGGGAGTTCTTACCAATAACTATTTTCCAATCTTCTTTAGATGTCCCTGGTTTAGAAATAAACGCAGGTCTGGTCTTACCCTTATTTTCGAAATCTGACTTTGAAGAAGTTTCCTTAACTGAGTTTGGCGTTGGATTTTGCTTGGACACGGACATTAACTCAGAATTATTCTTGGTCACGGACTGAATATCGTCCAAATTCTTCTTGGACACGGACTCTTGATGGGCTTTAAAAGTTTGCACGGACTCTTGCTGAGCTTCCATAGTTTGCACGAACTGAGTAGTTTCCAAAACCAGGCCTTTAGTCCCGAAATGGCTTTGCTTTCTAGATTTCCCTTGTGTACTGCCTGCATTGTCAATATGGACAGAATTGTTACGTATATCAAGATCTTTTTTGGCTGAAATATTGTTTTTACATCTCATCAACTTAATCTAAGCTTCACGATACTCAATAAAAGCTTTTTCGAGCTGCTCTTCTAGTTGTTTATCATCAGCATTCTCATGAATTGAGTCAATAATCACGTCCCCAGACTGCACATTATCATCACGAACAGCAATCTCATGAACTGAATTTATACTCTCCTTACCAGACTGCACCTTATGAACTTCTTTCCAAACGGATTTGATTTTTCCTTCTTTGCCATTCTTAATGTTCACAGTAGGTGACTTCTTTTCAGCATTAGAACCTCCCAAAATTTTCTTTGCAGCAAGGAAATTCTCAAATTTGTGGCCCATAAACTTACAATGAGTGCAGAATTTGACATTCTCTAAGTCTTGAATTTCAATATGCTGCCGTAACTCTTTTCCATTTGCCTTCAAGCGAATTCTTTTAGGAATCAACTTAGCAAAGTCAATATCAATCAGAACTGCAGCATAGTTTCCAACATCATGATCCAATGTCTTTTGATCAATAGCAATCGGTTTTCCAATAATTTTAGCAATGGAAAGAAGAATTTTATTTGTCCATAACTCAATGTACAAACCAGGGAAACTTACCCAAACTGAAGCTCTTGTAGTTTGCTGTCTTTCTGGATCAAAATTTGGGTAAAAATTAAAAACCCTAAGCTGTTGATTCTGTATAACCCAAGTATCACCATGCCATACACGTTCCTTGTCATCAGCTGAAGATAACTTGATGATAAAGAACCCTTTTGTCATTGGAACTAACTTACATCTTCCAGCACCGAAACCCCATTGTTCCTCCAAACTCTTTTGAACATCAGGAAGTTTTAAACCCTTAAAGTTCAATCTACCAATGAGACTGAACTGAAGTATATCACGTCCCTCTTGAAGAAGATCATTAGGTAAAACCAAAGATGGTTCCTCTAAATATATTGACGCCTCAGGGAGAGATAAAAAATCCGATTCAGTTAACATATAAGGTTTTTTACCCTTAACCAAATCAGCATAAGATACTGTTTTGTTCCCATGATTATTCACGTTTGAATCAGAGTTTTCCCCCCATCCTAAATCACCAAAGATGATCTAGGATGAAGGAAAAACGTTGATGAAGGTTGAAAACCCTAAAGAAAAAAATCGCCTCTTTTTGGAGAGAAAAAATCGCTCATGTCTCAAAAATCTTTACCGTGGGAAGGAACAAGGTGGTGGATGAAGATGTAATAAGGTGAGTTTTTTTCACCAACGTAAACGGGGTTACACAATAAATGAGGATGGAAAATAGGTAAAAACCTTAAATAATTATG
>JAJJWW010007381.1:0-23738 GCA_023531295.1 Papaver armeniacum | reverse complement strand
CCCCAATTCAGATAAGGAATTTGGGCTTGGGTATATCTGACACGGTAACTTGTAAGGAACCATATTCTGGAGACTACTCAAAAATGGTGGGGGACTACTTTGTGATAGGAATGTCAACCATATACTTATAAAGGTTTTAAGCGCTTTTGAACGACTAACCTACCCTTCACTTATATATATAATCACCACCTCCCATCACCACCACCTATTTATATATAGCCACCTCCTCCCATCACCACCGCCGCTACCACCACCAACCACCACCTACCACCAACGACCACCGACCACCTCAAATCACCACCACCGCCACCTCTATATATAGTTTAATTTAAATCATTAACAAAATCAAAATTATAACAAACCCATTACTTTTCATTCGCTTTTAGATTAAAAATGAGAAGTAATCATCAAAATGAGTTGAAAATGGAAGTTACGAGAGAAGTTCAATTAGGAATTATGTGAAAATTTTGTCGAACTAGCGTAACTCAACTTTAATGGAGGTTTTTGTTTTGAGAGAACAATTCGTTTTACGTCGAGAAAAACAAATGTCCAAGCCGAACTTGCAAGCTTCGGTTATGTCGCAAAAATCTTGCCACGCCACAAAAAGTTCTACATATTGCAATTTTTTTTTCCTAACCGAACTTTAATGGAGGTTTTTGTTTTCGAGAACAATTCGGTTATTACGAGAAAAAAAAATGTCCAAGCCGAACTTGCGCTTTGATAACGTCGCGAAAAATTCTAAGACACGCAACAAAAGTTCTGCTTTACATTGCGATTTTTTTTCTCCTAACCGAACTTTTCTTTGAAAAACCAAAGATATTGAGTTCTTTAAGCATTACATATTTTTTTTTCCTAGACGAACTCCTAGTTCTAACACGCGCATTTTTCTTCTCCTAACCGAACTTTTCTCCGAAAGAAAAACTCCATTAAAGCCGAGTTCTAAACCTATGTTTTCGTAAATATTAACCAACTACACTTGCAGTGAGTTCGCTACCTATTCTTGGGATGTCGTCGAATCGAACTTTTTGAACCAAACCAAATCAATTTGTAGATTGTTCATTTTTAAGAATGTTTTGGCCAATTCAAGCACCATTAACTAAATTTGAAGAACCCGTGAGTACCGAAAACATCATACTCTTGTTGTGGCTCTTAAAGAAAAAGATCTTAATTTTTTTTCTTCCAAAACCCTCATCTTCATTATCATCTTCATCTTCTTCTTTCCCTCTCAATAATTCTTCTTTTGAAAAAAAAATAATTATTAATTTAATCTCACTAATTATTAATTAACTCACTAATCATTACACTAATTTAATTACTAAGGGCAAGTTTGGTATTAAAAAAACTTAGATAAGGGGTGACTCATTATTACTTCTAATATGCACCCCAAAAGTTGGAGAGTAGTCCCCACCCTTTTTGAGTAGTCCCCAAAATATGGTTCCTTGTAAGGCAATCACTGGGGTGAGCATGGGGCCAGAAGATGGCCTAGCTGTTTTGCCACATCCACGTTTAATCCAATTCCTCACCGGTTTGAAATTTGGCGTCTGCATCCATTCCAACATCCAATGGACACACGGAAAAACAGATTGGCTACAGATAATCCAATGGATTTGTTTTAGTTAAAACTAGATCGCACGGATTTGTTTCTTACTTATGGAATATAAAAAAAAAAGTTTATTAAGAGTAAATGATAGTAACACGCTTATTTTGATCAAGATATTTATATAGTGAAATATTTGTGTACCGTTTTGGCCACACCCGTCAGTTATATACATTTGGGAAAAATACGGTTTAGTCTAAAACCCCATCCAAATATACTAGTTAGTCCTGACCCATTCAACTAGGTACAAATTAGTCCTTTTTCATTGAAAGTACACAAAATAACCTTTCCGATTTACAATTTAGTCCAAATATTTACTGTTTAGTCCAAAGTGACTCACAATGATGTCAGCAAATAAAAAGAATTAAAAACAATTTATCTTTCGAACCGTTTGTCCAAAATTCACAAACTTTGTATATTCGGAAAGCTCTTTCCGAGAGCTACAAAAAGAGTACTCATATGACTATATAATTCTCATTTTAAAAAATCTTAGTTTACATTGGCGTACAAACATGTACATGTCTACAAAAATCCAAAAATCAAAAGACAAAACAAGGTGCACCAATTTGTACACCAACATAGCAAAAGTAAATCATGAATTAATCTCAAACGATAACAAGTTAGCTAGGTGATCCATTCCCAATGGTTTACCGAATGCTCCTCTAATACTAGCTTTAGCCCGCACACTCCCTCAGACATGAAAGCATCTTGTTGATACGCAAGAAATGGAAATGATGTATTTATATTGTTCATCTATACATACAATGACGAAGAGGAAAAAGTGGTCACCTAAAGAGATCAAACTATTGTTTCGTGAAGTTTTTAACTAAAAAGAATCTAATAAAAAAACAAAATAATTATACATTGGGAGCTAGAATGATAGATATTGGTGACTCGTAAGCTAAAATACCAATGTACGTAGCACCAGTTTCTAACTTATTTTTCACCTAAGCCTATATAATTGAGTAATCACCATGATAGCATGAATACCGGGTAACACATTGATAAACCATCAAGTTCTTACAGGCTAAAGCTCGAAAAAATGATTATACTAACTTACAAGTATGAGCTTAAATCTATTGATCCGTCTGCAGAGATTATTTTAATAAAACTGTTCAAAATGGCACTAATCAAGCCGCACATATATCCTAGAATGTACATTATCTTTTCCTAAGAGATGTTACAAGGATCTAAATTTCTAATGAGAGGACAACTTTTGATGGTATAAGAAAGAGATGCAGAACTTTTGATGTTTTGTGTTATAAAAATCCAACATTTATACCACAAAAATGCACATATTAATGAGATAACACAATAGTGTACAACTTTGTACACATCTATAGAAAATCAACACATGTACAATTAGTGTTTTCCTAATTTTTGGTTTGTATACATAAATATAGTCCTACAAGTGTACAACTATTTACACCTAGATAATCAACATTTGGACTACTATGCACACCTAAATAACATAATATGTGTGTACAACTATGTACACATTAGTGCTTTCCTAATTTCTTAGACTTCAAAATGAATAACATGTGCACAACTATGTACACTTTAATAATCAACACGTGTAAATGAAAATGAAAATGAAACCACCAACAGGAGAATTTAATTGGTTGAATCAAACAAAATAGACTGCTAAGTGATAAAAAGACAATTCTTCGATATACAAACAAAACGGATGATGGGCATATGGTATGTGTAATTAAGAACAACAAGCTTTTAGCGATTCTTCAAGTAGTTTTATGCAAACAAAACTAATGATGGGCATTAAGTATGTGTAACAAGCTTTTGCAAACCTTCATGTAGTTTCGACATGAGCCAAGTTCTCTGGAACTCCAACCTCTGGTATAAATTTGGCGCCAAATTCAAATTAACGGCTGGACTTTCTCTCCATTGACAAAAGGATCCCAAACAAAGAGAATACAATCACAAGTTATCAACAATACAGATAAAATCGAACAAAAACTAAGTACATGTAAAACAGAACAAGCACATATAAACAGAGACAAACATATACAATAGGTGTACAATTATGTACACATTAAGAATCAACATGTGTACAATTATGTCCACCTTAGTTACTACTCAATGAATTGATGGTGGGAACCCATTTAGATGAGGACATAACAAACACATGTGCCATATCTAAATCGTTCCATCTCATTCACCTGGTAAGAGAAACTTCCAGACAATCCTTCCTTGCATCAACAACTATTTTTATTTGCATCACTTTTTCCTCCCTTAAAACCACTTTCTTGGATATGAATGCAAGCTTTTTGAGGTAACATTTCAAAGAAAACAAGAAGATAAAAACCAATAAGAAGATAAAACCAATACCAACCAATGTGATGAAAAAATCATGTTAAATGTAAAGCACCCAATGAAAAATTCGTTCACAAAACAAAATATCGAATCCAGAATCGATATATCCACTCATTAGAAATCAACAGTGTATAATTATGTGTACATTAATGATCACCAGTGTGCAATTATGTGCATATTAACCATCAAGATGTGTATAACTATGTGCACATTAACGATTTATAGGTACAAATCAGACACGTCCAACTAACAAAAAATACCACTATGTGCACATTAATGATCAATGTGTGTACAACTATGTGCACGCAACTAATAGGGTGTACAAATATGCACATTAAAGACAACATGTGTACAATCATGTACACATTAGAATCAACATGTGTACAACTATGTACACATTACCAATTCAATATCTAAAGAGCTGAAAGTTGGATTCTACTCAAATTTGTAAGGATCTAGTAACCCATATGTTAAAGAACTTACTAGTATTTGCTTCTCCATTCATTGTATCCAATGACCTTGTTCCCCAATCTCATCATGTCAATTCTCAATATGTTCCCCTGTGAATTGTATATAGAAATGAAGTTAATATCTTAAAATGAAATCTCTCATACATACTAGAGCTCAATACAGGTGTATAACTATGTGCACATTAAAAATCAACATGTGTGAAATTATGTGCACAATAACGATCAATAGGTGTACAATTATGTACACATTAAAAATCAACACCTATATTTGGGCACATTAATCTTATTTTTATAATCGTATATATAAGAAAGATCATGTCGAGTGAAATGAAATAATTAAGAGCAGCTAAATGCTCTTTCTAAATAAAACAAACATGCCAAACAAAGGTCCATACTCGACACCCAATAAAATTAATTAAACCCAAGACAATACATACACACACAATTCCTAACATTTGACGATGCTTCCAATCACAAAAACCTGAATATATGTAAAATAATGGGTATGCAAGTTGTAATCACATTACTATCCACAGACCCCATACAGCTTGAGTCCTTATAAAAGTCATAGTATTTCACCATCACATAACCATCACACTCGTGGATCATTTACTCTTATAAGATTCATGAAACTAATTAGTTAGTAGCTAGTGGAAGTTGAAACAAGGATCCAAATTGGATCATGACATTATTGGAAAACACAACAAGCTTAGGTCCATATTAATATTCTCGAGACTAATTGTTTAGTTAGCCCCATACAATATCGCCTCACTAGATCATGTGAAATCACATTCACACATGCTCATCCAAAGATATTTCTTGTGTCGTAAAACAAGAATAAAATGTTTCTAAATGGACATCATCCAATTCTTAACTCAATTTTCAACTAGGCACAATTTCACCAAACAAAAGAGTCAAACATTTCTACGAGCACTATACATGCACTATTAGTTTAACCTTAAGTCCATATAAACAATTTTAATAGATTTCATTTTGCATATTAAATCAATTTAGCAAACTTAAGGGATACCTTACTAAATCAAAACTTGTCTTCTACGGATCCATTCTCAATGATAAGAAAAGCAATTAATTAATTCAAACCAAGGAAAAAACAAGAAAGAGATTCGGACTAGAAAATTTTTAAATATGAAGTTAATAGCATGATTAACTATATAGATAAGACATTTTTACATGAAGTAATTAAGAAATCGAGAATGAAACTTACAGTGAACTCTTAGTGAATTTGCGAGGAGACTTTAAAATGAGATCCAACGGAGCTTTTTAAAATGAGATCCAACGGAGCTTAATTTGGAGAATAATCACTCGATACTTCTGAGAATGTTGACATTTCCGACGCTATAATTTCATCTCTTTTTACTCCCGCGATTTGAATTTGATTTTTCAATTTAAGAAGATTTAATAACGAAATCTCTCGAAACGTTATCTCCTTGAATTTCCACCAATATTCTGTTATCGCCTCAATATCACTCTCTCTCTCTCTCTCTCTCTCTCTCTCTCTCTCTCTCTCTCTCTCTCTCTCTCAATCTCTCCTAATGCTAAATCTGAGATCTAAAATAGATAAAAAAAACTCGTTCTTATTTCTGAATCTCTCGTAAGGGTAATTTTGGGACTGATTTTTTTGAATCGACGAGTTTGGACTAACTGATAAATTTTGGACCAAACCATTCGAGACGGTTTTGTTTTGACTAACGTGTACCAGGCTTGAGATGGCAGGACTAGACTGTCTAAAGCCCAGTAACTTTGGGACTAAACGTCAATTTCTACTATACATTTAGAGTAGTTCTCTACAGACCCCCAATGAACTACACCAAAACCACTCAAGAAACATAAATGGATTCAGTGGGCCCGCTCCTCTAGAAAAAAAAGCTGGAGTCCCATATTTTTGGGATGAGTATCTGAGTGACGGTTTCTATATGGATCTTTTTTATGAATGTGCAATCGAGGGATATGGAAACTAATTGGGGATATAGCTAAATGATAAAAACCGGATCCAAATATTAAATATGGGTCACCCCTTATGTAATTTTTTTTTAAATTTCTAATCTAGTCCTCACCAATTAGGTTTAGTGGTTAATAATATTTAGTAAAGTCTCAAGTATTTGGGGGATAGATTAGTGTGTATTTTTATTTGAATTTGTGTGAGTGAGGTGAGAGTAGAAGGAGGGAAAATATTTTTGAGTGGAAATTTTTTTGTGAAAATGGAAGATGATTGTGAGGAGAGAATTGCAGCTGCTGAATCTTTAGCTCAACTACAACAACAATCATATCTTCAATCTTTGGTTAATGATAACAACTCAAAATTGGAATTATATGATGAACCAACACCCTTGGATCATGATTTTGGTGAGCATGAAGTTTTTTTTGAAGAACCAACCCAAGAAAGTAAACTAGTTCAACATACAAGCATCCCCAACACACAATGTAATGCCGCCAAGGGTTCAAAATTGATTTTTTTCTTTTTGAAACCGCCATTTTTCTCTTTTGAAAACTTAGTGCTTCTGAAGATACCCGTAGTATGAATACCACGCTGACACCAACAGAGCCGGCGTGGTATTCATACAATTTTCTATGCCGCGTAAAATATCCCCCATTTTGAAACAATTACCTATGATGGTCTTAACTAAAGAATTCCATGCCGTCACGGAGTTAATCATGTTTACCTAACACCGAATATTCCATGGAATATTCAAACCGGCATGGTTCACCCCTAACTTTACCATGCCTACCACAAGGAAAACATCCAGGAGTTAAAGATTTTTGAACTTAAATACCGCGTGGTTTTTAAATTAACGAGCACGCTGGAACCTTCTTCCGCTTGGAACCTTATATCGAGCATGCCGCTCCGGTTTCGCTTTTAATCGTGTGTAACGAGTATGCCGTTATTTTCTATTCCTAAAGATTAATATTTAATAAAATACAATGCCGACACTCGCTTAAAATTAGTTCCTCTTTTCAAATGCATTTCAAAATGCTTAACATTATTATCAATGCCGGAACACTTGTTTCCTAGCTTTGGTTGTTTTGGCGAATCAATCGTCGAGCATATCGTAACTAGTACCCGCATAGTAATTTTTTTTTTTTTAACTAATTCAGTTTGTTTTCATTCATTCCTTAGATTGTGACATACATTGATCCAAAAATTCCAAACCGCTTGGTCCTATACGTCCGAATACTATAAAATGCCTCGGGTATGTTACCAAACAATACTTTTCACCAAGTTTTTAGAACTTTAATTATGTGGGGATTGTTTGTAATGAACCTTATAATCTTCCATTGTTGTCCTAATGTAGGGAATAAAATATCCAGAGGAAGCAATTTCTTGGGAAAAAGACAGTGCTCTTAAGAACATGTGTGTGTTAGTGAGGAATACCCAACGCTCACATAATCGTTTTGAGATGGTTTGCGAGAAGTGGGCAATAAAAGAAGAAGCGATAGCCATAAGAGAAAGGGTTATGTATATCCAAAGAAGACTAATAAGGTATACAAGACTCGTATTTAGGAAGGATAATAGCCCCTTTAAGCTTGTATTCTATTTAAGAGACAAAGAAAAGGAATGGGATTGTACGGTATGGTTTGGTCACATAACCACCGGATCCGAAAGATTTTGTTGGTCACTCCCTAGTTGCAAAGCTAAAACGTCCTGAATTCGAGTATGTAAAGATAATGACCAAAGCATGTATCAAACCAAGAGTGATTCTCAGAGGCTTCAAGGAAAAGTATGATCAGAACGTTTCCTCTCTAAGTACAATTTATAGCGCACAATCAACCATTAGAAGGGTGGAATGGGAAGGAGGATCGTTATGCAAGAATTTAAAAGATAGTTTGGGACCACAACTACACACGTATCATTAAAAGAAGACCAGACGAGAAACCCTTCAAATATTCATTGTACATCCTTTGCTTTCACAATTGGCTCATACATGTTGTGGTGTTCTTATGATGGATTGCACCTATAAGACAAACAAATACAACATGTCGTTGTTCAACATCGTGGGGCAAACATCGTACAAGGTAACATTCACATTGGCTTGGTGTTTAATGGAAAATGAGAGTGATTACAATTATCATTAGGCATTACGACAATTGAAATTACTGTTCCCAGAAAATCAATTTCCGAGGGTCATCATAACCGATCAAAAAGACGCACTAATGAGTGTTATATCCGACGTATTTCTCGGATGCACAAAATTTCCTATGTATGTATCATATAGGTCAAAATGTGACAAAACATTGTCATGCTTTGTTTGAACCCTCTAAGGTGGATATTAAGAAGAGAATGATTGCTCAACTAGAGGAAGGTGTTCGCAAGAAGAAACTATCACCCGAAGAAGAAGAAGATGAAAGAGGAAAGATTAAAGAGCGAGTGGACAAAGAACACGATGAAAATCATAAAAAGTGGTTGGAATTTCTAAAGGATTGGGAGAAAGTTTATTGGTCTCTTACCGAGGATATATATGAAAAGAGATTGGACATGTTTAGAGACTAGAGAAAGTTTCTAGTCTCTTACCAAGGAATACACTTGAGTTTTGAGATGTTGCCTCGTTAAAACCCTCGTTAAGGAAAACCACATGTGACAAAACTCAAACGAAGGAAAAGAGTACAACTTTTGACGTTTTATGGATGCTAACCCAACTATATGAGTTTTACAAAAACAAGCATCAAAATAATAACTCTAGTCTATCTCAAAGACGAGTTTAAGCTAGCATAATTCTAACTCGCATTTAAGAAAGAAAAGAAAAAATAGAACTTATGTTGCTAAAGCGTGGATTTTTGTGTTTTTAAGGACTCTCGAGACCTATAATTAATCCCATTTTTGGTTCATACCAAATTTCTAAAAACACACAAAAAAAAAGGATTGTTAATCCCGATATAATCGAGTCGTGTGGCTTCTAAATATAATTTCAATCCTACAAGGATTAAAAAATTGAATATGTTCCTAACCACGTACGAGTCCTTCAAGGACTACCACGCCAAAGGCATCATGTAAAGAGAACAATTATTGAACTAATCCTAGGGTTTGAGAAAAATAAAACCTCAAATCGCTTTTTACAACGAAGAAATTTCTTGTATAAAGATGCAATATGACTACACCAACTTGTAATTAATATAGGCTTGGATGTTTAAAGGTGTTAAGTTTGGATCCAAAGCTGCGTCAACCGAGAAATTAATCCAACCTAATTTGGATTTTATGCCAATCAATCACATATGTCGATATTTCTCTCGAGGGGTTAACAACCACCATTTTTTATTATTTTAGTAGTTACTGTGAATGTTTACAATCATATTAGCTTATTATGATCCCACATAATTCTCAAATGTATGCTTATACTGGAAAATTCAATCAATACTGGTACCAGCGCCCACGAGCATTATAATCTCCTCATATTCAAGTGAGAAGATATTATAATTGAGAATGTGAATTCAGTACACTCAATTGGAGCATTAATTGTAGCCTCTTATAGAACACTACTTATCTTCTAGATGTGACTGGATTTCCTCTTAAAGGAAAAAGCTTATATAAAAGCAAAATGAGATTTCACGTCAATCATATAATGACGACCTAAATCAAATTAATTGTGATGGGAGAGATAGTTATATAACTTTTAAGTTAATGAAAACCAACGTCCGGTAGTCCATAATCTGTCCTTAATTATGGCGTAAATATTTTCATTCATATACAAGTTTTATAAAGTATTATCTGATTAATTCGAGACATATACTCATAAGAATTTCTGGATTTCAACAACACCAGTTGGAATGTAAAAATGACTTCAAAGTCCAAGAAAAAAAATTGTCCTAAAATAAAATTGTTGTCTATTTGACATACAAATTTAACATCACCATGGATTTTATTGGCACGACCAAAAACATATAAAATATGCAAATAAAACTCCAAAAGAAATCAATTTTCAAAATCAATGTAGTCACTGCAAGGACTATAATGATAGGATAATAAGACGGGTGCGCACCCTTTGACGTTTAGGGTCCGGGGATGTTCCAACTTCAAATTGAACAGATCTAAATTTGGAGATTATTACCACAAGGAAATTTTTTTTGCAAAAATATCCAACAAGAATGCATCAATTCCTCTGGTATCAATACCATAATAATGATATACAATCTTCCTAATATTGATAGAGTACCAACTCTAATTGGTTTATATGTTTCTTTTGGGGAAATAAAGAAATCGTAGTCATTTTTCTATATAGAAAACTTTTTGGTTGATGAAGATTTCTTTGGAGGAATAGAAATCAAAAAGCAAAGTTGGCTAAAATACTTAGAATGCCAATTTTACATCTTATTATAGAGAATTTATGGAGAAAACTAATACCAATTGGTAAATGGTAAAACGATATACTATTGTGTGGTAAAAGAATGGTTTTTGTAAAGAATAGAAACCAAATGCAAATCACATGATCATTGTCCAATGGACAAAGATACCAATATTAACTGGCCGAAGGTTTTTCAACCATGCACGTGATTAGTTACCGGAAAAATAATTAGATTATGGTAACACCAATTTTTGGTGATTACAATTTTATTAAAGGAATAAAAATTGTAAACCATCTTTCCATGGATTTTTTTTTCTCTATTAAAAGATGAAAAAAGAAAGGAAAATCAACTTATTCCAAAAAAATTGATCACCCACATCGATCCCATAAATATAGACCATATCTTTGTAGGGTTTCCAACGGATTTTAGTTATACCCGCAAACATAACTCCGAGAATTACATCAATCATAATCTCACCGTCAGATACAAGGATGTATAAAATCCATAAGAAGGGAGTAGACGGTGATACGTGGAATATGTATAAAATCCGAGAAGTAAAGAAAACACTCATTTAATATTGGGGTTAAGTGGCAAAATGTCCCAAAATAGACCCCAAGGTTGTGGAAATGGACGTTAGGGAAAAGATTAAAATACCCCATTTCGTTTTTTTACCTTAAATAGACAAAAATTAGTCAAAATGCCCCATTTTGACCAGTCAACTGTATTATGAATTTTCTATTTTGCCGTTCCATTAAAATAACGGTATACATGTTACACATGTGCTATTAATTCCCTTCGACACGTGGCCTATGTAAACCGTTGACACGTATGCAATGGTTAACAGTTGACACATGGACTGTGGCCGACACCTGTAACACACGTGTGGATTCGTACATGTGCTTCTGGTCTTATCTTCAACCTTGGTCGTTGTCTCAGCCACAGGAAAAAAAACACACCAGACCGATAGAAAGAGAGAAAGAGATCGAGAGACAGAGAAGAACAGTGAAGAACCAGATCGAGAAGAGAAGATAGATGAGACGGAGAAGACACTAACCTCGTTTGTTACACAGTGAAGAACAGGTAATTTCCCTTTCTTCTTTAAACCCTAATTTTGTTTTAAGATTTCTGATTTTCGAATCGTTTGTTGTTCTTGAAACCCCAACCTTGTGAAATGGTATTTGTCATTGACGAAGTTAGTGTTTCAGAGACTTGAAATGAAAGGTTTCAAGAACTCTAATTAGGGTTTGATAGAAACATAGGGATTATAATTTGGGGTTTTTCAATTTTTAGCAGATGAAAATTGGGTCTTTGTCTATCTTTATTTCTATTTTGCTAAAACAACACAATTTCCAATTTTATTTGGGTCTATGCTTGTAAATTGTTGTGATGAAATATTGTAGGTCTCCAGTGATTTGTGGCCATTAGGAATTGTACATTATTTAGATCATATGTTTGTTTGCTTGATTTAGTCCTAATTGAATAAAATCTTGTTGTGAATATCTTGCAATATACTAGTCCTCTTAGTTCTTCCAGTTTGTATTTCAAAAGAATGTGAATCGTAATTGAATAAAATGGGAATATCTTGTCAGAATTTACAATCTTGATGTGATGTTGTTTAACAAATGAGCATGAACATAACATCTTGTAATACATTTTTTTTTTCCGATTCTTTTATAGACCGTCTTTCTAAATTTGTTTGCATATTTTGAACTGCCTCTGGTACCTTCTCCGACAGTGGTGGTGGTAGGATACACTATCCGCTTATTCTAAAATGGAAATGAGTTGTGAGAATATTGATTTAGAATATTCATTGGATGATGTCGGTAAACTTTTTCGTTCAAGTAGCATGTGCCATAACATTGAAATAATTTGTGATACATAGGGAGGTGGTGACAAAGGAAGGAGCAGTAATGTAACACAGTTAGGATCATCAAACGATAGTTCATCGGTGACGGAACATCAAGTTGCTAAGCTAATGGAAGAAGACATGGGTTCAGCTATGCAATATTTACAAGGAAAGGGTCTTTGTTTGATGCCCATATCATTAGCTACTGCAATTTCTACCGCAACTGCTCACTCTATACATACGACTAGAAATTACCCACTTTTGGCATCCAACGTTGACAGTCCTTTGTCGCCCAACCTGTCTGCGCTAACAGTTCAATCAGCTACAATGGGTCCTGGAGGATTATTACCTGGAGGTGAGGCTGGGAAAGATGTATCTTCAGTTTATAAACCATGAAAGATGACAATTTAAAGTGGAGGTGGTAGTCAATGTTGATTGACTGGCATATCAAGTGTCAAGTCTATAGAAATAAGGTGGTCTGTCTCTTTGTTACTAAGAAGTGTTATGACTCCGGATTTACATAGACTTGTCACTTGCCCGGCAACTGAAAAGCTAATTTAACTTTCAATTTTTATCTTCTACATTTTTTGATTTTCCACTGTAACTTTATTCTTATAGTTTGGTGTCTTTGTATGAGTGGGGATGCTCTTTGATGTAATTTTATTTGCCATCGAAATTGAACTTACCATTTTCACGCTTGAGCTAGCAGCCATTATGCCCAGTATACTATTTTTTGCCTTTGGATGTTCCCAATTTATAAGTCATAAGAGTCCAGGTTGGGAAGAAGATGACCGTTATAACGCTGTCGGAATCTATAGCCGTTAAATCGAAATGATGCACACGTGTTGCAATCCTGGTTAATAGAACAAGCTGGTCATTTCTAAAAGAAAATGATATTTTGGTGAAATACACCTCTTCATCTGTCACCGTCCACTCCACTTTTCTCCACGTGTCGCAATCTCACTTACATAGGACACACTGGTCATTTTCTAAGATATGCAGGGCAAATAGGCAATATCCAAAACAATCACGTGCATGTCAACCCATTTGACAGAAGGATATAAATGTAATTTATCACACGTGCGATGCACATGCATGCCAATATTTGACTACTTAACTATGTCTAACGGACAAAGTAACATATTGGGGCATTTCAATAACGGATTCGAGCATTTTAATCTTTTCCCTAACGTTCGGGACATTTTCACAACGTTGTGGTCCATTTTGGGACATTTTGCCACTTAACCCTTAGTATTGATGGGGGAATAGTTCGTTCACTCCACCACTATCACCGTGTATGTGTATATACGTTCGATACAGTTTATGTCAAAAGAGAAAGATGCTTTACATGTTCAAATCAAAACAAAATTTAAAAAAACTTGTTGAGATATGTCCACAACAGAAACAAACAATGGTTAGCGTATTTAACAAAAGGAATAAAAGAAAAAGACAAACAGTATAATCATGTTCACAACCCCACTGTTCGTTTTGATCCGAGATCACATACAAACTCTCTCCATATGGTTTGTGTACCATAGAAATCTACAATAAACCGATAAGAAGATTTATTAGAATCCTTTCAATAAACTAAAGAAGAAAAAAATCAAATCAAAAGAGAGAGTTAGATATAGATATAATTAATCTTCTATGTTTCCATGGATATATAGAGTAAACGTGCGTGATAACGCCTTGTGATAATAGAAAGTAAAGAAGGAAACACAAAATAAAAGGGAAGAACAAAGAGAGATTTTGTTTACAATTGGGACTATATTTATAGAGTTTTCACTACACCATTTTAAGGGATTCGTAACTAAGATTTGCAACCCGCACTAGGTCGGTTGCGAAATTTCGATTGCGAATCTTAGTTGCTAATTTTTCGCAACAGATGGGTGTCGTTGCAAAATTTTGCAACCTCACGGGCAAGGTTGCGAATTGCAATCATGCGCTCGGTTCAAGCGTGCGAATCGCATGTGCGGTTTAACACTAGAGTTGATAAACATGCCCCGATCAAACTTTGGTCAAGATTGCTTCTTTTTTTCCACCCTTAATCCCAAATCTAGCCTTATCCTACCCTTAATCCATTTTCTTCATCATTTTTTCCGCCACAAGCGAGACTCTCTCGTAACTCACTCTCTCTCTCTCCTCTCCAACTCTAAACTCTCATCTCATCTCTGTCTCTGCGTGAAGAATCTCTAAAACTTCTTCATGTTGTCTATGAATAAATCCAAAGTGAGATAGATGGATTAAGTCTCGAAGATGATGAGTCTATAGATTTGATTTTGTTAGGTTTTTTGATTGAAAAGAGAAAGATGATTATGTAAGAATCGGGATAGGGTTTTGAGAAAGTTGATATTGTGACGAAGTTTACAAGATTCGATCAACGGAATAGTTGAATCTGGGAATTTAGAAAATACGAGATTGATGAATACGAATTCTTGAGAAGTTAGGGTTTTTCGTGAATAGGAATTAGGGTTTCGATTTGGTAATGATTAAGAAGAAATTAGTGGATGGTTTTTGAAGATTATAACATGAAGAAAATGATGGTCATGCCAATTTGAGAGTTCGATTACAAAGAAGAAGAATTTGAAAATTTTAAAGAATTAAGGTTTCATAAGAAATGTTACGAGATGATGTAGAAGACAAAACCAGTAGTTCTAGAAGAATGATTGAGTTGAGTTTAATCCGAATTAGCTAGATTATGAGCCTGAGTTCGATAGTTAGGGTTTATTCATGCTAGTGATTATGGTGAAGATTTGTTGGGAATCGGTCAGATGAATGATGTATTTGACTTGAGATGGTGATGTACGGTTGAGTCAAATCGAGAATAAAGAAGGGATCGATTTCAATTGTTTGGCATAAGTTGTTTTGAGGTAATTGCTTTGTTGAGTTAATTTGAAAGAATTATTCCATTCCATTTTGAGTTTGTTGAATGATAGTAAAGATGGAGGGTGATGGTTATGGCTTGAAATTATGGTAGTAGTTTGGGTTATTGAAATATCAAAGTGTAAGTTGTAACTAGAGCATCTCAATCTCTACTACCTTAGTCTAATGAAGTAGTTTTACAAGAAATCAGTGATCAAATTGGATATTAATTAGGTTTTGTTAATGATTGTTTTTAATTTTTTTGTAGGAAGCTTTGTTGTGGTTGAGGAAAGAGGTAGAGAGGAAGCTATTGAGCAGGCTAGTTGTAAGGTAGCTTGTATTGTTTCACAAGTTCTTCTACTACAAGTTTCCATAATGGCATTTCTCTCAAGGTATTCAATTCAGAGCAAGGTTAACTAGTTGGCTCATTTAATAGCACTCAAATGATTTTTCTATGGAGAGTTAGTGATTGATTTCCATGATGAGTTAGAACTAACGATTAAATTTTGTTTTGGCATATTTCTCGCTTCTAACTTCTATGTTGTGTATGTTGTATCTCATATTTCATGTATTGCTGTTGTGTATGAAACTCTTGTTTTTATTTTTGCGTTAATGCATAAATTATTCAAGCTGCTATTACTAGCAATTCTTTTCTTGATTGCAAATGCCCGGACTATCAAAAGCATTTATTTGGCCTTGGTGATTTATATTATTTAACCTCTTCTATTTTTCATTAACATGAACATCCATTTTAGGTTTACTAATGCACTTGGAGAAATGATTTACCCGGTCTACGCCGTATTAACTTCCACAAGCTTTTTGCCGTTATGCAAATGTAGTTAAATGTGCTCTTTATGTAAGGTTTTCGGACCCTTGTCTTCCAAATAGTATGTTTGCTATCCCTGGGGCATTCAACATGAGTACTTGGTAGCTTGTTATGGGAGCTTGTGCATTATGAGTAATCGGTATCTTTTTTTGACAGATAAATCTCTTCTTTGTAGATATATGTTCTTTTCGTTCGATATATGTTGAGAGACTAGCCTTCTCTGTAATTTGGGTATGTATTCGATCTTTTTAGAATATGCGGGAGAGTTGTTGAATTAGAGACTTCGTAATCTTGAATAAGTCTTTTCTCTCTCCAACGTATAACATATATGTATCCATATTTCCTCTAAATTCGAAATGACGTACGAAGCCAAGATTATTTCTACCGATACACAAAGAGTGTCATCAAGTCATATGTTGAATTATCTTACATTGAAGCTCAAGCCAGGATGGATGATAGGTGCTTTAATTTATTATCGTTTTCATTAGTTTTTCAAGTTTTTTTTCTCCCTCATGTAAATGTGTGAATGACCATTTTCATATGCATACTATTCCCAACCTCCTGATGGACTCACTAACTACGGACCTGCGAAATATGAGTGCATTAGCGAAGGTATGCTTGTTTAAGTAGTATTTTATACAGAGTAACATACTTTATTATCTGAGCTTCGACATCAGGTGTTTCAACATATCCAAATATGTTTGTGTGCATTATGAGGCTCGGATGTATTGAGAGAGGAGATTTAACTCTTGCTTATGCGAATTAAAATTCAGTTAACTCTTGAAACACTTTCCCAAAGATTCTCAAGCTGCTAATGTAATCGCTTCTATTGTGTCCTTCATATGAATGTTTTGTTCTCCTCGTGAAAAAGAGAAGTAGTCTATGCTTCAAAACTTAATTTAAGGTCTTGTCACAGATATCGGGAAGTTTCCTAATAATGTTCAACATACAATTGATTCTAGTGATTATTAAGCTGCGGCACCATCCGAGTCCTACCAAAGAGATGCTTGAACCTTTGCTTTGCATACTACAGTGCTCTTGTTCCGGGTTTGGATGTGTCTCTTTCAAAAACTCGGGCCGATTCACTTGACCAGTGGGTAGGAATATTTATCTCTAGTCTACTTATTCACTTTCTTTTCATTTCCTTGAGCCATCACCGAAGCATTATCAAGACTAATACTCCTTGTTTGAAAAACACTTAACTCACCAATATTTTAAGTTAAGATTTTCCTTTATCTATCATGTTATATGTAGCTGATTAAATACTCTTTACTTGACAGGATAATGATCCATACTTCAATAAGCTTATTCGTATACCGACATGCTATAGTGGAGACCTCACACCTCAAGAATTTCCGCTGCATTACTAGTCTTTGTCATAAGAAATTTCATATTTTACCTCCCAAATTCCAAGATATGCAGTCAATTGTGAATGGATTAGAGAACTTGACCTGGTTATGCTTCATTTTCATGCAAAGGATGTCATTGTACACAAATTGCTTGCTGAACTTTGGGGGATTTATAAGCTTCCACCAATATTCCAAGGTACTATTCAACTTACTAGCATTGTGATAAAGTATAATTTTCAAACCGATTCTTGTTGATTCTTGAAATTTATTCTATTAAGCGTTGGGGAAGGCACGGGCAAGGGCTCTAAAGTGGAAGGGACACGATCGATTTTATTTCATGGTACTATTCATGTTCTAGTTGCATGTGTACTCCTGGACTTCGCTTCTTCTCTATGTCGGTGGGCTTCTCGGGTTAGTCACTAGTCACTACTAACAAATACTACGCATTTTTCGAAGTTGAGACTCACTTCCTGATTTAAGGAACCTAACTCTCTCTTCCACTATGGGTTCTCTATGTTTCAGGTGAAAAAGCATAGTTCATACCTAATGACCATAGAACTGCGAGTTGTTGGAAGCATGTGCTTGCCGGTACCTACAAGTCTCGATCAAAGATCATTTCTATTTACCATTTATATACCGTCTTTTGCATGATTGATGACTTGAACTTTTTGAAGCGCCCGATGAGATGCGGCAAATTTATGTTAATATGATGTTTAGGACTATGTGTGATGAAGTTGCCGAAGCCCGATAGCGCAAGGTCCGCACGTTGTTTCTCTTCATGGTGGTCGAGCCAAAGTGAAAGAGAATCATCTCTTATCAATTTTCAAAATAGCTCAAATTAATATTCCTCGTATTTCCATTAAATGAATGACATAGTTTGTATCAAATACTCATACTTGTTAACTTCAATTGAACAATTCTTTTTTCATAATGGTAAAATGTGGAAATGAAAGTGAATGAATGTGTAAAAGTTTGTATATTTTATGGAATGTTGAATATGCGAACTCGTAAATCAGAGGGGTAAATATGGGGGAACGGATTTTGACCAGCCAATCGATCCACTGACCTTTTTTTCCCAAACAAAAGATTAGCAACGCGATGTTATGTTGCAAATTAGAACCAACTAATAAATTAGATTCGTAACCATAGTTCCTGGTAGGGGTATTCTGTAATTAGAAACAACAGCAAATCTGCAGACCTTGGTTGCGAATAAACAAAGTCGCAACCGCAGACGGCAGACGTTGCGAATCTCCGTTGTCACCAAGAATCGCAACGGAGCTTATGCTTACTAGTGGTAAAAATCAACACCGTGTTTTGAAACGCCAACTCGCCGCTGCGAGCCTTGGCCGGCAAGAACGTACAGCCCGTTCTAATTCCTAAAAATGGTGTAGTGTTTGGTGCCCAAGTAACGGGGTCTCACTAAAGTAGGCATCTACCTAATAAACTTCCGCTTTATAAATAGTTTTTTCCTTCAAAAACTAAAACTACTGCGGTACTTCTCATTTCCATTCTATACCGATCTCTTTTCATGTTTCTAAATCACGTTTTCAAGATCTAGGGTTTGAATAATTTAGACACTAATCAAAAGAATTGATTGAAAATTAAATGAATACTGAGACGAAAGAACTAGTAAATGTTTCTCTTTTTATTGGTGTCTGTTCTGAAGACCACTCCCGGTAATCATTACCATAATCATCAAATTGATCATGAAATCCTCCATAATCATCAAATCCTCAAATCGACAACATTAATCGATCGATTAATCAAATCAGGATTTTGACCGTTAATCGAAAGGGGGAAATGTTGGAAAACTAGGTTGCAATAGAAGATGAAATAACACAGATGAGATTGTTGTACTCCAAACTTTCAAGGCTCATAAGATTTCTTTTAGACAATTATTTCTACCTCCCAATAAATTGGCACATTACAAATGGGTATGTGAAATAATGCCTTCAGATACAAATGAAAGCCCTACAACATAAATTGAATTCAAGGTTTGTACCCCTTGATCCAATCAAGAACACATGTAAACAAAATTTAGGGATGATGCTTTAGGAAGAGAGAAAACAAAAAAGGTTTTTTCGATATGTCTTAAACGAGTTTTGGGAGATGTTATTTATAGAGGTTTTATCTCATTGGGAATAGTCATCTTTTCACCAACAGTTTCTCTTCACTAAACGATAAATCTCTTCATCAATGCAGATCAATAATGTCCGTTGGATTCAAGATTCTGGATATGTTTGTAATAAATCGGAAACAGCTTACGTACTCCCGGGGACCCCCTTTGGATAGCGCAGCTTAAAAATATTCCAACATTCTCCCCTATTTTCAAAAAACCATAAAACAAAGTTAAAAACTTTTAAATCGTGAGTGGGCCGTATCACCGAAGTGACTCGCCTGCGTCTCCGAGTGGGATCAAGCCAACGTAGTTCAAGCACAATTGAGACTAAGCATCATCGTTGAAATCAACACATAAATGATAGGTATCTTTGTATTTGAACCTTCACTTGTGTAAGAAACTCAAAGCCTTATCGAGATTCTATGGTGAAACCACCTTGAACCAAGTATCCCTTATGATAAAACCTGAGTCTCCACACATATTGATTTCATAAATCATGTGTTTTAAAAGCCAAGAACGTTAATGGCCATGTGCTTATATCCTTGATTCATGAGTCTTCTTTAGAGAACGGTCTTCTTCCTCTCTAGAAATGACTTTGATTTCCATACTCATATAGGTAAGTCTCGAAGGTGTTTCGCGATACACCTTTACTAATCACGAGACTCATTAAGGATTTATATCCATCCTATTTTCTTAACTCTAAACTAATTAGAAATGGGAAGTTTTATATTAGTGCTCCATAATCTACATCCATAACTTGTTGGTACCACATTGAAACTTTGTTTATCTTTTTTCAAAACATAGGTTGGGTTTCATTATGGGAGATCAAACTTCTTTCACGGCATCTTAGTCCCATTTCTTTACTTTTTATTGAAACCACCAACTTGGTAGACTCTTCTGAAACGGGTATGCCAAATTTCTCTTTGATTCAATAAAGTTAACCATAACCACTCCTCTTGAGTAGTTGCCTAACCATTTGATGTCTAAGACTTGCATGTCTTGACTTTTCATTATAAGTCTTATTTGAGACATTATAGATGGTAGCTTGATTATCACAATTAATCAAGACCGCTGGTTTGGCTTCTTCCAAAATGGAATTTCCAAAGGGTTCCTAAGCCATTCTCGCCTCCTTACATGCATCCGTTAAGGCTATTAATTCTCGACAACATTGTTGAATCAGAAATATAAGTCTTCTTAGAACTCCAAGACACAAAGAAGACTCCCCTAATGTAAAGATCCATCCGTACGTTGATTTGGACTTGGCCTCTACATCGCTCCAGCTTAGCATCGTTGTACCCTTCTAGTGCACGGGATAGCCTGGTAATGCAAGCCAAAATTCATCAGACCTTTAAAGTAAGCCATAACTCTTGAAACCTGCTTTCCGATGTTCATATCCTGGATTACTTGAGAAACGACATAACACTCCCACGGCTGCCACTATGTCCCTGGCCTTGTGCAATGCATAGCTTACATAAGACTTTCAATGACACCGGAATACTCAAGTTGTGCATGAGTACGTCTTGTTCTTCTTTAACTTGATAGTATGGTCTAAAGGAGTAGTACTTGAGATTGTCATAAAGTGACCATACTTCTTGAGAAATTTCTCAATATAATGAGATTTGGTTAAAGCCAACTCGTTTCCTTTCTTAGGATCTTAATTCCCAAGATTACATCACCCTCTCCTAAATCCTTCATATCAAAGTTAGAGCTAAGAAACTTCTTTGTTTCTTCCACAATGAATATGTCGACCCAAAAATAAGCATATCATCAACATACAAACAGAGAATTACACATCCAACTATCATGCTTACTATAGATACATTTATCCGCATCATTCACCACAAAACCATATGACAAAATCACTTTGTCAAACTTCTCGATGCCATTGCATGGAGCTTGCTTCAAGCCATAAAGAGATTTTACTAACTTGCAAACCTTCTTTTCTTGGCCTGGCAATATGAAACCTTCAAGTTGTTCCATATATATTTCTTTTCAAATCTCCATTTAGGAAGGCTTTGACATCCATTTGATGAATAATTAACTTGTGAATAGAAGCAAGTGCTATTAAACAACGAATAGATGGGATGCGAGCAACACGAGCATATGTATCAAAGTAATCAATTCCATGAGTGCTATAACCCTTAGCAACTAATCTGGCTTTGAACTTATCAATGAAATCATCGGCATTCATCTTTCTCTTGAAAATCCATTTACATCCAATAGCTTTACGCCCGGAGGTAAATCACAATATATCCAAGTACCGTAGGTCAAAAGAGAATTATTTTCATCATTGATAGCCTCTTTCCAAAAACTAGCATATTTGGAACTCATAGCCTCGTGATAAGTTTTAGGGTCATCATCAACATGCATAACATATTTGGTAACACCTAGAATTCTATTCTTATTACCTTTCTACAAGATATGTTATAAAATGTGACCAAAATTTTCTCTATTCTTGCTCTCTTACTCCTTCTAGGTTCGATATCTTCTATGGGTTGCATATCCTCCATGTCTCGAGTAGAACGAATGATCATCATTCCTCATTAGTCTCTTCAGATTAGACTAGGTAACAAATGAGTTCTCCATGGGTTTGCATTTGAGAACCGGCTCCTATTTAAGTTCTCAAAGAATTCCACATCAACGGATTCTATAATGTCAAAAGTGTCAAGGATTAAAAATCAGGTGATACTATTAAGAGAGTATCCCACAAAAGCACATTTATAAGCCATGTTTCCTGGTTTTGGTCTTTTAGGATCGTTTCCCGAACATATGCTAAGCAACCCCGGACTTTAAGTCTCTTCAAGTTTGGTTTCCTCTTAAACCACAATCCTCGCTCCAAAGTCGACCACACGGGGCTACGCCCCCGGACCCCTCGGATAGCGCGATTGAAAATATTCCAACAGGAAATTTGGATATGTTGAATTGTGAAATACATGATTTGATTTGTCAATTTCAATGGTTTTTATTAGTGTCTCATGGTGATGATAATTTGAATTAGAAGATGTTTGGTGCAAAAGCTTTCATGGTCTTTTTTGTTTTTCAAGGGATTGATGCAATATAGGGAGAGCTCACGCTGGCTCTTAAAATATTTCCACACCTCCGACTAATCGCCTTGGCTCTCAAACAACATGATCCAAAAATGATGATTAATAATAATGAGATTAAAAATTATTGAAAAGGCCCTAGTTTGTTTCATAAGATACTACTAGTAATATTGGTTTTTGTTCTTAATGAATTGGTTTCGATGAGAATAAAAGTAAGGATCGAAGAAAACTAAATCCAGGAAGAACCGAAGAGGGAACAAATAAAGGTGTAAAAGGTGCCAAGCCCCTAAGACCGTACACACGAAATCGCGTGCTTCACGTGCCATATGTCGTGCTCTGCTGTGCCAACGATTTAAGCGTGATGTGTCGTGTTGTTCTTTACTAGTCAAAAGCTAGGCACAACACAGCCCACGGGTACATCACACGAATAAACGTGTTGTGCCGTGTTGTTCCATGCTGGCACACATGCTATAGCAATTTGAAATCCACTTAATGTATACATTAAGTCGGACATTATCACAATTTAAATAGACAACATATCATTTGAAGTTATTTCTTGAGTAAAATCCACTTAATGTATACATTAAGTCAGAAATCAAAAAATGAGCTCTCCCCTCTCTCCTCTCTCCTGTCCCCAAACTTCCACCTGACCTCTCTTCCTCCGACCATTTCTAGCCGTTTATTCTTGTCTTCTTTCTCTCAACGGTCGAATTGGTCCGGAATTC
The DNA here is from genome assembly GCA_023531295.1 of Papaver armeniacum. Lineage (NCBI taxonomy): Eukaryota > Viridiplantae > Streptophyta > Magnoliopsida > Ranunculales > Papaveraceae > Papaver > Papaver armeniacum. The sequence continues at coordinate 275 of JAJJWW010007381.1, read as the reverse complement.
AATCACCGGATCTTCTCAAATGCTAGTTTAACCCACCTACTGAGCTTCAATGGATACTATGACTCACTTGAAAGACAAGCTACCAGAATCAGTATTAGCTACTACAATCACAAAATCTCTCGAAGGAATCAACAGAATCACTTTCATGTCATTGACATCACCCAAATCACATATTCTGCAACCACCACATTTCATGGAGAACTCACTATTTTCAAAGTATTGGAAGCTGGTACATCCCCATCCATGATGAATCATATACAATTGAATTTCAAAAA
>JAJJWW010007380.1:196834-392605 GCA_023531295.1 Papaver armeniacum | reverse complement strand
ATTCAGGGGATGATCAGCTTGTTTGGTCTTTTAAGTGTTAGATGCATAAAATAGATGCTCATATAACCAATGTGGGAAATGTTGACACCTAATGTCTTATAATCGAAAAACTCTCCAAAAATGTCTCTAGACATAGAATTGCCGTTGGATCAATAACATGAACTCAACCCTAAATTAAACGGCCAGTTGTGCAACCCTAAATTGTAAGTAGTAAGTATAGACCTAGGACGTGTTATTTGTGCGCCTCCCTCTATGATCTGGTCTAAGTAGAGAGAATGGAAGTAAGAAACCAAAACCCTAGCCGCCTTCAATACAAAAATATCTGTAGATCGTATACATCCAACAAGAAAATCATGGCGGATGGTAGCATCACAGCCGACAAAATACAACAACATGATGATCTTTCCTCTCACAAGAATGAATTTTTATGTTGCCTAACTTCTTTAAGGGGAATCGGGTTTTACTGTTCGGGGGAATCATGGGAAATCAAACTATGAGTCGGAATATATATAACCCTTTATATAGTACTAGTATTGTTCTTCTTCTACTAGTTGTGCAGCCTCCGTCCAAACCATGCCTCCTCTTCCGGCTTTGTGTACATAAGGAAAGAAATCAAAGAAACCCTAGAAAGTAAAAACAACAAAATCATGGTGAATCAGCCGTGGTGGTTTAATAAAGACATTAACAACAAGCAAGCATAATGATTTCTCTTCTCAAAATATTAATTTCAGACTTCTCTCTTAGCTTATTCTTCAGTACGTTTTCTTCAATTTTCTTCTTTTCATCGTCCCCGTATTTGGGCTTCTCGAAGATTCAGTTTCACCTCACTAGTACAAGCACTGAATCTGTTATACATTGTTTTTTACATCTAATTTTATATGCATGTCAACCCATTATTACCAATAAATAAATTATCTAATTTTTTCTTTGTTTTTTTTACGTTCATGAAATGTGTTGCTGTAATCTGGATGAGGTAAAAGAAAACCTAAATCAAATGTCAGCATGTTGTTTTGCCTACAGAAAATGAAGTGATTGATTGAGTTTGATGAGGAAAACAGATTGCTCATGGTGTTTAGCAAAATGGCACGCAACTGCTAGCATTTGAGGATGGAGTATCAGACCAAAATTGATTTGGGCTTGCACCAACAAATCATTTGATGCCAAAGTTGTAGCCATAATAGACCAAACCCAGCTGTGACTATCAGACTAGAAACTCAATACAAGCACTTAAGGAAGTTATATCAGTCCTCAATTCTGATGATGCTCAAATTATACTCTCAGATCTCTCTAACAAGAAAATCATGGCGGATTGTAGCATTACCAACCACAAAATATATCAGAGAATATCCTCTCAAAAGTTCTTTTAAAAGACTTGAAAAAATTATCTCAAGTAATATAATGCGTGATGAACGGCTATGACGTATGATGTAATTCCAGATATACCCAACCGTTTTAAAACTCTCCAGATATGTCTCTAATGATGCTCAGGGAAGGATGCTGTAGCTCAAATTAATCTAAAAAGATATCCAACCAACCCTTTGAAAACTCTCCTCTCCAAATGTCAGTCGTCCACAATACATAACAACCGCTAGATCAATAAAAATAACCCTAATAACTCAACCCTAAATCAAACGGCCAAATGTGCAACCCTAAATTATAAGTAGTAGTATAGCTTTCTAAGTTTTGTTATTTTTGTGCCTCCTCTCCCTCGTTTGGTCAGTAGAGAGAATGAAAAGAAGGAACCAAAACCCCTCTAGCCGCCTTGAAAACAATACATCGCAACAAGAAAATAATGGCGAGATGGTGGTTCTCTAATAACATCATCATCAACCACAAAATATATCAGCATAATGATCTTTCCTCTCAAAGTTCAATTTCACTATCGGTGAATGTCAGTGATTTTTGTTATTCACTGGAATTTCGAGTTTTTTTTTTGTTTGAAATGATCTCTGATCGCTATTCAATGATTTTTGTTCAATTTCTCAGCCCAACCTCATCCCAATATGTTTCCATTCTCAAATTTTTACTTTGTTTTGCTTTTGTTGTAGTTTGTCAAGTTCTCTATGTAATTGGTTTTGTTGTAGTTTGTCAAGTTCTCTATATATAATATGAAGTTTGTCAACTTTTGATTATATGCATCTACGTATGGATTGTGTAACGCTTTCATAATTTATTTTGATTGTATGACCAGACTGATAGCCACATTGATATAACTTGGGTGTTTGTCTATTTTGGTTTTTTCATTTAAATGTCCGACTGCCAATGCTTGAAATTATCTCTAATGCATCAAAATCTCTAAGATTAATTTTCATTCTTTAACATGTTATGTACTCACTAGTCATTGGATTGAAGCAAATTCACTACAAGAAAAACAGGCTTAAGCAACCAGTGCAAATTAAGTTGCAAAAGCCCATATTAAGTCGCTCTAACCCTTTGAGCGATTAAAAATGGCACTCGCTTTGGAGTTGCAAAAGGTGGGATGTGTAGAGGTCTTAAGCAGCTAGGTAGTCGCTTTAGTTATCAATCAACTATCCTACAGCGTCTGTTTTGTTCATTGATTTAGAGTTAGACCAACCACCCCAGAGCAAGTAAGATGCCCATCGTTTCAGGGAAAGACCGACCATCCTAGAGCAAGGAAAACACCCATTGCTTGATAGATAGACCAACCACCATAGAGGAAGTAAAACATCTATAGTTGATAGATACATGGAACAATTTTCCTGAAGTTGGTTGCTCAACTTTTTAAGCTCTCAAACTTTTGTGCTCGCTACATCTGTTGTTCTGGTGTCGGAAGTATCTCACCGATTCCGATTTAGACAATCCCAAAATGTAATTAAAATTAAAATTAATACCGATCGAAGTAAATTATGAACCAAATTGAAAACAGAATTAAGCTTTATTATATCATAGAAATCAATTTACATCATTTCTTAAAGAAATTACAATCTTTACAGGGAAAAGGGAACAAACATACGATCCAATCGTTTCTTTGAAAATAATTACAATCTCCTCAAATTTTAAAGCAAAAGATGAAGAACCCATGAAAGTCTTTGGATCCCCATGGGCAAAGTTCATAAAAAGAGACCCATAGCCATCATTCCTGTGTTTAGATTCCTCTCTGATCATTGGGATCTTGATGGAGTACTCGCTAAAAAACCAATTCCTCCGTCCCTAAAATAATGAAACCAGGGTCCTGCATAAAACACCCAAATACAATAAATAAGATTATTACTAAGTAAAACACGGAAAACAAACTAAAAGAAAACACTAATCATAGAACATACATACTCTGATAACATCATGAAGGGTATCAGAAGCACCCAGAGATTCAGATTTTGAGATTTATAGAGTGCTCATTCCAGATCCGGTTCCTCCATCTAAAATTGATAGTCTGCATACCAGCAAATACAAAAAGAGACGAGAACTAACTAAATACATTAACAAAGCAAATTAATGAGCAATTCATTAAAATTGCAAAAAAAAAAAAAAAAAAAAAAAATTGAATTGTATTCTTTTTATTCATATAGTCCCACAAATGATTGTTGAGAATGGAAATTGTTGGTTAAAACACAGATTGAAAAAGATGAAACATAAGGATCTATTATTGAGTAGCACTAAACAGAAAAAACGAAAACCCCAAAACAAAATCAATCTATCAACAATAAACATACATCAAAACATTAACCTTGAAACTATCTTCATCTCTTACATCAGGTTTAATTCTTGTCTTTCTCTCTCTATAAAAACCCCCTGAATCATTATCAGGATTAAAAAAACAAAAACAATTTCTTCACCGTAATCACTTCATTGCCCGATCTAATCTTGTTCTTTTTTCACATAAATTCTATCGTGATTGAGAGACATAGAGGAGTTTGATTTTGGTCTTGATACAGAGAAGGTGAGAAAGAAAGATAGAGATGGAGGCGGAGAATGGGAAACAAAACTACGGATAGGGTTTTCTCTCTCTCTCTTCAACATTATATAGCAGTATAAACAAAAAAACCAATCTCTAGAGAGATCCAACGTATCACAATCTTTGATTGGAATGGTGACCACGTGTATTTTACACGTACATTGTCATTTAGTCTCGGTGTTACATGGCTAGACGCAAAACTCAATCTATGGAGGGATCTGACGTCTCAAAATCTTTGATTGAAATCTTAGGATGCTCTCAACCAAATCAAGGGTTCGATTGTTGACACGTGAATTTTTACCCCTATATTATGTTTCATGGCTAGACACTATATCGAGGCCCATCTTAGTTTTTTTGAGAAACAATTCATAGCTTAGGATTCGTGGGGTGATCCGGAAAGAATTACAGGCGATATAATAAAATAAAATTGGGATATTTCGAAATAATATAAAAATAAAAAACCCTTTATCAACATAGTTTTAATTAGTTGTACTGGTTATTGAATTTTTTTACTTATTAAATTAGTTTAACTATTATTATTGAAAAATTAATCATATAAAATTTTTGGTGGGTAGTCTGGCGACAAGCTCGGTTTCAACTCATAAAAATTAAATTAGTTTAACTGTAATTAATTAACTATTTTTTATATCTCATGGGTATGGTTTGGGTGTCCTAGCCTTCTCTACCTTAGGGGAACTTGGCGAGGATACCTTGGCTTTTTTCAAACGTCCGAAGAACTGCTTAGTTAGTAATGATGCTAGTAGCGGCTTAAGCAGTTTTATTTTTTATAGATTAGGCGTGCCTATTCAAAGGGGAGTTGGAACCTAGCTTGTCGCTAGATTACCAACTAATAGCTTTGTACGATACTATCTATTATTAGTAATGCATGATTTTTTATATTAATTTTTTTTTTTTAAAAGTCAAATATATTTTAAATTTTTCTCATTAACTTTTTATTAAATTCCTAGTATAATCGGTAATTTTGGTAATTTTAATTATTACCAATTGTATAATAATAAGCCCTAAGTAGATTGAAATTCTTTTTCTTTCACAATTGCTAATTTTGTCAAATTAATATTTATTTAATTTTTTAAAATTTTTAAAATTTTAATTTATTTTTTTATTTGGATTAACAAAAATGGAAAACTTATATAAAAAAATAATTAAAAAAAAAGCTTAAAGTTTAAAGGGTAGAAACGTAAATTGAACAAATAAGGGTAACTTAGTCCTTTTAAGGTTTATGAGAATATTCCCATGGAATCTTACCCGTAAATGGTGTAATTCATTGTTCCTACGAACATTCAAACTTATAGTAGTCCGCTCCTGGCCAGGTTTCGATCTTAAAGCCAGTTTCTTTCTCGAAGTTTATGAATTTGTGTGTGTTTAAGGTTTATGAGAATATTCCTATGGAATCTTACCAGTAAATGGTGTGATTCATCGTTCTTACGAACTTTTAGACTTATAATAGTCTGCTCCTGGCCAGGTTTCGATCTCCCAGCCAGTTTCTTTCTCGAAGTTCACAAATTTGTGTGTGTTTAAGGTTTCTGAGAATATTCCCATGGAATCTTACCAGTAAATGGTGTGATTCATCGTTTTTACGAACTTTCAGACTTATAGTAGTACGCCCATGGCGGAGTTTCGATCTCGGAGCGCTTTCGAAGTTGACGAATTTGTGTGTGTTTAAGGTTTCTGAGAATATTCACATGGAATCTTACCAGTAAATGGAGTGATTCATCGTTCTTAGGAACTTTCAGACTTATAGTAGTCCGCTCCTGGCTAGGTTTCGTTCTCGGAGCCAGTTTCTTTCTCGAAGTTGACGAATTTGTGTGTGTTTAACGTTTCTGAGAATATTCCCATGGAATCTTACCCGTAAATGGTGTGATTCATCGTTCTTACAAACTTTCAGACTTATAGTAGTCCGCTCCTGGCCAGGTTTCGATCTTAGAGCTAGATTCTTTCTCGAAGTTCACAAATTTGTGTGTGTTTAAGGTTTCTGAGAATATTCTCATGGATTCTTACCAGTAAATGGTGTGGTTCATCGTTTTTACGAACTCTCAGACTTATAGTAGTCTACCCATAATTTGGTGAACTGAAGATGAGCTTTATATTTATCGATTTCGATGATGTATCATGCTAAGTTTGAAGTCAGAACCCTCTCGGAACTTCTTGGTTCATAATTTGTATGCTAAGTCTTATTACACATTTGAAGTTCAGATCGACACTGAGCTTCATATTTATCGATTTCGATGATGTATCATGTTAAGTTTGAATTCAGAACCCTCTCGGAGCTTCGTGGTTCATAGTTTATATTTTTTTATACTACATTTGAAGCTCGAATCAACACACCGAAGTTTCATATTTATCGATTTCGATGATGTATTCTGTTAAGTTTGAAGTTAGAACCCATCCAGAATTTCGTGGTCCATCTATAGTAATCTTATAACATGAGTCTACCAGTGTGAACTAAAGCTACTTCATGACCTGTATGACTAGTCGAAATTACTTCATGACCTATGCGAGTAGTAGAAATTCAAACCAGAAGCACAAAAAGAAATCTCAAAAACACAAAGAGAAAGAATAAAGAAATAGGGTTTGTTTAAGGTTTGAAGAATATTCAGAGGAATCTTACTTGTAGATGATTGATTCATCATTCTTACCAAGTTTCCGACTTATAATACTCCACTCACGGCCAGGTTTTGATCTCGGAGCCAGAGTATGCATACGATATGCCAGAATATAGTTTGTTTAAGGTTTCAGGGAATATTCTGAAGGAATCTTACTTGTAAATGGACGGATTCATCGTTCTTACGAAGTTTTCGACTTATGGTAGTCCACTCACGGCTAGGTTTCGATCTCATAGCTAGGGTATACATACAATAGGCCATAATAGGGTTTGTTTAATGTTTCGGGGAATACTCCAAATAAATCTTACATGTAAATGGATGGATTCATCGTTCTTACGAAGTTTCCGACTTATAGTAGTCCACTCACGACCAAATTTCGATCTCGGGACCGGGGTATGCATACAATATGCCAGAATAGCTAGGGTTTGTTTAAGGTTTCGGAGAATATTCCGAAGGAATCTTACTTGTAGATGATGGATTCATCGTTCTTACCAAGTTTCTGACTTAGAGTAGTCCACTCGCGGCCAAAAGAACTAATATCAAAAGAATATGCATATTGATTGTGAAATTTTCCAAAAGATCAGTTTTAAAGAAAATAGTTTGTGAACAATAAATTGTTTTAATTTAGTTTGCTAAAGATCTATGAATATCCATTGCTCGAATATATTTCAAGAGTTTAAACAAGACAAGCTTGAACTTGAAATTTGTCTTAGAAGTGTGTACTAGAAATATAGCAAAAGTGAACTATAGCCATGGTCAAGGTATGCACAACAAGTATACTTAACCTTAGGCACTTCATGTACTTTTGCCTTTACATTTCAGCTTCCAAACTAGGTTAGATTAACCGGGTATGCATACCGAGTATGGGTACCTTTGGCGATTCTGTCGGATCCAAAAAGTGTTTGTACGTTCTCTTGGAAGTTCGCGAAGTCATATCAAAAGGGTATACATACCGGATATTCGTATCGTCAGGAAGTCCCGAACTCAAATCAAAAGGGTATGCCTACTGATGGTAAACATGATTGGTTGTATTCTAAGGAAATTTTCTAAAAGATCAAGGTTGTGAACTCTCGGACTTATAGTAGTCCGCTCCCGGCCGTGTTTCGATCTCGGAGCCGTTTCTTTCTCGAAGTTGACGAGTTTGTGTGTGTTTAAGGTTTCTAAGAATATTCCCATGAAATCTTACCCGTAAATGGTTGGATTCATCGTTTTTGCGAACTCTTAGACTTATTGTAATCCACTCCCCCGCTAGGTTTCGATCTCGAGCGCTTTCTTTCTCGAAGTTGATGAATTTGTGTGTGTTTATGGTTTCTGAGAATATTACCATGGAATCTTACCCGTAACTGGTTGGATTCATTGTTTTTTGCAAACTGTCAGACTTATAGTAGTTTGCTCCTAGTCAGGTTTCGATCTTGAAGCGAGTTTCTTTCTCGAAGTTGACGAATTTGTGCGTGTTTAAGGTTTTTGAGAATATTCCCATGGAATCTTACCCGTAAATGGTTGGATTCATCGATTTCGATGATGTATCCTGCTAAGTTTGAAGTCAGAACCCTCCTGGAGCTTCTTCGTTCATAGTTTGTATGCCGTTATACCACATCTGAAGTTCGAATCGACACTGAGCTTCATATTTATCGATTCCATGATGTATCGTTCTAACTATGATGTCAGAACCCTCCCGGAGCTTCTTGGTTCATAGTTTGTATGCCGTTATACCACATCTGAGGTTCGAATCGACCATGAGCTTCATATTTATCGATTCCGATGACGTATCCTCCTAAGTTTGAAGTCCGAACCCTCCCGGAGCTTCTTGGTTCATAGGTTGTATCTTAGTTATACGACATTTGAAGTTCATGACCAGTATGACTACTCAAAATTGCTTCATAACCTATGTGACTAGTCGAAATTCAAACTGGAAGCACAAAGAGAAAGCACAAAAGCACAAAGAAAACACACTTTCTTATTTTTCAGCGTCATTCTCATATAATTTTCGGATTTTTTTTATAACTGAATATCGATAATAATATCTTAAATTTATTGATATATTTTTTGTATTTTTTTCGTATCGAAAGCTGATATTAAAAATCGAATACACGAGTTTGAACTAGCACAAAGAGAAACACACAAGGATCTCAATTGTATGAAAGATCTTAAAACGAATCTACACCATCCCTTAATTTTATAATCCGTATGAGACTAATCCGACCAATAGAAAAGTTGAATAACAATCATGATCGGTATGCCATTTAATCGGACCGATAGGAAACTAGGAAAAAAATCATGATCCGTATGACATTAATTGGACCAATAGGAAACTAAAATATACTATGGACGGATTGCCTATTTATCCAACGACCGCTAGTTCGTTTTGATTTGGAAAACATATATGTCGTGGCAAAATTCCCACCACTTCTTGTAAAGAAGCCAAACTAATTAAGAGAGCCCCTAGTATTTCGGATCAATACAAACTTGGTAGTTGTGTAGTTGACTGCTTGTCCTCCACGTGTGTACTTGAAAAAGATTGACTAACAACTAACAATGTTTCTATGGGATAATATCTATGTATTTTAGAAAATTTGTCATTCATTTTGATTTTTTTAGGATCCGTTTAATGCTAGTTTGGTATTGCTGTGAATTTTAAAAGACTTTTCTGTCATTGTCTTTGTGCGTTGTTGTCTTTGTCTTTGAAAAATAAATCAAAGACGTTTGGTAAATTATAATTTAAAAGCACCGATTTGTTAACAAACATTCTGTTTGGTAAACTGGTATTTAAAAGTGCTGGTGATGTAGTTAATGACGAAAATAGACATATTTCAAAAATTAGTTTTAATACAATTTTATTATAATAAATTATATTTCTAATTTTAATAAAAAAAATCTAAGTAAACTATAATTTAATATAAAAAGATGTCAACAGCTTTGAAATAAAAAAAAAAATTTAATATATTTAATAAAATATAAGTAATTTTTTTTTTAATTTTTTAATTTTTTAATTTTTTAATTTTTTAATTAAAAATTTTATGATTATGGTTTGGTATGAAAATATTATTATTTTAAATTTTTTTTTTCAAAAAAAAATATTTATTAAATTTAATATTTTTGTCATTTTTTATTTTAATATTTATTAATTTTTTTATTATTTTATATATTAATTTTAATTATTATTGTATTTATTATTTTAAATAAAAAATGAAAAAATAGAGAAATAAAATTAAATTATAAGTATAATGTCAAATGTACAATATTTGAAGGTAAAACTTGTCTTTATAATAAATTAACAAGGTTAAAATGGAGAATCAGTTAAATCGAATTATGTGGGTCCACAACTTTTGCTTTTCCTGCTTTCAAAAGCTAGTGCTGAGTAGCTTTTAAAAGCAGGCCAAAATGAAAGTGCTTCTCTACAAAAGCACTTTGAAATTTTTTTACCAAACACAATTTTTGGTAAAAATTTGTTCTAAGTTTATTCTAGAAGTCTTTTGGTTGAAAAAAAACAATCCCAAACGGGGCTTTAATATGACTTCTCTTTGAAAGGGTGGAGGCTAAGACTTGGTTGCTGAGATAGGATTATACCAACTAAATATTTTTTGAATTGCTGCCCCTACTATGCCTCAAAGCAAATAGCGACTCAAGCACTTTCGTAGATGCTGTGGATAACTTGAAAAAGTAATGTAGCGACCAAACATCTTTATTGGTCGCTATGAAATAGTTGAAATATGTTTATAGCAAGTAAACTATCCGGTGGTTGCAAACCTGGTTGCTCAACATTTAAAGCGACCAAAACTTTGGGGTCTTGCTAAGATTTTGGTCGCTTAAGTCATGTTTTCTTGTAGTGATTCTAGCCTTTCTATAGAGCATTGATCAAAAATGTCTCCCGATTGGAAATTATCTTACGAAAAACCACTCAATTAAAGTAGATTTAGCAACCTTTGCAGTGAGAATGTTGTCATTCTTTTCCAGTGAACTTTGGACAAGACTCCAAAATTGATGTATCAATGTATTAATCTTTAATTTTCCATTGGTATGCTTCAGAATCAGTCGGCAAGTAAAGACCTTAATCTTTAAGCTCAAGAACAAATGATAAATAAGCCTCCCTAATGACTAGCCAGAAAAATGAATGGCCGATTAACTTTCAATAGATACTCTTTAAGTTGAGAGTGGATGACAATTTGCTCATAAGCATTTGCCTTTTTTTTACTTCTTCACATTTTTCAAGTTTTAATGTGACGAACGTAAGTGTATTTAAGTTACATGCCATCAACAATCACATTATGTCTGATAATTCTCAGGGACCTCGGATTGACGTTGTAGCTCAAATTACTCTCCCATTAGCTCTCTAGCTAGCTACTAATAAATCCAACGCTTTCAAAGCTCTCAAAATGTGTCTAGTACAGCCGAACACAGATCATATATAGAACAAGTCGTTGGATCAATTAAATGAATAACAACTCAACCCTAAATTAAACGGCCAGATGTGCTACCCTAAATTATAAGTAGTACTATAGTTTTCTTGGTCGTGTTATTATTCTGCCCCCCTCCTATGGTCTCTGTAGAGAGAATGAAAGGAAGAAACCAAAACCATAGCCTCCTTAGATCTGTTGATGATACACAGATGCATCGATGCAAGAAAACCATGGAAGATGGCGGTGGTTCACTAGCATCATCACCAAACTACAAAGTATATGAGCATGATGATATTTCCTCTCAAAGTTAAGAAATTTTCTTTTCCAAGACATCTTTTCAGGTTGAATCACTAGTTTTTTTTATCTCTTTCAATCTCGCAGTAGATCCTCATCCCAGTTTCTGGCACCCACTTGTGTGTGACTGTCAACTTTTGTATTTTCACTTTCTTCTTCTTTTATTCTCTTGAAATCAGAACATGTATCCTGGTGATGAAATTTGTAATCTGAATGAGTACTAATCTTATTCTTATTCTGATAGGCTAATGCTTTCATAATTTATTTTGCTTATTAGAATGTGACCAAACACATTTTGGGTCTCTGTATAAGCTTTCTTCATCTCATCACCAAGTGTCTGCCAATGCGTGAAATTATCTCTACTGTATTTTTTTAGGCACTGACTAGTCATGGGAAAACAATACATCGCAACAAGAAAATCATGGCAGATGGTGGTTCTCTAATAACATCATCATCAACCACAAAATATATCAGCATAGCATAATGATTTTTCCTCTCAAAGTTCTGAATTTCGCTGAGTTTTTTTTATTTGAAATGATCTTTGATAGCTATTCAGTGATTTTTGTTCAATTTCTCAGCACAACCTCATCCCAATCTGTTTCCATTCTCAACTTTTTTATTTTCTTTTGCTTTTGTTGTAGTTTGTCAAGTTCTCTCTTTAATTGGGATATGTATCTTGGTGATGAAATTTGTAATATGAAGTTTGTCAACTTTTGATTATATTTTCATCTATGTAGTATGGATTGTGTAACGCTTTCATAATTTATTTTGATTGTATGACCAAACTGATACCCATATTGATATAACTTTGGTTGTTTCTCTATTTTGGTTTTTTCATAATTTATTTTGATTGTATACCAAACTGATACCCATAATTTATTTTGATTCTGCCAGTGCTTATAGAATTTGATGTAATAAAGAGACTAGATAGAATAATTTACACAAAATTGGTTAAAAAGACCAAAATTAAAATTTTCTGGGTGAAAAGGACAGTTAGATTTTGATACTATTTAAATGGACAAAAATTTAAAAATAGGCAGGATGTAACCAGTTTCATCCTGCCCATTTTCAAATACTTTTTCTTATTTCTAATTTACACAGGATGCATCCAGTTTCATCCTCGCTATTTTTTAAGTTTAAGCCAGGATGAATCCAGTTTCATCCTTGCTATTTTTTTTTTGTCCATTTCACCCATAAAATTTTTTACTCGTCCATTTGAACCGTGTTTTAAATTTTTTGGACAAATGACCCATTTTACGTTTAATTTATTGAGTATTACTTTACTACTTTGTGATGTATTTTACTCATCCAACCTTTTACCCTTTCTTCCATTTGCTTGGACAATAGAGTCAAAAGTTTAAAGTTTAGACCTATCAATGAACAAAGGAGCACCTAAATAAGAGTCTCTAATTGAAATTTTCTTAATCTTAAGAAGTTTTGACATTATTCTCCGTAATTTAGGAATAAATAAGAGTTGAAAGTAGTTGGGTGCACATAAATTTCACTAAAGCACCGCCAATGGGCGAGAAAAATATTAATGAATATTACGTATCAGTAAATTCAAAATCAATCCCTCAATTTTTCCCGTATAGACATTCAAGATGCTTAGATTTGAGACTTTGATGATAAACACGACTAAATTTTTTTCCAGTTTGATGCAAAAACTGGATGATGGAATCTGCTTGCTCCTAATCATATGCCCATATTCACATTTACACACCTTACAAATTCCATGATCAACAAAATTGTATGTACCGCAAAGATATGACTGCGATGAAACAAACTAGCTAGGTATCCAGACAAAAGAGGATAGATTCTGTTACCAAGATACCAAGATACATAACAGAAAACTACTCCAGAAATTATAAACGGACCGCGAAAAAACACTAAAAGAAAACCCCACTCTCACATTCTCCCAAAGGTGGGGCCCTTAAGTGGCCCCCTGCGGTCTCCTGTCCCAGGGCCCACCCCTCTCGTGAGTGGCGGTTTCGCAGGTTTTCTTTTCGCGGTTTGTTAAGAAGGGCTGAAATTACTCTACTAAAGTTTGCTGACAGTCTCAATCAATCAATCAAGCTTAATTAACAAGATAAAATAAAATCAATAGTACGTGAAAATCTCAACCGTTAAAAGAATACTGGTGATAAAAGAACCAAACTTGCTATACCCAAGGTAGTAGGTGTAGCTAAAAACCGAAAAGAGTCCACGAAAAATTACTACAATGCAATCCATCTTTTTGACAATTTTCTACCCCAACACGAACCTAAAACTCAAAAATTACAAAAAGTACCAATCTATTACACAAGTTATGCTCCTTGAGCAACATCGTTTGCCCTTGCATTTGGGATTGTTTTACAATCCTTGAGGAGCTAAGTTGGAGAACTTTTGGAAGCAAAAACACCCAAAACGGATTCAGTTGGTGGGCCCCAAGACTGGCAGGAAGCCCATTTAGAGGGTACAACATTTTTTGGAATAAAATTTACAATTGACAGGAAAAATAAGTAATTACAAAGTTGTCTTGCCTTTCAGAACTTGGGGTTGATCATGGTTCTCTTGAGCTCCCTTCCAAAATGACTACTACTCTCTGCATCCTAAAACTTTTGCTTCATCTCAAAGTCCTGGTGTTTCATTTGTAAGCGCAGGAGGACTTCCCGGCTGGAGTTGTGACAGCATAAGGATTCAAAGCTCAATCATCTATGGGAGTCTGCATACTGCTCTATGTGCTGGTGTTTCTATGTCGCCAGTAACAGATTGTTGCTTGTGATTCTCATCTACTCCAGCCTGCTCCCTCATTTGTATGTACATTGGAAGAGTATTGGTAAGCATTAGCATAAAGAATATGTGCAAGTGCAAGAAACTCGTATGATGAAATACTGTCACCAAATGATATTCAATGTGAAATGAATTTGGCAAATATAATTTGTTTGTTTTAAAGTTAATAGCATAGATACATATAGCATTTCAGCTTTGCATCGCAGACAACTTTTGGTTCCAACACCACCACTGGTACAACACTATGGTGATAGTACACTAGTAATGCCACAGAAGAAGATTTCAAGGAGCATAGATACATAGCATTTCAAGGAGCATAGATACATAGCATTTCAGTTTCACGATTCCTAATAGCATTAGTACTCTTTCCTTACTTCACAGAAGAAGGTTTCAAGGAGCATTGACAGAAAGATATCGATTTAAGCAACTACAGGAGGTCCAAACCTACGAACAGACACAGGAGACATAATGGTATCTAACCAAGAACCATTCAGATATACAGATCATTATTATTGACAGCCTTTTGATACAAACCTGATCAATAGGCATCATGCTCGTTTAGCCTGAATATCATCTTACATTAACAGCCTTCTAACACATATTGCACAAGAGCCATTCAGCATTACAGATAGTTATCATTCTTGCATAAGAACTTATGTTTGTTGGATTTTCAGCCTCCTGAATCATTATAACTTAACCATGACTATGCTATCCTTGTATTATATTATTATACTCTACAAGTGATTGAACAGGCAGCACCGTACACAGTGTAATTAAATAGTTACTAACAAAGCTAGACTCATAGAATTAGCAAGAAAATGTAGAGAGAACATCTAACAATTTCCTTTCATGCTTAGAAAAGAGACCTTGTCATGCGCCTCTAGGACAACTCAAGGGCTACATAGGACTGCTCATGACTACTGAAACTTAAAGTGTAGCAGTAACCTTAAGGTAAGCTTAAGTACCCAATTCGACCTTAAAAACGAGACTTTAATCTGGATTATTATGAGGAAAACAACTAAATAACACAAAATCAATGAAATGAGGAAAACAAGACTTTCTAATGGGAGGAGAAGTCATTATTGCAGTCAGTTAACTATATCACTGACAATTTAGCCAGCCTGAAACAAGATCAAAGGATGTGACGAAATCAAGAATACTTCAAGCTCAAGCTGTTTATATCATCAATGCAGAAACAATAAGTTTCATAAGAGAATTCTCAGCTAAAATTTGATCTCATCATCTCAATTGCTTTTTCTTAGCATCAAAATTTTAAGAAGAATCATGTGTAAGGAACTTTAAAGCAATTGTGTTCCATGTTTTATACATATGTGCAAGAAACAGAAGCCACAATATAATTTATGTTCGCCGAACAATTTCAAGAATAAACATCAAGAACAAAGACTTTAGTCAGAGAACATTCCTTCACTCACCCTTGAAATCTTGGAAAGTCATTGAAACTCCCAATCTCAAAGTAAGGATGTCTAATGACATGTTTTCATGTTTGTTTCACATTTGATGGTCGCAAGACATTCACATAGTACTGACCAGGTACACAAACACGACTAATTTTTTCTGTAAAGATTAGTGCTTACAAATTCTTTTGATGACAGGAATGCTGCTCTCTAGTATTTCAGCACTTCAGTTTCCAATTTCTTCTTCTACTTGCACATGAAGTAGTCCAACTCTTTCCAACTTATCCATCTTTTGTTAGCAGTAGAATTAGTTCTCTGCTCCCTTTCATACTCCATCCACTGCAAGATCACCACATGTTCCAGTTCATATTTGACAAATTGGGTAAAAGCAAAATCCTAATAAAATCAAATACTAACTCCACAACCTCCTCATGAAACTCAGACATCTTTAATACACAGAAACAATGAAGTAAGATGAATCTAGAGTTGCACAAACTTGAAATGAAAATCTGATCCAAACCCAAGAATCAAGAATGAGCAAATCATTAAGCTACAACACATTTTATCATCTTATAACACTAGAAATCAGTATCGAAGAAAATCAGTAAAAAAAAACAAATTAAATACAAATCAAAGGTGGGATGTGCTTCATTTACCTAATGCTGGCTGCTTTAGCTTTCAGTTTGTCAATCTACTCCATTGGTTCCATCACATAAGGAAACGGAACTTTCGGTGTGGACTGAGAATGGCTCTTGTAGTTACACTGATTATACACGACAACAGTTTCCTCTGGTAGAGCAAGAAATCAAGACCAACTAATGAAGGAAACTGTTAATTTCAAATGGACCTATTAAACTTCTAGTAGTTTGAAATGGACCGACTATGAAGGGAATTCAGATGTGTTATTCGCTTTATCGAACCGACATATGTTGCTTTTTTTACAGCATCACATTGTAGCTAAGAAAGAAGAACGGAAAAGTGTAAGTACTCTAACCTGTAAAGAAACCCAAAATAAACACGAGCAATGAAATATGACTTACCATTCAATCTCGTGGGTTTTCTTTAACAAGAACAACCATAGCCATCCAACGGAGCTGAGCAATCTATGATCCAAATCGACCTTCCGAGTCGATTTAAGCTTTTGATAAAATAAAATGAAAATAGAAATCAGAAAATGAAAATTAAGAAAAACAAAAACAAATCAAAGGTGAGATGTGCCTCGTTTACCTAATGGAACAGATCCAAAATCAATTGTATGGCAAGATTGTTCAAACAAATGAATACCCTATTTCCGATTCCGCCCAAACCAAATAATATCCAACCATTTTCGCTCTCTCCAGGGTATAACAAAACCAATATTCCATTTGTAACCCATTGGTAAGAGCTGGTGGTGGTTAATGGAGGAAGGCTGAGGAAGATTATCCCTAGGCGCCGCCGTAACTGGTTCGAGCTTTTGGGTGAGGAAGGTTGAGGAAGTCAAGTAACTTTACTGAACCCTAACGCGCTTTATATAGGAACACTAAATGTCCCATGAGACGGGGCACAGGATCGGCCTGGAGTTGGTCTGTATCTCGTGATCTAAGTTTGACCCGAGTTCAAAATGTACATCATGTCTTTAATTACCGTGACTCTAACATCTAGAGGCGACCCAAAAATTTACCATGTAAAACACCTCTAGTTGTGTTTTCTTCAAATTTTTCAGTTGTGTTTTCTTCAAATTTTTTCTTTGCAGTAATTGTTTCACCTCGTCACAAGCACAATAACTGGATCTGCTATCCACAGTTCATATTACATCTAATTTTCTTTGTTTTTTTCATTCATGAAATTTGTTGATGTAATAATCTGGATGCAGTAAAAGCATATATATACCTAAATCTAATCTCAGTATATGGATCGGTACCTATAGAAAATCAAGTGTGATAGATTGAGTTTGATGGGGAAAACAGATGCTCATGATTTTTAGCAAAATGGTACTGAGTTTATAAAATGGGTTCATTCTTGTGTTTGCTGGTGTAGCTTACAATTTCTTGAATTGATTCCACCTAAGATTAATTGTTCTCATTAGACTCGTCTTAAGGATTGCAATTTTGCTTTCTGGTAGCTAAAAGCTAGTTTCTCTTCTACTTGATTCAGGGTTAAACAATGCACTGAGTATGGTACCCTTAATTCCTCAACTCAACATACAGTCTTTTCGTTCCAAAGCCAGATCGAAGTATTCATTCATCTAGGCCTAGGTAGGTAGGTAGTTCCATGCCAAAATGCGATACTGGTACTGAGAATAATTAGCTAATGCAACTCGATACTCTTGACGATGGTGGTGTAGCCATAATGGTTTGGTACTACTCAATTTTTAAACCCTCACGGCAATCAATGGTTGTTTTTTCTTTTCTCCACCACCATCGTCAGCATTTCCTCTAGCTCCAGCTATAAAAAAATTAAAAAAACAAAAATCAATTATGGAAAAATGGGTTTTGGTCGTATAAGGCAAAAATGGATTTATGGTTGCATTGCTAAGGTTCCTTTTTCTGTCCTTATTAATAGCTCGGCGTTTGGTAAGTTTACTTCGTAGAAAGGGTTGCGCCAAGGTGACCCATTATCTCCATTCTTATTTCTCCTTGTTTTTGAAGTGTTGACTATGATGTTTCGCAAAGCCGAATTGGATGGTTTGCTGGGTGGTTTTATGTCTTCCTCTTCTAATAATGCTATTAAAGTCAGTCATCTTCAATTTGCTGACGACACGCTAGGTTTTCTAGATGACAATGTTGAACAAGTTAGGAATTTGAAGTATATCCTTCTTTGGTTCCAATGCATCTCTGGTCTCAAGACTAACTTTACTAAGTGTAACCTGTTTGGTGTTGGAAATGTTCAGGATCTTGATGGTCTGGAGGATATATTGGGTTGCTCCTGTGATAGCTTCCCTACTCAATACCTCGGTATGCCTCTTGGAGATAAATGTAATTCTGCTGCAAAATGGGACAAAATTGTGGAGCTTTGTAAGGCAAGATTAGCCTCTTGGAAGCGAAGAATTCTCACTAGAGCTGGTAAGCTCACTCTTATAAAAAGCGTTCTCCAAAGTATTCCAATTTATTATTTCTCTTTGTTCATGGCTCCTTCTAAAGTCATAAATTCCTTTGAGAAAGTTATTAGAAATTTCTTATGGGATGAGTCGGTTGAATCTAAGAAACACCATTGGGTAGGTTGGAGGAATGTTTGTAAATCGATAAAGATTGGTGGCTTGGGTATTAGAAGTTTAAAGCATCTAAACTGCTCTCTTCTCCAAAAATGGTGGTGGAGACTTGGTAATGAACCTAAAGCTCTATGGTCAAGAGTTGTTAAAGACAAGCATTGTCTGGTAGACTTAGGATGGAGAACTCACAAGCCTAAGGGGAAGCATGGTATCAGTTTGTGGAGGGATATCTACTCAACTACCGAAGATTTCTTTAAGATGTGTCAATTTAAGATTGGTAAGGGCGATAGAGTACGTTTATGGGAAGATAAATGGTGCATTCAAGGTCCACTTTCTGCCCTTTGCCCTAGTCTTTACAACATTTCTAGCACCAAAAATACTTGTATCCTCGCAACTTATCATGATAGTGCAAATGGCTTTTATTGGGACTTGGGGCTTAGTCATAGAATACGTGTACGATAATGAGATTTCTGAACTTTCAGTTATGTTGCCTTTGTTGGAGTCGATTGTCTTCCTACCTAATCAAGAGGATCAGTTGGTTTGGTTGGGTGAGAAGAAAGGAATGTTTACTGTCAAGGCGGCTTACGCGCATCTTTCTCAAGGTACAAACCCTCCTATTTCTTTTCCTAGCTCTAAAGTGTGGTCCAGGGCCTGGCCACATCGTGTTGGTTTCTTTCTTTGGAAAGTGTGCTTGAATAGACTGCCCACTCTTAGTAATCTTCACCATAGGCGTTCCGCACTGAACTCTCCCAATCTATGTTATTTGTGTGGCATTGCTGAAGAAACCAAAGACCATTTACTCCTGGAATGTCCCTTTGCCTTGCGTGTTTTGAATTACTTTATTGGTTTGGCTGGTGGTGGGACCTTGCTTCAAACAGTGAAAGATGTCATTATGGGTTGGAAAAAATTCCCCTTTTCTGCTCAAGGTCTTCAACTGTGGAAAAGACTCCCTGCAGCCATTCCGTGGGGCTTATGGAAAGCTCGGAATGATATTGCTTTCGAAAGAAAACCTTTCAAGTTGAATGATGTTATTAGAAATATAAAAATCGATGCTTTCAATTGGTCTGGGGGTTTGGATTGTTTTAAGGGTATTAATACCTCTACTGTCGGTGGGCGCATTTCTTTTTAAATCCTCCCTAAGTTGTTCTTTTCTATTTAGGTTCGTAGTTGGGATTTTCCCTTCCTGTTGTTGGGTTTCAGTCTGTTTTCCTAGCCTTCCTGGCTAGTGTGGATTCTGTATTTTTTCATTCTTTGAATATATTCTCCTTCTTTGCTGAGCAAAAAAAAAAAAAAAAAAAAAAAATCAATTATGTAACAAGTTGAATGCTTGCACCAATAATGTGGGAATTTTCAATAAAAGTTGCACCAGAACTTATTGTGGTCTTTTAAGTCTTAACTCGACAGATTCAAGTGTTAGATGCATAAAATAGATGCTCATATAACCAATGTGGGAAATGTTGTCACCTAATGTCTTATAATCGAAAAACTCTCCAAAAATGTTCCTAGACATAGAATAACCGTTGGATCAATAACATGAACTCAACCCTAAATTAAACGGCCAGTTGTGCAACCCTAAATTATAAGTAGTAAGTATAGACCTAGGACGTGTTATTAATCGACATATAACATGGAAAGAGGAAAAATGGTAAAATTCCCTCCATCGATACGTATACTTCTTCTGGCTTTGGAACTCTAGGTATTTGGCCCGTATATACAAGCATCAAAGTGTCGATTAGTTTACTATCTCCAGCTTCCTCATCATCAAGTTCTTGCAACCTCCTTCGATGTATTTCTTGTTGTAATCTAAACCGATTCATAATAACATTCCTCTCTTCATTGGATCTCGCCATTGATGATTATGAAATTTAAAATGAGAATCACTTAGAGAGTGTATATAGGTTGAAATAGGTGTGAGTACCCTGGAGAAATATGAAGGCATATATATAGGTACCAGTAGGGGGACATAGCTGTTGCAAAATATCTAGTTGACAATAATATTAATATCGCCAGCGATAGTATTTAAATCACCCGGTTTAATGTATAACGCCAAGGCGATAATTATAATATCGCCAGCGTTATTCATAATCTCAACCGCTAATAAGTCTATTGCTTATTGGTTTTCCCATAGTGGCACAATTGGTTTCCATGCCACCTGGTATGCTAAATAGCATTTTTTTGGCATGTGCATAGGAATAGGCCTTATTGGGCAACAAAATTGATTTGGGCTAGCTCTAACAATATTTGCGTGCCTAGGTCCAAGTCCAACAATATCCATATCAAGATTTCTCTTTATATCATCACACCCGTCGATATGCTGGTCAGTTAAATGTGTAAAAATGAACGATGATCACCAAACCCTAATTTAAAAGGGGCAGATCTATATCCCCTATAAGTACATAGTTTTCTTCATCCATTTAGTATTTGCCGTCTTAGTTTCAGTAAATAATTATCTTAAGCATGATGATTTCTCCTCTCAAAACTCTTATACAGCTTTTTCTTACAGCATGATGGGTTGGAATCCACAAAGGAAAGGATGATTTCTTGACAGAAATGAAGATAAGGAAGTAGCTAAATAAGAAGATCTAACTCTAATTGTGTTCTTGATGATTACTTGTGATTTATTACACTATGTATCTATTTCACCCATTGCCAAATTAAAAACAAGAAATCAGGCAGATTTTTATTTTTTTTCTTTCTGTGCTAAGCTGCGAATGAATTGTTGTAATTATTGTTTCCCCATGAATGTAATTCCAGATTTACCACAAACTTATTTACCACAAACTTATTTCAGTCTCTCTGTTGGTTACCTAAAGAAGAAAATGAAGTGTGATTCACATGTACATTTCAACATTGCACCAGTACCAGTAGGTGAGAAATTAAAATAATGTCACCAAATTTGCCTTAGAATTTAACCTGGGCATACAAGTTGCTTAGAAATGGCTGCCTTTGTGTAGGAACCTTCCGACTGAAAGTTAGCTTATCTACAACATACACGACTATGTACTAGTCCATCTATTTATTTTTTTTACCAAGGACTAAGAATTGACAGGAAACTATTGAATTCGAGAATTAACAAGTTCCTGCGGAGACATCTGGTCCTTAATCTTATCAGCCAACAATTTGTTATTTGTAATGGTTAATGAATAATCCACATCTAGTATTAGTATTTTTTTTTTTTTTTTTGATTTATATGACATTAAATATCTATGTATCAGTTTCACTAATTACCAAATTGAAAATAAATTATTAGGCAGATTGTTTTCTTAACAGTTCTGGATTTACCATAACTTATTTTCAGTCTGTGTTATTCACATGTAAAATGTTGTCACCAATTTTGCCTTAGAATTTCCTCTAGGCATACAAATTCCAACTCTAGACCAAACACAATATCATAACAGATGGCTTCATAATTTCACACATTTAAATCGACCCATTTAATAGGCCAGAAGTTGATAGTAGGATACTTTTTGCACTTGAAGTCCTTACAAAAGAAAACTGAATTGGTTATATATTGAAAGAGAAAACTGAACACTAGAAATCAACAGACTGACCCTAGAAAAAGAAGAATATTAAGTGTTGGTGATTGTTCCCATCAAGGCGCTTGACTCCCTAATGTTACAACCTACCAACATATATTCTTCCTCTGAAAAAATAGAATTTTCTAAAACTGAAGTTGACAAAGCAATAGACATACAATTTATTTAAAATCAAAATTGCATAAAGAAAATTTAGCATGATTAGACTCCAACTCTGATGAAGAGACGATTTGAAAGCCTCTTTTGCCAACATATCTGCAGCCTGGTTAATGTCTCTTGTTGTGTGATCACAACTAGATAAAATGAGCATTGCTTCTTTGAGAATCGATTCATTCTGCCATTTGACTAAGTTGTTCTTACCTTGCGTAAAAGCCAAAATTCTCTCGCAATCCCCTTCCATCCAGAAGTTTTTCAAGTTCATCTCTTTAGCCCATCTAGCTCCCGCAAAAAGAGCTAATGCCTCGACTTTTCCTCGGACTTGTTGCTCAAGAATACCGATTTTGCTCCTTGATTATTCCCTCGCACCGTTCCTTAAGATTAGACCAAAACCGAGACATCAAAGATTTTGAAACCTAAGCAGTATCAAAATTGATCTTAGATTTGTTTTCTCAATTTGATTCGAAACATTAGATTTATTCATATTTGCATCCTCTGTCGGTTTCTAGAATTGTAGGTGTCTCAGAACAACAAGGCTAATGCTCAAGGAAGAACTAGATTTATCTTCATATATTCTCTAGCACCTCTCCTTCCATATCAACCAACATTTTGTAGTGGCTGAGTGTATGTCAACTGAGTTACTTGTAACATTCATCCAAACATTAAAATGATCTATAAAAGGAGTACCAATTCCCAAGACAGGACACCTACCAGCCATAGGAGGTAGCATCCACAAAGACTTGGCAAAAGAACACTCAATGAACAAATGAGACAAAGTTTCAATTTTCAGAATTACAGAAAATACAACTTTGATCTGAAGAACCAATCTTATGTCTGACAGGTAGGGAATCAATTCAACATTTCCACAATAATATTTTAATTCTTTGAGAGATGTTAATTTTCCAAAATGACTTCTAAAAAGTTCGTGTTTTATCAGATGGAGCTACGGACATATTAAGATTATCATAAAAAGACTTAACTGTAAAGACTCCATTATTGGTTAATAACCATTTAATTTTATCTTTTTCTAAACCATCTTCCAGGGAGATAAACATGTTAATGTTTAGAATTTTCTGGGCAATAACATGAGGGAATGTAGCAGAGACTGTGAGTTGGTTCCACTTATAAGTATCAGGGTCAATCAAGTCTGATACAAGTGTTAACAAGGGGTTAGTGTTGAGACCATAGTGACCTAAAGGGAATTCAAAATCAGGAATCCATCTATCATTCCAAAGACTAATAGACTGACCATCCCCTACTTCCTAACAGAAGTGATTTTCTATAAAAGACACACCTTGCAAAATGCATTTCCAAATCCAAGATGCATTAGTATTTTTTATTTTATTTTTAAAGACATAATACTTAGCTAACCAAGATTCTGGTTGTGAGACCAATCTCCATGCTATCTTTGCTACCATAGCCTTATTCATTTTTCCCGCCTCTTTGAAACCCATACCTCCTACAGATGTTGAATTACAGAAGAAATCCCAAGCTATAGGATAATGACCCCTAGCATTAGAATTTTTCCCCCACCAGAAATCCCTTTGAATCGCATTTATCCTTTTTATTATCTTTTTAGGAAGAATGAAACAACCCATAGGGAGACTAGATAGAATAGATTTATTGAGTATTACTTTACTCGCCTGTGACAGAATTTTACTAATCCAACCTTTTACCCTTTCTTCCATTTGCTGGGCAATAGAGTCAAAAAAAAAAATTGAGCTTAGAACTATCAATGAACAAAGGAGCACCTAAATAAGAGTCTCTAATTGGATTTTCTTAAACTTAAAAAGTTTTGACATTATTCTCTGTAATTTAGGAATAAATAAGAGTTGAAAGTAGTTGGGTGCACATAAATTTCACTAAGTGGAAATTTTATTAATACCCCTCTTTTTCATGGATTTCACAAATACCCTTATCCATCAATAATTATACCCTTTGTCTTCTAAAATGTAATTCATTTAATTTTGAATCATATAAATATCTTTTCAATATTAATAAAAATTTAAATGAAAATTATTTTATTTATATCTCACATGCCGGTGGTGGTGGTGGTGGTGCCGGCGGTGGAGGTGGTGGTGCCACCAGATTTTGGGATCAACTTTTGTTGTTGACACCAGATTTTGGTATCAACTTGGGTTGTTGACAAGTAATCTTGACCTAACTAATTTCCGAGTTTTCAATTTTAGTTACAACTTGGGTTGTTGACACCAGATTTGATATGAACTTCGGTTGTTGACATCAAAATTTGGTGTCAACTTCGGTTGTTGATACAAAAATCTGGAACAACTTCAGTTGTTGATACAAAAATCTGGACCTAACTTATTTTTAAATTTTCAATTTCGTTATCAACTTGGCAGCAACGGTAGTGGATTTGGAGGTGATGGTGGTTGCGATGGCGGTGGCGGTAGTGGTGATGAGTGGTGGAGTTGTGATGGTGAAATGTTGGCGATGGTTGTGAAGTGGTGGTGGCGGTGGTCATGGTTGTGGAGTGGCGGTGGTGGTGAATTGCCGTCGGTAGAGTTTGAGGCGGTGATGGAGTGATCAACATAGAAAATTATCGTTTTTTGAAATAAATAAAAATATCATATTGAATAGATTACTAAAATAATTTATTTCTAAATGGATAAAATTTATATATAAGAGGAGGGGTATATTTATAATGTGATAAGGGTATTTTGAAGGGTTCCAAATCGAAGGGTATTTAATTAATATACCCTTTCACTAAAGCACCGCCAATGGGCGAGAAAAATATTAATGAATATTTCGTATCAGTAAATTCAAAATCAATCCCTCAATTTTTCCCGTATAGACATTCAAGTTGCTTAGATTTGAGACTTTGATGATAAACACGACTAAACTTTTTTTCTAGTTTGACGCAAAATCTGGATGACGGAATCTGCTTGATCCTAATCATATGCCCATATTCACATTTACACCTTACAAACTCCATGATCAACAAAATTGTATGTACCTAAAACTCAAAAAATCACATATGCTAGCCTAGCCTATATCCAAGGTAGTAGGTGTAGCTAAAAACTGCTGGGGAAGGTTTACAACGAACGTTCTCCAATGTCCGTTATGACAGAGTTCTGCATCCCCTACTTCTTCAAAACTGCTGGGGAAGGTTTACAACGAACGTTCTCCACCACGTTATTCACAAAATCTTGGATCATAATAAAATCGTCGCACCAGAACTCATTATAGCCGAAGGTCGTCGAAGTTACTCTTCCCATTTGAAAGAAGGGAAGGCGGATACCCGGCTCAAGGGCGCTAGCATTAAGGGCGGCACGCAATGAATCCTTAGGGATCACCGGCTGGTAAGCAAGACGCACCCCTTGATCGAAACCCATGTGACGAGCAGCACGGTCAATATTGTAAGCAGCTATCTGGAAAGACCCCATGAAGAAACACGGCATATAACCGGACATGCAGCTTTGAATGAACAAGTTTTCACCAACGCTCAAATCGCCATCGAAGACAAAGACATGATCGGAGCGAAGCAAAGGTGTCAATTTGAGTCACCGACCTATGGACCGGCTCCCACGGGCGAAAATCGATTTCATATGACTTGTCAAGAAGACTAACCAAGATCATGCCAACCTTTGGACGCCTCGTTCACCCATCGAAGAATTCGGGAACCCCCAACTCGCGGGAATCGAAGGCATCGGTTTCGAGCATACTTCTCAAAGTGCTCCCATAACCGGACTTGCGAGAAAAGCAACGTGCACATATGAATCCACTTTCATGAAACCATTCGAAACTCGCATGTTCGCAACCGGTGATCCGGATGCACATACGGGGGAACCAAGGAATAGCTTGCCAACGGGAAGAACTTCACCTTTTGCTAACTTCACAAAGAATCGCTAGCAACTCTCGGTCTTATTTCCTTCTTGCCGGAACCGTCATCAAAAATGTCTCTAGATAACCGAGAGAGCCAAAAATGCTTGCAACATGAAGATCGTCTGCTTTTTGCTCATTCGGGTTCCAATCGTCAGAAACCATTGAGACATCCACCAGCTATAAAAGCACCTTTCATCCTCTTTCCTGACAGAATCCTTCGACTTCGCAGTGGAGTCTTTTCGAGCGTAATCTCCCAACTTAGCGGCAAGGTCATCCCGCATCTTCACCTCACTTTCGAGATAATTGGATTTTAAGATTCTCGATTCTGGGAAGATTCAAGAAGAGAGCCACACCCTCTAAGGAGAAAGTTATCTCACCCCATCTACATATGATCGTATGGGTGTCCGAACACCATCCGGAGATGAAAGCAACCAAGCCCGGGATATCCTTCCTAATCTGAGGTTTATCAAGCTCGACAAAGATCAATAATCTGCGCTCGAGTCGATTAGTGTTTATGTGCTCCTTACTCACCATGAACTCAACCCATCTATCAAAAGAACGCAATGGGCTTTGACACATCCCGAAATCAATGTTGGAAGAGGAGTATACCCCTTTTGAAGACAAACCGTATGGTGTTCTCTCGGGCGAACCGAGCGTGTCTTCTTTTCATCTTCACCACCAGTTAACAAAATTGGCACGAAACACGGGTGATTTTTCCGAGCAGAGACAAGTTTTTTGGCGAAGAACTCATCATCCGTGTTTGGTTTGGAATTATGGACATCCTTCGATGAGGCGAAATTTTGTTCAGGTAACATCTTGTCGGATTTCTTAATAACAACTTAGTAACAAGATATCTGCACAAAAACAAAAAAAAAAACAAAATTATCTCTCTGACACATAACCGCGCCCGACAAAAGGAAAGCCCGAAATACAAAAAAAAAAAAAAAAAAAAGAGGGCGTATTCTCTACGGGTTCAAAACTGCACACGCAGTATTTTCTTCGGGTTCAAGACTATATACGCAGTATTTTCTTCGGGTTCAAGACTATATACGCAGTATTTTCTTCGGGTTCAAGACTATATACGCGGTATTTTATACGGGTTCAAGTGTGCCTACAGTATCCTTCTTCGGGTTCAAAAATATATATTGGAGCATTTTTCTACGGGTTCAAAACTGCACGCGCAGTATTTCTTTCAGGACCGAAAATCATATATACAATATTTCTTGCGGGTTCGAAGTCGTATGGAGCATATATACAGTATTCTTCTTCGGGATTCATGTACAAAATTCTCTACGGGTTCAAGACTGCACACGCAGTATTTTCTTCAGGGTTCAAAATTATACGCGGTATTTTATACGGGCTCAAGTGCGTCTGCAGTACCCTTCTTCGGGTTCAAAATAATATATGGAGCACTTTCCTACGGGTTCGAATAATATATGCAGTATTTCCCTTGGTTGCATACATACAATATTTTTCTACAAGAGACACGCCAGGAAATTATATGCGCAAAGAAAAACCCCTATTCTTAGGGTTTACACCTACATAAAAAGGAAAGGACTGGAAGACATACCTGGAAGCTGTTTTTTCTTTATGACTCTGCCGCTGGTAGGAAAGGATGAAAAGATGAAAGTGCAAGATGGGAGGAAGGGACTTTATATATATAGGCGTGAAGATTCTAAAATAGGGAAGGATTTCCTTTTACCAAAATCGTGCATGTAAGAAGCGGGCCCACAAGGGCGCCCAACTTCCCGATGTCGCCCAAGTTGCACCGGCCCCACCAATTGCACCGACTTCCCAATGACCGCCCAAGCCACGCCTGCAAGCACGCACACCTTGCGCCGGTCCCACCAGCCCAAGACGCTCGCTTCCCAAGTCACGCCTGCAAGCACGCAGCGCCGGTCCCACCAGCCAGCACGCTCAGTTTCCAAAGTCACGCCTGCAAGCACGCACAGCTTCTACACCTTGCGCCGGTCCCACAATTTAGCACACTCAGTTCCCCAACTCACGCCAACTTCCCAATGTCGCCCAAGCTGCATCGGCCCTACCAATTGTGCCAGCCTCCCGATTTGTGCAAAACTACCAGAGGCAAGGATTCCAAATCCTATTTATGAAAGGTCGGACAAGCCTCCTCAATTCTTTTTACGGTTTGCTGTTGATAGTTTGTCACCATCTTATGCTTACCTCGCAACAAAGCCCCTGTTCCGAGCTAAGCAGGGGACTTAATATTGATGGTGGTTTTTAAACAAGGGGTAAAATCGTAAAACCCCATGACCTAGTGTTACCCGCAACACATTAACTAAAAGCATTTAACTCAAGTGTAAATAATTAATAGGGGTATTTTTTCAAAATACCCAGTTAGGTTTTCGACACGAACCCTAATTCCAAAACCAAGCCGTACACCGTGCACCATGGAAACAATGCCAAACCAAGCCGCACACCGCGCACCATGGCAACAATGCCAAACCAAGCCGCACACTGCGCACCATGGCAACAATGCCAAACCAAGCCGCACACTGCGCGCACCATGGCAACAATGCCAAACCAAGCCGCACACCGCGCACCATGGCAACAATGCCAAACCAAGCCGCACACAAGCGCACCATGGCAACAATGCCAAACCAAGCTGCACATCGCGCACCATGGCAACAATGCCAAACCAAGCCACACATCTACGCACCATGGCAACGATGCCAAACCAAGCCGCACACCGCGCACCATGGCAAAGCGCGACGCCAAAACCAAACTACATATCGCACTCATTAGCAACCAAGCCATAAAACTAAGCCGCTATGCCATTGGCACATGCCAAATATAGCGCACCAGGCTTTGCAAAACGTGCAACTAGGTCAACATGGCCGTACGTGCCATTGGCACATGCCAACACGTACCACAAGCCATAAAACTAAGCCGCTATGCCATTGGCACATGCCAAATATAGCGCCCTAGGCTTGCAAAACGTGCAACTAGGTCAACATGGCCGTACGTGCCATTGGCACATGACAACACGTACCACAAGCCATATTTCCAAGCCGCTATGCCATTGGCACATGCCAAATATAGCGCCCTAGGCTTGCAAAACGTGCAACTAGGTCAACATGGCCGTACGTGCCATTGGCACATGCCAACGCGTACCACAAGCCATATTTCCAAGCCGCTACACCATTGACACATGCCAAATATAGCGCCCTAGGCTTGCAAAACGTGCAACCTAGGCCAAGTCGGCCACGCATGCCATTGGCACATGCCAACATGCTCGCTGGTAGCTTTTCCTACCAAGGCCACGGCCCTAACGGCCACGCATGCCATTGGCACATGCCAACATGCTCGCTGGTAGCTTTTTCTACCAAGGCCACGGCCCTAACGGCCACGCATGCCATTGGCACATGCCAACATGCTCGCCGGTAGCTTTTCCTACCAAGGCCACGGCCCTAACGACTACGCCCGCCATTGGCCCATGCCAACATGCTCATTTGGTAGCTTTTCCTACCAAGGCCACGCCCTAACGGCCACGCATGCCATTGGCACATGCCAACATGCTCGCTGGTAGCTTTTCCTACCAAGGCCACGGCCCTAACGGCCACGCATGCTATTGGCACATGCTAAAATGCTCGCTGGTAGCTTTTCCTACAAGGCCACGGCCTAACGGCCACGCATGCCATTGGCACATGCCAACACGCTCGCTGGTAGCCTTCATCACCTAGCCGTGGCCCTAATGCGCCCTGGTAGCCTAACTTGCAAGCCGTGAAACCTAGGCCAATTCGACCGTACGCGCCATTGGCACATGCCAAAACCCACGCTGGAAGCCTAATTTGCAAACCATGCAACCTACCACCAAGGCATTCCGCACATGCCATTGGCACATGCCACACACGCCACTAGCAGCTCTGGCATTGCCACTTACACTCAACGCACAACCTACCACCAAGGCATTCCGCACATGCCAATGGCACATGCCACACGCGCCACTAACAGCGCCACTTGCACTCAAGGTGCAACCAACACTCGAGTTATCAACACAAACTGGGGGATGCTTTCCAGGGTTTTGGTTTGGCGGTCACAGCTTGCAGCGTACACTACGCTCATATTAAGAAAGCGTGAAAAGGAATAAAGCGGTCAAATAAATGAGGAAATAATGGTGAAAACGTTTTCACCCATTAACACCATGCGGTTACCACCTCCTCCCATTATTTCACCCTTTACTCTCTTCCTTCATGAGGCCAGGGTACGTTTCAATCTCGACTTGTATAAATAGGTCTTACCTATTTCCACCGGACAACAAGTCTTGGTCAGAGAAAAATACTACACTCTCAGAAAGGCAACTTTGCAAGCTCTCCCAAAAGCTTTCATCTCTTGCAAGCTTCCCAAGCTTCTACTTTCTGATACAAGTCGAGATACTACTCTCCCAGAATTATTCTGGTCTCAACACCTTTCTTTGCTTCCCTCCCCAAATCAACCCTTCTCCTCCACTTTGTGACCGAAGCAAGTATGGAACGACCATTTCTTGGTTTAGGCCGGACTTGTACAGATTGATCTCTCGAATCTATAAAGTGCTCACGTGCAGCACATTTGTTTAGGGTTTGAACCAGTTTCTCACTCACCTACCGAATTTACCGAAATCGGCAGAAACGATTTTCACCCATAAACAAGTCCACAACATAAAGGTTACAAATGCCTTCATGTCCCAACTGGTCGCATATATGTTAGCAGGCACGTCGTCTTTGATGAGACCACCTTTCCCTTTTCGGCAAAAGAATCGTCTCCAACATCTCCTTCCTCCGATAAGGTAACATCTTCTCCTGTGCATATCATCTCTACTATTCCAGTGAATGTTGGTTTCCAACCAACAATATCACGAGAACCATCTTTTCCCACAGGAGGTATATATCGGTTTGGAATTACATATTGCATCTTCTCCACAACAAAGTGCCCAAATATCTGATGCACCACCTCCGGAAATTACTCAACCTACTTCTAGTATGGCTCCGGAAATTATTCAGCAAAGTGAAGCGTCTACTCAAGATCATGATGCCCCTGCCAACCAGTCCTCTACTGCTCCTTCTCTTCCAACTCATCACATGGTCACTCGAGCTAAAGATGGAATTTTTAATCCAAATACTTCTAAATATTCCCTTGTTTATGATTCTCTTATTGAACCAACATGCTTCTCTCAAGCTCAGGCGGATCCTAATTGGCGTAAAGCATCTGATGTTGAGTATAATGCTCTACTTAAAAATGGTACGTGAATTTTAGTTCCTTATCATCCTTCTATGAATTTGGTTGGTTGTAAATGGGTTTATCGCATAAAATGTAAAGCTGATGGAAAAATTGAACGATTCAAAGATCGTCTTGTTGCAAAAGGGTATCATCAACAAGAAGGTGGGGATTATAGTGAAACTTATAGTCCAGTTGTAAAGCCATGCAACAACCGATCATTCTTACCATAGCTTTGTCATATAATTGGGAAATAAATCAATTGGATGTTAAAAATGCATTCTTGCATGGAAACCTTGAGGAAGAAGTTTATATGAAACAACCACCAGGGTACACTTATCCCAATTTTCCAATCCATGTTTGTAAACTTCAAAAGTCTCTTTATGGACTCAAACAAGCACTGCGTGCATGGTATCACAAAGCCAGCTTAGTACCTTTTTACTACAGCTGGGTTTTATTACTTCTAAATGTGATTCTTCTTTATTTATTCGTCGAGATGAACAAGGAATTGTTTTCTTACTTGTTTATGTTGATGATATTATCCTGGCTGGTTCAAATACTACAAGTTTGGAATTCATTCGAACATCTCTACATAAGGAATTTGCTATTAAGGATCTCGGCCCACTGTCTTATTTTTTGGGGATTGAAGCTACTCGCAACTTATCCAGTAGATTTATTATACAAAAAATATATGCTCATGATCTTCTTATTCGGGTAAAAATGGATGGTGTTAAACCAATCCAAACTCCAATGAGTACTACTGGCGACATGTCATCTGATGGTAGTACATTGTTAAAAGATGCTGAAGAGTATCGCAGTATTGTAGGAGCATTACAATACTTGACGTTCACTCTTCCAGATTTAGCTTATGCTATGAATATAGCTTGTCAATTTATGCATGCTCCAACTGAATTTCATTTGACATTGGTTAAACGCATACTACGATATCTCAAGCAGACTTTTACATATGGAATTCTTCTCAAACCAGGGAATGCTCTATAATTATCCTTCTCTGCCTACACTGACTCAAATTGGGTCGGTTCATTAGAAGATCGTCGTTCCACTAGTGGTTATTGTATTTATTTAGGTAGAAACATTATATCTTGGAGTGCTCGAAAACAAAAAACAGTATCTCGTTCTAGCACTGAGGCTGAGTATAGGGGTCTTGCTATTGCTACTGCTGAAATTATGTGGATTCGATCTCTCCTTTCGGAACTCCAAATCTCTACCGTTTTGTGGTGTGACAATCTTGGTGTAACCTATCTTACAGAGAATCCAGTTTTCATGGATGTACTAAGCATATAGAAATCGATTATCATTGTGTTCGTGATCAAGTTGCTTCTAGACAACTAGATGTTCGATTCATTTCTTCGAAGGATCAGATTGCAGATATATTTACCAAACCGCTCCCTAAAGATCGTTTTGCTTTATTGCGATCTAATCTCACAGTTCATGATGACCCGTTATGCTTGCGGGAGGGTATTGAGTTAACGTAATGAACAAGGACTTGTTACGTATAACTTTTACAATTTACCATTCATAGAATTCTTGTATCTTAGGAAATCCTGTAAACTAGCAAATACTTGTACACTACGAATAGAAGTCTGAAACTGTTATGTATATAAACACACAGTTCTGATGTTATGTAATCATAGAATTCTCTTAATAAAAAGTATTCTCTTAAGAACCTATTTCTCTATCTTCTCTTGTATTATAAACCTAAACCTAAACCTAAGTTCCAACTTCCATTACTACCTCTGTAACCGTGGTCAAAATGAGAATAAAAAGAATTGAATCCTACACTTGAAGACAATTCCAAATCCATGTAAAGAAAAAGGAACACAGATCATAGAAATACAGTATGGCTCGAAGCTGAATTTGCTACTGACTAAAATCATAGAGTTTTTATTAAATTCTGATTCAGTTTCTTTTTCTTAGTTACAATATTTAAAAAGCCCGATATTCAACTTAGTCACTCAACTGTGTAGCTGTGTAGATATTTATTCAATTTAGCACAAGAACTGGATCTGCTATCCACAGTTAGTTTATGATACATATGCTTTTTACCAATAAATAAATAAATAAATAATGATTTCTTGGTTTTTTCATTCATGAAATGTGTTGATGTAATCTGGATGTATAAGCAAAAGGATTTTCTTGAGTTCTTTCTTGTTCGTTCTTTGGAAAATAAAACATTTGTATCATGAACACTTTGCATCGTATATTCAAGACATTGCGTTGCCGTTGCCAGCTCAGTATACATTAGCAAATGACCTGATTCTTGGTTGATGCCATGAACAAAAACAAGAATAGGAATATATTGAATCACAAAGGTGATCCAAGGGAAGTGGCACAGATAGTTGTATGTGATGAGAGTTTTAAAACAAATAAATGTCATTTTTAATAACTTAACTCTGTTGTCACCATTTTGTAGTGTTAACTTTGGCATGAAATAATTTGTGTTGCATCAAAATCTCTAAGATTAGCCGCTTTCACATTTACAAGTGTTGTGTTCCGACAATTCCTATGGTTGAAGAAAAATCTAGCACTTTTATGAAGCATTCAGGTTGTCAATCCCAACCCAATAACAACTGCGACTCTCATTTTAAACCACCTGAATTCATACCAGAGACTAGCTTTACCTATCACATCTAATAGTATAACAACTATGGCTAGGAAGTCTATGCCAACCTCACTAGGAACATTACCTTTGCTTATTTGTCTAGCTTTAACTCTTTTAAGGTCTAATTGGTGTAAGTGTGATAATTTCAGATCCATATGGAGAAACTATTGGAAGAAGAACCAGAGGAGTCAGAGCTCACAACAAAGAGGAAGGAGACTGCATAGCGGCTCAAGATGCACTCCAGTGGGCCTCTCTTTTGAATTGCAGAATTTTCAATTTTTTGGGTAACAACAGAAATTTAACCAGCACTCTGCAAGGCGGCCTAAGGAAAACAACTTGGAAGACAAACCAGATTGTGGACCATCTCTTAAAAACTTTATTACTTTTTGAAAAGGTCTACTGTAAGGACTTTAAGTCCAATAACTTCACAGATCTTCGGCATCTTTCTCTAATAGGTTCTAAAACCAAAGTCCTTAATTGTGGGAGGCACAAAACCTCTGTTTAATTTGTTTAAGGCAGTAATCTATCTTATCTTTTATAAAAAAAAAATGAAGCATTGAACAAAACCACCTTCCAATTGGAAATTGTCTTACAAAAAAAGCTACTCAATAGTACTGTAGTGAGGTGTGGATTTACCGGCCTCAATGAAATGTTGACAATTTTTTGAAATAAGCTCAAGACCATCTAATTGATAAACAAGCCTCCTTGTGACTAGCCAGATAAATGAATGGCCAAATCTCCACATTAGTCAGCCACTGGGCAACAGAATTGATTTGGGCTAGGTCTAACAATATTTGCGGGGCTAGGTCTAACAATATTCATTTCAAGAATTCTCTTTTTATCATCACAGCCGTCGATATGCTGGTCAGCAAGTTAGGTCAAATGAATTAAGCTTAGGTGCGCAGACTAACTGTGATATAGTCGTAAGTGGTAGTAGCCTTCTCCAAGAAAGCATAAGACTAAGTCTTATGGGGTGCTAGTCTAGCACCTAGATTAGCAGTCAGGACTACCTCCTAAGTCTTATGGGAGTGCTAATCTAGCGACTAGATTAGCAAAATTATCGTCGACCAAATAACCGAATGGTTCGAACGCTTTAAATCTCGAATCAAAAATAAATCTCTCGTACTGAACCATTCCGCGAAAAGGTAGTTTTTCAAGCGCTGAATCATTTAGCGTAACTATCTAGCATGCTAGTTCACATACTAGCAACTGGTAGGAGAGAGAATTAGTGTTAACTTTTTTGCCACACTTTTTTTTTGAATTGCAACACTTAAGTGCTAATCTAGCACCTCCAATCTAGCCCATAAGACTTAGTCTAATGAAACTGATGATAGATATT
Source organism: Papaver armeniacum (assembly GCA_023531295.1). Lineage (NCBI taxonomy): Eukaryota > Viridiplantae > Streptophyta > Magnoliopsida > Ranunculales > Papaveraceae > Papaver > Papaver armeniacum. The sequence goes on along the minus strand of JAJJWW010007380.1, from coordinate 357,298 downwards.
GAGCTTGCACCAAATCTCCACATTAGTCAATTATTGGGCAACAAAATTGATTTGGGCTAGCTCTAACAATATTTGCTTGGCTAGGTCCAACAATGTTTTCTTTATACCATCACAGCCATCGATATGCTGCTCAGCAAGTTCGGTCAGTTAAATGAGTGAAAATGAACGATGATCAGGAAACCCTAAAGTAAAAGGGGCAGATATGTATTATCCCTTATAAATAGAATAGTTTTCTTATTTGCGCCCGCGTCGTCGTCTCAGCAGAGAAAGAAAAGCAAACCCAAGATCTCACTAGAAAATTCATGGAAGGTGGTTCTTCAGTAAGATCACATCATCAACAATTAATTAATTCTCTGAGCATCATGATTTTTCCTCTCAAAACTCTTATACGGCTTTTTGTCACAGCATCATGATTTGTCTTCAAATATTCTTGATAGAAATTCTTGAAATATTAGAAAATGTAACTTCTTACAAGATCCAAATCTAGTACTAGTAGTATTTCTTGTGATTTATATGAAGTTAAATATCTACGTAACATCAATTTCACTAATTACCAAATTGAAAATAGATTATGAAACAGATTTTTTTTCTTTCTTTCTGTTCTAAGCTGTGAATTGTTGTAATTAATGTTTTTCTCCCCATGAAAATACTCACAACCCCATGTTATGTATGAGATGTGATTCTGGATTTACCACAACTTATTTTCAGTCTGTGTTATTCACATGTAAAATGTTGTCACCAATTTTGCCTTAGAATTTCCTCTAGGCATCCAAATTGCAACTCTAGACCAAACACAATACTATCTATCTCCTAATATTTTGTTACTTAGAAAATCGTATTTAGATGAAATGATGGTGAGATTCAGTCCAGGGGATGACCTTGTTTTGCCATGAATGTGCAGCACTGCTAGTCTTGTTTCAATTTGTATGTCTCTTAAGTCGTACGTATTGATATAAATCCAAATTCTAATGCATCACCAAATGGCATGGTAGTCAAATTCAATCAGTATGACTCCAATTTTTCCCCTACTTAACATATACAAGTTGCTTAGGAATGGTGAATGACTGACTTGGAACCTGAACCTTTGATGAACACCATGGGATACATTACTCAGGAAATGTATCTCATGTCTGATGATACTCAGGGAGGGACGCTGTATCTCAAATAACTCTAAAAAAAAAAACAAATCCAAACAACCCTTTGAAAACTCTCCAAAATGTCTCTAATACAATCCTCCACAATATATAACAGCCGTTAGATCAATAAAATGAACTCAATCCTAAATCAAACGGACAGACGTGCAACCCTAAATTATAAGTATTAGTATATATAGCTTTCTAAGTCTTGTTACTTTTGTGCCTCCTCTGTCCCTCGTGTGGTCTGTGTAGAGAGAAAGAAAGGAAGAAACCAAAACCCCCCTAGCTGCCGCCTTCGAAACAAAAGATCTGTTGATGATACATCACAACAACAAAATCATGGCAGATGGTGGTTCAATATGATCATCATCATCACCAAAAAACAAAATATATGAGCATGATGATCTTTCCTCTCAAAGTTAAGAAATTCCTTGTCAGAAACATTTGTTCAGTGGATCGTCTACTGCTGCTTTTAGTTCATTCTGGCATCGGGAAAATAATTCAAAATGAAATTGGAATTGGAACTGGAAAAGTAAAAAGTGATGGAATTTGTAATCTGAATGAATATTAATCTTATTCCAATTATTATATTTGAATTTTCATCTGTTGATGATACAGAGATGCATCGATGCAACAAAACCATGGAAGATGGCCGTGGTTCAATAGCATCATCATCAACCACAAAATATATCAGCATGATGATCTTTCCTCTCAAAGTTAAGAAATTCGTTGTCCCAAAACAAGTGTTCAGGGGAATGCTTACAATCAGAAATTGGAATTGGAAAAGTAAAATGGTCTTGGTGTTGAAATTTGTAATCTGAATGAATATTATTCCGATTTTTATAATTTATTTTGCTTATTTGAGTATATTTTGCTTGTAATGTTTTCATAATTTATTTTGCTTATTTGAGTATGACCAAACATATTGATACAACTTTGGGTGTCTGCTTTTTTCATCTCATCACTTAGTATCTGCCAATCCTTTAATTATCTAAAATTAATCTTCATATTTACAAATGTTGTGATTCATTTTCCTAGTTGGTTAGAAATCTGACTTTCATTAACAAGGTCAAAATCTCAAGTCCTGCTATGTATATTGTTGAGTGAACATTTGAGGATCTTTTACAAACAAATATGAGTCCGTGTTACTATCTACGCTCAGCGGAACTCATTAGATGCACTCATTGCAGGAACAAGTAGTGGTGGTTCAACAACAGCATCACAACCACGACTCGTAATATGCTAATTTTTCTTCTTCGCGTGATCTCTTATCTTCACTGTTGCGCAGAGCACAAGAATCTGCTAATTTATGTAAATAACGTATCGATATAACCTGATGTACCAGAGATGCACATCTATATGACTAAAAGATAGCATGCCTGGAGTTTAGAAAATCAAGTGCCGTTCAGGTTGATTGGGAAGCAGTTTTTTGCCTCCAAATTTGCCTTAGAATTTATGCTTAACATACAAATTGCTTGGAAATGGTCGACTTGAGTAGCTACTCGAATTTGATAAATACACGACTCCTGTTTGTTGTGTGTATGGAAGTATGCTTGAGTCACGAGTGAGTATGGATGGTATGCTTCATTCCTCACATAGTCTTGTTGTCAATAAAATTGGAGAAGTGCTGTTAGTCGTAGAAATTAAAACGTTCCGGCAGTTTGATGCGCAAAAATACTAACCGCGATACAGTTGTAAGTAGATTTATCAGCAGCCTTCTCAGTGAAAATATATTGTCCCTTACTACGGACACATATTAAGCTCAAAGTCCTACTACTTAATATAAGATGCTTTACTAGCCAAAAGAATGAATGGCCGATAACTTTTAAGAGATTTGAAAAAATAAGCTAAAGTAGATGATAATCTGCATACTATAATGCATAATGAAACTGATTATAAATGAACTTGCACCAAATCTCCACATAAGTCATTGGGCAACAAAGTTGATTTGGGCTTGCAATATTCATTTCAAGAATTCGGTTTTCATCGCAGCCGTCGATACGCTGGTCAGCAAGTTCGGTCAGTTAAATGAGTAAAAATGAACGATGATCAGCGAACCCTAAACTAAAGGTGTAACCCTTATAAGAAAAGCAAACCCTAAATCAAAAATAACAGCAGATCTATCTTTGTTTCATCTATGATGATGCTTAGCATCAAACACCAATATCATGGAAGGTGGTTCAGTAAGATCAGATCATCATCAACAACTAATTGTCTAATTAAGCATGATGATTTTTCTTCTCAAAACTCTTGTCCACCTTTTTCTCACAAACAGGATTTAGCTCTGGATTTGTTCTATGTATGTAAGAGTTTCAATCTCTCCTGATAGAAATGAAGAAGAGGAACTAGCTTGAAAGGGAAATTTTTGATTATTAATGTTATTTTTGTTTAGCTTTTTTCATATTAGAAATGTAACTGCTCAAGATATCTAACTCTATCAGTGTTGACTTATCAGATTTTTTTTTTTTTTTTTTTTTTTTTTTTTGATTTCTTCTTCTCCGTGAATGAATTTGCTGTGATTAATGCACTACGGGAAAAACATCGATTAACTACCCCGGAAAACAGTTGTCGTACGATATAAGACGACGTTTATCTATAGGTTGCACAAGGGGGGGGTTGTAGAAAGTCTTCAATTCTTTGCAACTCGTCAATAATAGTCGTAAACACGGTTGTCGTTCCATTATATACCACGCTTTTTTCAGTTGTGAATGTCTTTCGAAATTTCCTCTTAATGTCTAACACAACTCATACATGGGTTGTGAAAATAACTCCTACACTACATTTGTTGGAGTTGTAGAAATTTCTTTGACAACTATGGTTAAAGTTGTACGTCATTTCTTTATCAACTATGGTATGAGTTGTATGTCATTTCTTTGACAACCAAGCTATGTGTAGCAGAAATATTTATTGCAACCTTTTTTACTGTTGTATTACAATCCACTTGCAACTTTTCATAGCAGTTGTGGTTATTTTTCATTTGCCAAAAAAAAACGAAATTGGTCACGGCATTCAAAATATACCGGCATTCATTCAAATGTCACCCATCATCAATGTGACAGCATTCTAACACCTGAACCAATCTTATATTTGGAGACTGCAAATTAATATAACCGTTCTTCCTTGTGAAAATACATTCATCAACAATTTACAATGTGATCATTCTGTCAATCAACAATTTACAATGTAATCATTTTGTTAACCTTTCTTACTTGCCTTTGCAGCTACATTGGAGATACCATCATTTTCAGTCTTCGTGAACTCCTCTGCAACAACTCCATCGATATTATGACTGCCATCTTTTAGCTCAGGCCCAACACTTCGGATGGATTTTCTATATTCCTCAGCTGTTGCAATGGCATCCTTAGCAGCATGAGTATTAACTGCTACAGTAGCTTGGCGCTCCTCTTCCTCTTCCTCTACTGCTGCCCGGACCCGCTCAAGAAACTTGTCATCCTCGTCTGGGAGAAAGTGCCCTGCTTGAAAGTTGCAGGAAAATGACATTTGTTTTAATGCATGGACACACATAAAAACAGCGAGGCAAAAAAAAAAATTAACCAAGATCTACAGAACTTGGCATGGAGAGTTTGTTTTCATGCACAAGTTTCTGAATGATAGTGTTTCGGGCCACTAACCAGCAGAAGTAAGACCTGGTGAACATTCATAGTGGAAAAGAAGTGGAGACTACATACGGTGATTTACGTACTTACATTGATGACCTAGCTAAAAAAATAAAAAAAGAGCTATCTACTTACATGGAAGAATAAGTTTTTAGTTTCTCTTACCAATGTGCAATAGAATATTAATAACATCTACAGCTTGAAGTTGTAAAGAATTCTTATCAAACCAACTACATTTGTAATATGCATGATTTGGTAGACAGATTTCATTTCCAATTGTAAATTATTAGAATTTCCCATAGTAATATTCCAAGGCAAATGAAATGAAATTTGTGCAAATTCGCTTAAGTATCCCTATGCTCCTTAGCATGAAATGAACCACATTAATCACCGGGAAGCTTTAAATTACCTTCTCAGTATGTATCCAAATGCTCCTTAGCCTCAAATGGAGTCATAGCATAGGACACCTAGGATCCAAATGTCCACATTAGCATCATGCTCTACACTTTCAACTGTGAACACAGCTAGGATTTAGACTTGGTTGTAGTTCATTAAACAAAATTCTTGATCAAAATCTACATTGTTCGTAGACAATCTTGAATACATACCCACTTAAGGTGGCAGGTAATCCAATATGCCACACATGGTCCGCCTACGGTTGAACGTATTTAACTGACCAACCAAAATCAACAATTTTGATTTCATCCCTGTCGAGAAATTAAACACATACGAATTAGTACATGGGCACTGCGTCGACCAACCATAAGAAAAAATCATTTAAAGCATAATAGCAACCTCGAGCTCCAATCAAGAGATTCTCTCGGCTTAATGTCCCCTGTATGACATGCTTTCCGTGACAAGATATCGGAGCTCATGCTAATGATGCAATGCCCCGTTGAAAGAGAAAAAGAATATCGACTTTTCACAAACTCAAAGGAATAGAAGTTTGAATTAAACATCACTTAGACATGAAATATTCCAAATTGGTTACCTGAATTTCCCGATCGGCACACTTATATTCCATGTCTTGCTCCACCTCTCGCAATCGTGGAAGATAGCTAATCCTGCTAGAGTTTCTAATGAAGCAATACCGGTTAAAAATCAGGTCTTGTGTTAAATATTTTCACTCCATGGATAGGCATCAAAGGTCAGTGAAATGTGAAACTGGGGATCAAAAAACTTTATTTACTCAGCGAATGACATAAAATCATCTCACTAGTCCCTACCAATAACAACCGTCCAATATGTGCAGAAATGGACCATTATCAAGTCGGTGGACCCATAATTAAAAAGGTTAAGAGAGAAAGTGATGATGATGATTAGATTCCTGAAAGAGAGAAAGAAATGGAGAACTGACCACTTGAACACCGTATTTCTCGGCATGGGTGAAATAAACGAGGAGACTTCCTGTGATAATCAAGTCGAGGCGCCATTGCCGCTATCCAAAAGAACTTTGGTCTTTTCTTGCTCTAATTAACACCAAAAAATCTTAGATTAGTGGCCACATCAGGGGAAAATTTATAGAAATAATGCCGTTTTTTTACCAGTGTAGCTTCGTTCCATTGGTTTCCAGAACTTTAACATTCTAGTGTGCAGTCATCTTCTTATTTGATGTCAATGGTACGAAGAGTCTAATTATTGAAGTAAATAATACTACTACCACCTAACAAATATTCTCCATCTATCTATAATTACGACAAATATCTGTTAGCAGTACTGGACCTCTAATTCATTGATAATCACTAATTAGTGTAATTAGCATATGTTCAGCGGGTGATAGTAGTTGAGTACTTGAGGTATATAGGGTAAAGTAAAACATATAAAATTCAGAAAACAGCTGAAATTAGTACCTGAAATTAGTACATATAATCAACACACCCATTTACTCGATCAATAACATCATCTTCCCGATCTCTCTACCTCTGATTTCCCTGAATTTCTGCATCTCCAACCGTTTCTCTTTCTCAACACTTTCAGTTCTTTATTAACCCCATCAAAACAACACCAGTTCTTAGTCTTATCACCCTTGAAGAACAACCACAGAAACCCATCACCTAATTCTTCTCAATCATCTCTCGATTCTCAGTAATTAAACCCTAAATTTCATCTCTTAGATCAAACACAAACCATCGCTGATCCAGATTTGAACAAAAACCCTAATCAACCAAATCCCATCTCTTGATTTTTCAATTAGCAGCAACAGATTAGAGATGAGTTTTACTGAAATATAGAGATTGAAGAATCGAGTTCTGTGATGAAGATTTGAAGCTAACGAAACTTGGGTTAGGTTTTTTTTTTTTTTGTGAGGGAGGGGAAGATGAGAGGCGAGAGAAAAGTGAGTGAATGAAGATAAGTGAGAGAAAAAGAATTTCGTTTTATCTAAAAGAATTTCAACGGATAAGATGTGGTAGGATGGGGTCATACGGATTATGAAGCTCTTTTGGACGGTATAGATTTAAGTTAAGAGTGTCATACGGATCAAGGCAAAGTGTGTTTTCTTTGTGCTTTCTATTTGTGTTAATACGAACTCATGTTTTTCGGTTTAATTATCAACCTTCGACATGAAAAAAATCCAAAAAAATATTAATAAATTTAGGACATTGTTATCGACATTCCGATATAAAAAAATCCAAAAAATGTATAAGAATGAATCGGGAAAATGAAAATGAATTCGATAATTGGTGTGTTTCTTTGTGTTTTCTCTTTGTGTTTTTGTGCTTTCTCTTTGTGCTTCCGGTTTGAATTTTGACTAGTCGCATAGGTCATGAAGTATCTTTAGTTCACACTGGTAAAACTCAGGTTATAAGATTACTAGAGATGGACCAAAAAATTCAGGATGGTTCTGACTTCAAACTTAGCTGGATACATCATCAAAATCGATAAATATGAAGCTCAGTGTTGATTCGAACTTCAAATGTGGTATAACGACATAGAAATTATGAACCAAGAAGCTTCGGGAGGGTTCTGACTTCAAACGTAGAAGGATACATCATCGAAATCGATAAATATGAAGATCAGTGTTGATTCGAACTTCAAATGTGGTATAAAGACATAGAAATTATGAACTTCGGGAGGGTTCTGACTTCAAACGTAGAAGGATACATCATTGAAATCGATAAATATGAAGCTCAGTGTTGATTCGAACTTCAAATGTGGTATAACGGCATACAAACTGTGAACCAAGAAGCTCGGAAGGGTTTATGACTTCAAACTTAGAAGGATACATCATTGAAATCGATAAATATGAAGCTCAGTGTCGATTCGAACTTTAAATATGGTATAACGGCATATAGTATGCAAACCCTGGATCCGAGATCGAAACCTGTCCGTGAGTGGCCTACTATAAGTCGGAAACTTCGTAAGAACGATGAATCCATCCATTTACAGGTAAGATTCCTTTGGAATATTCCCCGAAACCTTAAACAAACCATATTCTGGCATAATGTACGCATACCCTGGCTCCGAGATCGAAACCTAGCCGTGATTAGACTACTCTAAGTCCGAAACTTCGTAAGAACGATGAATACATCAATTTACAGGTAAGATTCCTTCGAAATATTCCCTGAAACCTTAAACAAACCATATTCTGGCATATTGTATGCGTACTTTGGCTCCGAGATCGAAACCTGGTCGGGAGTGGACTACTATAAGTCGGAAACTTGGTAAGAACGATGAATCCATCCATTTACACGTAAGATTCCTTCGGAATATTCCCCGAAACCTTAAACAAACCCTATTATGGGATATTGTATGCGTATCTTGGCTCCGAGATCGAAACCTGGCCGTGATTGGACTACTCTAAGTCAGAAACTTCGTAAGAACGATGAATACATCCATTTACAGGTAAGATTCCTTCGAAATATTCCCTGAAACCTTAAACAAACCATACTCTGGCATAATGTACGCATATCCTGGATCCGAGATCGAAACCTGACCTCGGGAGTGGACTACTATAAGTCAGAAACTTGGTAAGAACGATGAATCCATCCATTTACACGTAAGATTCCTTCGGAATATTCCCCGAAACCTTAAACAAACCCTATTATGGGATATTGTATGCGTATCTTGGCTCCGAGATCGAAACCTGGCCGTGATTGGACTACTCTAAGTCAGAAACTTCGTAAGAACGATGAATCCATCCATTTACAGGTAAGATTCCTTCGAAATATTCCCTGAAACCTTAAACAAGTCATATTCTGGCATAATGTACGCATACCCTGGTTCCGAGATCGAAACCTGGCCGTGATTAGAATACTCTAAGTCCGAAACTTCGTAAGAACGATGAATCCATCCATTTACAAAAAGATTCCTTTGGAATATTCCCGAAACCTTAAACAAACCATATTCGGCATAATGTACGCATACCACTGGCTCCGAGATCGAAACCCGGCCGTGATTAGACTACTCTAAGTCCGAAACTTCGTAAGAACGATGAATACATCCATTTACAGGTAAGATTCCTTCGAAATATTCCCTGAAACCTTAAACAAACCATATTCTGGCATATTGTATGCGTACTTTGGCTCCGAGATCGAAACCTGGTCGGGAGTGGACTACTATAAGTCGGAAACTTGGTAAGAACGATGAATCCATCCATTTACACGTAAGATTCCTTCGGAATATTCCCCGAAACCTTAAACAAACCCTATTATGGGATATTGTATGCGTATCTTGGCTCCGAGATCGAAACCTGGCCGTGATTGGACTACTCTAAGTCAGAAACTTCGTAAGAACGATGAATCCATCCATTTACAGGTAAGATTCCTTCGAAATATTCCCTGAAACCTTAAACAAGTCATATTCTGGCATAATGTACGCATACCCTGGTTCCGAGATCGAAACCTGGCCGTGATTAGAATACTCTAAGTCCGAAACTTCGTAAGAACGATGAATCCATCCATTTACAGGTAAGATTCCTTTGGAATATTCCCTAAACCTTAAACAAACATATTCTCGCATAATGTACGCATACCCTGGCTCCGAGATCGAAACCTGGCCGTGATTAGACTACTCTAAGTCCGAAACTTCGTAAGAACGATGAATACATCCATTTACAGGTAAGATTCCTTCGAAATATTCCATGAAACCTTAAACAAACCATATTCTCGGCATATTGTATGCGTACTTTGGCTCCGAGATCGAAACCTGGTCTGAGTGGACTACTATAAGCTCGGAAACTTGGTAAGAACGATGAATCCATCCATTTACACGTAAGATTCCTTCGAATATTCCCGAAACCTTAAACAAACCCTATTATGGGATATTGTATGCGTATATTGGCTCCGAGATCGAAACCCGGCCGTGATTGGACTACTCTAAGTCGAAACTTCGTAAGAACGATGAATACATCCATTTACGAGTAAGATTCCTTCAAAATATTCCCCGAAACCTTAAACAAACCATACTACGGCATAATGTACGCATATCCCGGCTCCGAGATCGAAACCCGACCGTGATTGGACTACTCTATGTCCGAAACTTCGTAAGAACGATGAATACATCCATTTACAGTAAGATTCCTTCAAATATTCCCCAAACCTTAAACAAGTCATATTCTGGCATATTGTACGCATACCCTGGCTCCGAGATCGAAACCTGGCCGTGATTAGACTACTCTAAGTCCAAAACTTCGTAAGAACGATGAATACATCCATTTACCGGTAAGATTCCTTTGGAATATTCCAGAGAACATTAAACCAACCCTATTCTGGCATATTGTATGCAAACCCTGGCTCCGAGATAGAAACCTGGCCGACAGTGGACTACTTTAAGTTGGAAATTTCGTAAGAACGATGAATCCATCAATTTACAAGTAATATTCTTTTGTAATATTCCCCAAACATTAAGCAAGCCCTATTCTAGCATATTGTATGCAAACCCTGGCTCCGAGATTGAAACCTGACCAGGAACGGACTAGTATAAGTCTGAGAGTTCGTAAGAACGACGAAAACAACCATTTACGGGTAAGATTCCATGGAATATTCTCAGAAACCTTAAACACACACGAATTCATCAACTTCGAGAAAGAAACGCGTCAGATCGAAACCTGGCCATGAGCGGACTAATATAAGTCTGAAAGTTCGCAAAGACGATGAATCCAACTATATACAGGTAAGATTCCATGGAATATTCTCAGAAACCTTAAACACACACAAATTCGTCAACTTTGAGAAAGAAACTGGCTCCGGGATCGAAACGTGGCCATGAGCGGACTACTATAAGTCTGAAAGTTTGCAAGGACGATGAATCCAACCATTTATGGGTAAGATTGCATGGGAATATTCTCATAAACCTTAAACACATACAAATTCATCAACTTCGAGAAAGAAACTTGCACCGGGATCAAAACTTGGCCATGAGCGGACTACTATAAGTCGGAAAGTTCGGAAAGACGATGAGTCCACCCATTTACGGGTAAGATTCCATGGGAATATTCTTAGCAGAAGTGAATAAAATTTAGCATAAGTGAGAAAAATTTAGCATAAGTGTTTATACCTCAACGACAACTCTTATAAAGGTTGTCAATAGCGATGAAAAGCAAATTTAGCAGAAGTGAGAAAAATTTAGCAGAAGTGAGAAGTTTTTTGCAGAAGTGAATAAAATTTAGCAGAAGTGGGAATTTTTTTGCAGAAGTGAGAAAAATTTAGCAGAAGTGTTTATACCTTTACGACTAGTGGAAAATGGGTGTTTACCGACCCACATCCGAGACCCTCGAACGATAGTTGGACCGTTGACCAAAAATAGCCGTCTCTGATATGATAAAAACACGGAAAAATTCCGAGATGATTAATAGCCGTCTCTGAATAATTACTATTTTGCCCTAAAACTACTACGGATCCCGCTACCCATGAAAACCGATTTAGATATGATAATTTTTTATTATTTGATAGAGCATATAAATATACCTCTTTCTCTCTCCCATTTCTCTTTCTTCTTCTGCTCTCTCGGTCTCCTCCTCACCTCTCTTATCCATCTTCTTGACCCTCACCACCAAAGCGAAACTGAAAAAAAAAACCTCGGAAGAAATCAATTAAATCGTTTCTCTTAAACCCAGCCCCTTTCCTCCACAAAAATCATCGAATTCTCCAGTAAATCATCTAACCACTGACTTAAGCAAACATGAAGAAATCCGTCCATTGTTCTCGAACCATCTTCTTCTTTTCATATTTGCGATTAAGGAGAAAACTGAAGAGATTTTGAAAGATCGTGATGAGATGTTGAAATCGAAAGAAGGGGAGTTGGAGATTAAAGGAAAGAACAACAAACTTCAAGTTGAGTAATTACGAAGTTGAAGGAATTTAATCCTGCTGTGGTATGGTTTTCTTCATCTCTGGTTTTTAAATTTAGGGTTCATAAATTTTTGATAACGGGTTTCCATATCTTAATCTTGATTTGTTGAATCGGAGTTTCTGATTAGGGGTTTTGATTTTTATAGAAAGGGTTTTCGTTTATTGATCAATGAATTGTTGAAATAGGAGTTTTGATTTAGGGTTTTAAGTTTTGATCTTGATATTTGATTTCTTCTAGATTTAGGTTTTAGCTAATTGATATTAAATTCTGAATTAAGGGTTTTAATTTCTTATCTTAGATTTCTGAATCTGGGATTTGATTTTGATTTGGGGATTTTTTTTCTGTGTGCAGAGTCTTCCACTGGTTCAATCTCTGAGAGAGAAAGAAGCTGAAAAGAATGAAAAGAACAAGAAAAAGAAGATCCTAGAGATGACAAAACCATCATCAGATTATGTTTTAAGGTGCAAAGATCAATGGGATGAGGTTAAAAAGAGAACCCAGATGCAGAATTCAAAGAAGTTTCAAAAAAAATAGGATTCAAATGGAAGAGAACGATGCGTTGAAGCTACTCAAAGAGGATCAGAAGCAGAAAAATGCAATGGAATTGCTTGAACAGTACTTGCAGTTCAAGGAGAAAACTGAAAACATAATCAAGGTTTGTTTGTTCATCCATTCACTTATTGAAATTTGTGAATTGTTGTGGAATTGGACATGATAAGAGATAACTATGTCATTTGCATTGGATGAAATTTGTTTGTTGTTATATCTGCAGTGAGGAGGATAAGAGATGGTTTATGGAAGCTATGCGGCTCAGACGGTTGATGTGGTCAAAAGGATGAAAGAGATTACTCTTGCTAAGAAGAATTGGAAGATCAAGGTGTTACTTCCACAGAGATCGAAGCAGGTGTGGATCGGGCTGGGCGGAGCCAGAATTCTAAAAATGGGTGGGCAAGTTACCAATTAGTGCACATTTGAGGGGGTGCAAAAGAGTTAAAATGGCAAAAATGGGGAAAAAACTCGTTCAAATTAGGCTTGGAAGCTCACAGTTGAGGGGTGCAATTGCACACCCACCTCTCCATGTGGCTCCGCCCCTGGATCGAAGGTATACTAAATTAACCATCAAATGTTATCGCTTTGGTATTTTAGTCACTGATTCATCTACGATACTTTCTTCAGGTGGTTACCGATATTCTTCATCTACAAGCACATAAACTGACAGCCTACAAGGGGAACTATGATACATTTGAAAGGACACGTGAGGTACGATGAAGAACCAGCGGGAAGGCCTTTGATTCGAGTGAAAAGCCAAAGCTCATATGCAGGTTCACTCGCTTACTAACCAAATGAACGAGGATGCAATCTTTTCTTTTTCCCCCGTATTATTTAATCATTCGAAACTAATTGGTGAGATCAGAAAAGTTGGTGAAACTTTATTATTTTTGCGAGCATGATTTGCATTTGAGGCTCTGATTTATGACCAGTTTCTAACCATTGCTTTTGCAGGCTTTCGTTGATTTGCAAAGAGGGCATCATTAGTTCAATCAAGAATTAAGGTAATTTTTACCATTCACTTTATATAGTATTAGAACCAATTTAAAACCTATGTTATCGCCATTTGAGTTAGTTCTCTGGAATCGATTTGGCAGCTGTGAGCACTAGATCTTTTATCTCATGTATTTGTTCAGTAGTTGGATTAGTTTCGGGCATAGAGCTTTTTCAATGCCTGTTTTGAGATTTTGTATTCTAAGGCCTCTATGCGATAATTTTCTTTCTTATGGTTGCTTGTGCTTGATTTCTCCAGGCAATTGAGCGATTGGGTACTGTGGATGAAGTCATAAATGACCCTGAGTATGCACTAGTTCTATTGATCCTTATTAAAAATCTACTTATAAATAATAAGACTTCGGATATTGTCAATCACTTGTTTGCTTCTCCTGGGTTTCTATTTTTACTCGACTCCATTGGTTAACTTCCTAATATATGTTGTTATGCAGCTACAAGTTTGAGTTCCCCACACCAGATGACAGACCAGGGGCTCCTATCATAAGTTTCAGGTTTGTCGCACAGTTCCACTAAGAAAGCTTTTTGTGCAACTTATTTCTGTGTTGTTGCTCCATCTCGTTGTTTGATATGTATGTTTCCACTATGAGTTTATGACAAAACCCTGAAGTATAGTATTTAGAAAACATTCGGATGCTTAGTGATAAGTTTCCTGGTTAAATTCTGTTGGATTGTCGGAAAGGAGTTCATATGATGCCACTATTCCAGCTTACAATATTTATCGCTAAAAACTGTGAATATTCAATGGCCAATCTGACCAGATTTAGAAATTTGTGTAATTCTTGTTTTGTTATATTAATCATCTATTCTTTTTATCGAGCACTCACACAACTTTGTTGCCTTCTTAAGTTCTTATTATATTTCACCTTCTATCACAGCGACACATCATTTGGTTACCCTGGTGGACCTTTAGGCTTACTTGAACTATATGAGTTTATTAACCTAATTATATGTGTTCCTTGTGTGCTTAAAAAGTTTTGGCTCTTTGTTTACTATATGATTTAGTTAACACTTTTCTTGCTATGCACGTTGCCTTTACTTATCTGAATGCATAACTTCTGATTCAAGTTCTGATCCTTTCTTCCATCCAAAATGTTCTTTTATTGCTAATTTATGTATATTCTTCAGGTTCGTATTGCTGTCTTTAGTCAGCACCACGTTGATGGGCTCGATTTAACTTCAAATCCCCTTTCGTACATGATGTGTATCCTGTAAGTTGCTGATCTGTTGCTAACTTGCTTTATACTGATGAATTCTTTCATATTCTACTGGATATATTGAACAGTACACAGACCCAGACACAGACACACATATCAGAATCACTGACTTCTGTCATTTTCTCTTTCCAAGGAGTTCCTGAACAGAAACTTCGATCTCACTTTGGTTCTTTGGGTGTTACTGGAAATCTTGCTCTTCAACCTATATACACTTTTTCAGGTATATCTCTCCTTCAATGCCCATCTTTGGGTAAGTTTAAAGAGATTGTTTGGAACTATCACCTAGTGCTCAAGTAATTTGAGAACTGGCGAATTCTAGATGGAACTATCATCAGAAAACAAGATATGTGCTGTAGCCATGAAAATTTAGTCGGTCTGCTTCTACCTTGTAGTTGAGAGCAGCTTAGTTGACGTGATATGTATATAAACTCGATTTCATTGTCAAACTCAAATGCTTAAAACAAGAATGAGCTGATATATAAGCATATAAATTGTAACAACCCTGTATTTTTCAATGACTGTCGACTGGATTGCTGAACGTGGATTTAAATGATATCCAGGTGGTCAGAAGAGCATGGTTGCTTTTGCAAAGATAACATTCAAGAAACCACACATTATTCTGCTGGACGAGCCATCCAATCATCTTGTAAGTCTGTACCCATGCGTGAAAGTTGCGCTTCTGCTTAAAATCACCAGGGATAGTTTTTGTCAAATATCACTAGAAATTCAATGACAAGTGCTGTTTTGCTTGTCTCATTGGTGTGTTTCCATGTTGGCAGGATTTGGATGCTGGTTGATGTTCAATGGCGTCACTTGAAATACATCTGACCTCTTTATGTATTTTCTATGGATGTCTTTCTGTTTTGATTCGATACAACAAGCCTGGAGTTTCTGTATTCAGGCTAGAAAATGGTTATGGAGATTTGAGAGATGCACTGGATTCAGACACTGTTAGGTTTCAAAGGTAATTTGCTCCTACACTTGATTAATTTCATCTGTTTTTGTTGCTTGCACACTGGAAAATACTGTATTAACGTTTAGATGGCTTTCAAACATGTCTTCTTTTGTTGATATCTATGATTGTGAACTTAGTAGACCTGTCCAGTTTCAGTAATACTCTAAACAAGAGCTGATACCATACGAAGATGCATATTACCTAACCTCTCTTGTTTAGACTAATTGACCACCAATAGTTTATTCAGGCGTAATTATGAAGGTGGTGGCGTACTCGCAAGATTCGGTACTTTGGATCCCAGGAACTCGTTGATAAAATGGATATTTTAGATGAGTCATTAGAAGATAGATGAGTTATTTACCTTCAGATTGTGAACAACAGTATGTGAAACAAGGAGATAACACGTACATGGATGCTCTACTTGATATCATTTATGAAGTATGGGCTAAGTTCATCGTCATCGGAGGAGCTTATCGTTTTGTTGTTTAACAAGTTGTTTTTAGCTTATTGTCTATTAGTTTAGCAACTTGTTAGAACTTACTAGCTAGCTAGCTTGGACATGTAACCAGAATTTCATCTTTTTTGTGTAATTTTAAACCCAATGGATAAAATGAATGAATGTGGAATTCTCAAGTTTGAGTTTAAATTTGAATTTCAGTTTGTGTTTAATCTAAGTTTGCCTTGACTTTGACTTGACTTTCTTTGAGTTCCATTTGCCTTGACCTTGACTTTGACTTTGACTTGAGTTCTATTTGACTTGAATTTTGTTTGACTTGACTTGACCTTGATGCAGTCAGATTATTTCAGATTTAGTCATTCAGACATTTAGCAAATCTGAATCATTTTTTTTTTTATATTATAATTTAAATCTGAGACTCACGGCTTAGGGTCTGTACCTCGTTACTCTTAAAATCGGTCGTTATTTTGAGACACACGGTTAGGGGTCGTACAAAACAGCTACGCTTTATCAGAGACCCCAACAGAGACGGTTAAAAATGGTCGTATAACTCGTATATATGACTTGTCCTGACGGTCGCGGAACTTCTATTTTCCACTAGCGACGACTCTTAAGGGGGTTGTAGAATGTCTATTTATCCTTTTTCTTCTTATCTTTTCCATCTCCCATCATAACCATCCATTTACATCATAACCGTCCATTTATTTCTTTTCCTTAACATGTTTTTTCCTTATCACTTTTTTATAAAACTAAATGTAAAATATAAGCAGACATGCATGTAAATGTGGAAGGGTGGTTGAAATCCAAGTCTTAGACGAGAGGAGGTTCGAGTTCGATTCACCTTAGCCTCCTTTTTTTCAAAGTCAATTTATCATTTACAACTCTTGTAAAGGTTGTGAATGTTGATTAAAAGAAAAAGCACAAATCTACCGTATTGTGAATCCTAGCAGGATGGTTGACGTCTTGTACTAACACCTAGTAAGCTTGGGTTCGATTCTCTACAAGAACATTTTTCAATTTTTTTTTCTTATCTTCAACGACTCTTATTAGTGTTGTTTTAAAATCATTCACTACCTTTAGGATGTGAGTTGTAAATTCTAAAGGTGGTCACTTCTCTCTACAACCCTTTTCACATAACAAGTTGTGGTTCTGATTCTCGTCACTACTCTTAGGAACTCGTTGGTCCTAAGAGTTGGACATATTTTACTTTGACAACGCTTTTGTTGGAAAAAGTTGTAAAACATACTACATTTTACAACTTTTAATTTACGAGTTGTCAATCTACAGTTGTAGATTACTAATTTTCCCGTAGTGATGTTGTAATTATATCCCCATGTATGTTGTAATTCCAGATTTACTGTTACCTAAAAAAGAAATTGTGGCGGATAAAATTCTATAAGCACTGGCAACTCTAGACCAAACACAATACCAAGACAGATACCGGTCTATGACCTTGCTATTCAGTGATAAAATATGTTCCAGGGGATCATGGATGTGTACAATTCACTACGATGCAAATGACTAACCATGATAAGGTCGGCTACTACTACTTGAGAAATACACATTATGCCATTATGTATAATTTATTTACATTTTTATATAATGAGATCTACTTTTGTTATTGATATGTATTCTTTTTCAATTTGTTGTCACGGAGAAAATCATATATATTTAGATGAAATGATGGTGAGATTCAGGGGATGATCAGCTTGGTTGGTCTTTTAAGTGTTAGATGCATAAAATAGATGCTCATATAACCAATGTGGGAAATGTTGACACCTAATGTCTTATAATCGAAAAACTCTCCAAAAATGTCTCTAGACATAGAATAGCCGTTGGATCAATAACATGAACTCAACCCTAAATTAAACGGCCAGTTGTGCAACCCTAAATTGTAAGTAGTAAGTATAGACCTAGGACGTGTTATTTGTGCGCCTCCCTCTATGATCTGGTCTAAGTAGAGAGAGAATGGAAGTAAGAAACCAAAACCCTAGCCGCCTTCAATACAAAATATCTGTAGATCGTATACATCCAACAAGAAAATCATGGCGGATGGTAGCCTCACAGCCGACAAAATACAACAACATGATGATCTTTCCTCTCACAGTAATGAATTTTTATGTTGCCTAACTTCTGTTAAGGGGGAATCAGGTTTTCTGTTCAGGGGGAATCATGGGAAATCAAACTATGAGTCAGGAATATATATAACCCTTTATATAGTACTAGTATTGTTCTTCTTCTACTAGTTGTGCAGCCTCCGTCCAAACCATGCCTCCTCTTCCGCAGCCTGTGTACATAAGGAAAGAAATCAAAGAAACCCTAGAAAGTAAAAACAACAAAATCATGGCAGAATCAAGCCGTGGTGGTTTAATAGCAGCATTAACAACAAGCAGCATAATGATTTCTCTTCTCAAAATAATAATTTCAGACTTCTCTCTTAGCTTATTCTTCAGTACGTTTTCTTCAATTTTCTTCTTTTCATCGTCCCCGTATTTGGGCTTCTCGAAGATTCAGTTTCACCTCACTAGTACAAGCACTGAATCTGTTATACATTGTTTTTTACATCTAATTTTATATGCATGTCAACCCATTATTACCAATAAATAAATTATCTAATTTTTTCTTTGTTTTTTTACGTTCATGAAATGTGTTGTCAGTAATCTGGATGAGGTAAAAGAAAACCTAAATCAAATGTCAGCATGTTGTTTTGCCTACAGAAAATGAAGTGATTGATTGAGTTTGATGAGGAAAACAGATTGCTCATGGTGTTTAGCAAAATGGCACGCAACTGCTAGCATTTGAGGATGGAGTATCAGACCAAAATTGATTTGGGCTTGCACCAACAAATCATTTGATGCCAAAGTTGTAGCCATAATAGACCAAACCCAGCTGTGACTATCAGACTAGAAACTCAATACAAGCACTTAAGGAAGTTATATCAGTCCTCAATTCTGATGATGCTCAAATTATACTCTCAGATCTCTCTAACAAGAAAATCATGGCGGATTGTAGCATTACCAACCACAAAATATATCAGAAAATATCCTCTCAAAAGTTCTTTTAAGAGACTTGAAAAAATTATCTCAAGTAATATAATGCGTGATGAACGGCTATGACGTATGATGTAATTCCAGATATACCCAACCGTTTTAAAACTCTCCAGATATGTCTCTAATGATGCTCAGGGAAGGATGCTGTAGCTCAAATTAATCTAAAAAGATATCCAACCAACCCTTTGAAAACTCTCCTCTCCAAATGTCAGTCGTCCACAATACATAACAACCGCTAGATCAATAAAAATAACCCTAATAACTCAACCCTAAATCAAACGGCCAAATGTGCAACCCTAAATTATAAGTAGTAGTATAGCTTTCTAAGTTTTGTTATTTTTGTGCCTCCTCTCCCTCGTTTGGTCTGTGTAGAGAGAATGAAAAGAAGGAACCAAAACCCCTCTAGCCGCCTTGAAAACAATACATCGCAACAAGAAAATAATGGCAGATGGTGGTTCTCTAATAACATCATCATCAACCACAAAATATATCAGCATAATGATCTTTCCTCTCAAAGTTCTGAATTTCACTATCAGTGAATGTCAGTGATTTTTGTTATTCACTGGAATTTCGAGTTTTTTTTTTTGTTTGAAATGATCTCTGATCGCTATTCAATGATTTTTGTTCAATTTCTCAGCCCAACCTCATCCCAATATGTTTCCATTCTCAACTTTTTATTTTGTTTTGCTTTTGTTGTAGTTTGTCAAGTTCTCTATGTAATTGGTTTTGTTGTAGTTTGTCAAGTTCTCTATATATAATATGAAGTTTGTCAACTTTTGATTATATGCATCTACGTATGGATTGTGTAACGCTTTCATAATTTATTTTGATTGTATGACCAGACTGATAGCCACATTGATATAACTTGGGTGTTTGTCTATTTTGGTTTTTTCATTTAAATGTCCGACTGCCAATGCTTGAAATTATCTCTAATGCATCAAAATCTCTAAGATTAATTTTCATTCTTTAACATGTTATGTACTCACTAGTCATTGGATTGAAGCAAATTCTAGCCTTTCTATAGAGCATTGATCAAAAATGTCTCCCGATTGGAAATTATCTTACGAAAAACCACTCAATTAAAGTAGATTTAGCAACCTTTGCAGTGAGAATGTTGTCATTCTTTTCCAGTGAACTTTGGACAAGACTCCAAAATTGATGTATCAATGTATTAATCTTTAATTTTCCATTGGTATGCTTCAGAATCAGTCGGCAAGTAAAGACCTTAATCTTTAAGCTCAAGAACAAATGATAAATAAGCCTCCCTAATGACTAGCCAGAAAAATGAATGGCCGATTAACTTTCAATAGATACTCTTTAAGTTGAGAGTGGATGACAATTTGCTCATAATCATTTGCCTTTTTTTACTTCTTCACATTTTTCAAGTTTTAATGTGACGAACGTAAGTGTATTTGAGTTACATGCCATCAACAATCACATTATGTCCGATAATTCTCAGGGACCTCGGATTGACGTTGTAGCTCAAATTACTCTCCCATTAGCTCTCTAGCTAGCTACTAATAAATCCAACGCTTTCAAAGCTCTCAAAATGTGTCTAGTACAGCCGAACACAGATCATATATAGAACAAGTCGTTGGATCAATTAAATGAATAACAACTCAACCCTAAATTAAACGGCCAGATGTGCTACCCTAAATTATAAGTAGTACTATAGTTTTCTTGGTCGTGTTATTATTCTGCCCCCCTCCTATGGTCTCTGTAGAGAGAATGAAAGGAAGAAACCAAAACCATAGCCTCCTTAGATCTGTTGATGATACACGAGATGCATCGATGCAAGAAAACCATGGAAGATGGCGGTGGTTCACTAGCATCATCACCAAACTACAAAGTATATGAGCATGATGATATTTCCTCTCAAAGTTAAGAAATTTTCTTTTCCAAGACATCTTTTCAGGTTGAATCACTAGTTTTTTTATCTCTTTCAATCTCGCAGCAAGATCCTCATCCCAGCTTCTCGGCACCCACTTGTGTGTGATCACAACTTTTGTATTTTCACTTTCTTCTTCTTTTATTCTCTTGAAATCAGAACATGTATCCTGGTGATGAAATTTGTAATCTGAATTAGTACTAATCTTATTCTGATAGGCTAATGCTTTCAAAATTTATTTTGCTTATTAGAGTGTGACCAAACACATTGATACAACTTTGGGTCTCTGTATAAGCTTTCTTCATCTCATCACCAAGTGTCTGCCAATGCGTGAAATTATCTCTACTGTATTTTTTTAGGCACTGACTAGTCATGGGAAAACAATACATCGCAACAAGAAAATCATGGCAGATGGTGGTTCTCTAATAACATCATCATCAACCACAAAATATATCAAAGATAGCATAATGATTTTTCCTCTCAAAGTTCTGAATTTCACGAAGTTTTTTTATTTGAAATGATCTTTGATAGCTATTCGATGATTTTTGTTCAATTTCTCAGACAACCTCATCCCAATCTGTTTCCATTCTCAACTTTTTTATTTTCTTTTGCTTTTGTTGTAGTTTGTCAAGTTCTCTCTTTAATTGGGATATGTATCTTGGTGATGAAATTTGTAATATGAAGTTTGTCAACTTTTGATTATATTTTCATCTATGTAGTATGGATTGTGTAACGCTTTCATAATTTATTTTGATTGTATGACCAAACTGATACCCATATTGATATAACTTTGGTTGTTTCTCTATTTTGGTTTTTTCATAATTAGGCCGACCGAGCGAAGCGAGGGAGGACTTTATATATGGTGACTTTGTGTCAATATGAAGCGTGACATTTTTTCCAATTTATCAAAAAGATTGGATTTGGTGTCATACCCTGGAAATTTCCAAATTGTCCCTCCCTTTTAGTCCAATTATTATAACTTCTTATGTATCCTACTTTTTCAGGGGTATAATTGGTAACAAAACTTTAATATAACATATCTAAAAATCCGTGCCTTGGAATTTTACAAATTTTATCTCGTTGGAAAGGTTATAAAAAAATCTACGCAACGAGTATAAACAACAATATCAAATTTAGAGATTTTAAGCACAATTTTTGAAAATTAAATGTGTATACATTATGCAAACCACCACAAAAAATACATAATACTTTATACAACCATATTTTAGTTTATGCATCAACTTATTTTTCATTGCAACTAATAAAAAGATGTACTCCCTCCGTTTTAAGAAAAGTGATACTTTCACTTTAGGCACAATTTTCGAAAAGTGATGCATAACCATTATGCAAACCATCACAATGGATGCATTACACTTGAGCCATATTTTGGTTTATGCATCGGGTAATTTTCTGTGTCAGGAAAAGTAATACTTTCCCGCTGTGTCAAGAAAAATGATATTTTCGCGTCGATTTTTCGGTCGGCCGTTCCACCGTGGCAGCGGTCATCTAGTTTATTTTGATTGTATACCAAACTGATACCCATAATTTATTTTGATTCTGCCAGTGCTTATAGAATTTGATGTAATAAAGAGACTAGATAGAATAATTTACACAAAATTGGTTAAAAAGACCAAAATTAAAATTTTCTGGGGGAAAAGGACAGTTAGATTTTGATACTGTTTAAATGGACAAAAATTTAAAAATAGCGCAGGATGTAACCCGCCCATCCCGCCCATTTTCAAATACTTTTTCTTATTTCTAATTTACACAGATGCATCCAGGTTTCATCCTCGCTATTTTTAAGTTTAAGCCAGGATGAATCCAGTTTCATCCTTGCTATTTTTTTTTTGTCCATTTCACCCATAAAATTTTTTACTCGTCCATTTGAACCGTGTTTTAAATTTTTTTGGACAAATGACCCATTTTACGTTTAATTTATTGAGTATTACTTTACTCGCCTGTGACAGAATTTTACTCATCCAACCTTTTACCCTTTCTTCCATTTGCTGGACAATAGAGTCAAAAGTTTAAAGTTTAGACCTATCAATGAACAAAGGAGCACCTAAATAAGAGTCTCTAATTGAAATTTTCTTAATCTTAAGAAGTTTTGACATTATTCTCCGTAATTTAGGAATAAATAAGAGTTGAAAGTAGTTGGGTGCACATAAATTTCACTAAAGCACCGCCAATGGGCGAGAAAAATATTAATGAATATTACGTATCAGTAAATTCAAAATCAATCCCTCAATTTTTCCCGTATAGACATTCAAGATGCTTAGATTTGAGACTTTGATGATAAACACGACTAAATTTTTTTCCAGCTTGATGCAAAAAGCTGGATGATGGAATCTGCTTGCTCCTAATCATATGCCCATATTCACATTTACACACCTTACAAATTCCATGATCAACAAAATTGTATGTACCGCAAAGATATGACTGCGATGAAACAAACTAGCTAGGTATCCAGACAAAAGAGGATAGATTCTGTTACCAAGATACATAACAGAAAACTACTCCAGAAATTATAAACGGACCGCGAAAAAACACTAAAAGAAAACCCCACTCTCACATTCTCCCAAAGGTGGGGCCCTTAAGTGGCCCCCCTACTGGTCTCCTGTCCCAGGGGCCCACCCCTCTGTGAGTGGCGG
Source organism: Papaver armeniacum (assembly GCA_023531295.1). Classification (NCBI taxonomy): domain Eukaryota; kingdom Viridiplantae; phylum Streptophyta; class Magnoliopsida; order Ranunculales; family Papaveraceae; genus Papaver; species Papaver armeniacum. The sequence continues at coordinate 333,477 of JAJJWW010007380.1, read as the reverse complement.
TTTCGCAGGGTTTTCTTTTCGCGGTTTGTTAAGAAGGGCTGAAATTACTCTACTAAAGTTTGCTGACAGTCTCAATCAATCAATCAAGCTTAATTAACAAGATAAAATAAAATCAATAGTACGTGAAAATCTCAACCGTTAAAAGAATACTGGTGATAAAAGAACCAAACTTGCTATACCCAAGGTAGTAGGTGTAGCTAAAAACCGAAAAGAGTCCACGAAAAATTACTACAATGCAATCCATCTTTTTGACAATTTTCTACCCCAACACGAACCTAAAACTCAAAAATTACAAAAAGTACCAATCTATTACACAAGTTATGCTCCTTGAGCAACATCGTTTGCCCTTGCATTTGGGATTGTTTTACAATCCTTGAGGAGCTAAGTTGGAGAACTTTTGGAAGCAAAAACACCCAAAACGGATTCAGTTGGTGGGCCCCAAGACTGGCAGGAAGCCCATTTAGAGGGTACAACATTTTTTGGAATAAAATTTACAATTGACAGGAAAAATAAGTAATTACAAAGTTGTCTTGCCTTTCAGAACTTGGGGTTGATCATGGTTCTCTTGAGCTCCCTTCCAAAATGACTACTACTCTCTGCATCCTAAAACTTTTGCTTCATCTCAAAGTCCTGGTGTTTCATTTGTAAGCGCAGGAGGACTTCCCGGCTGGAGTTGTGACAGCATAAGGATTCAAAGCTCAATCATCTATGGGAGTCTGCATACCGCTCTATGTGCTGGTGTTTCTATGTCGCCAGTAACAGATTGTTGCTTGTGATTCTCATCTACTCCAGCCTGCTCCCTCATTTGTATGTACATTGGAAGAGTATTGGTAAGCATTAGCATAAAGAATATGTGCAAGTGCAAGAAACTCGTATGATGAAATACTGTCACCAAATGATATTCAATGTGAAATGAATTTGGCAAATATAATTTGTTTGTTTTAAAGTTAATAGCATAGATACATATAGCATTTCAGCTTTGCATCGCAGACAACTTTTTGGTTCCAACACCACCACTGGTACAACACTATGGTGATAGTACACTAGTAATGCCACAGAAGAAGATTTCAAGGAGCATAGATACATAGCATTTCAAGGAGCATAGATACATAGCATTTCAGTTTCACGATTCCTAATAGCATTAGTACTCTTTCCTTACTTCACAGAAGAAGGTTTCAAGGAGCATTGACAGAAAGATATCGATTTAAGCAACTACAGGAGGTCCAAACCTACGAACAGACACAGGAGACATAATGGTATCTAACCAAGAACCATTCAGATATACAGATCATTCTCATTGACAGCCTTCTGATACAAACCTGATCAATAGGCATCATGCTCGTTTAGCCTGAATAACATCTTACATTATCAGCCTTCTAACACATATTGCACAAGAACCATTCAACATTACAGATAGTTATCATTCTTGCATAAGAACTTATGTTTGTTGGATTTTCAGCCTCCTGAATCATTATAACTTAACCATGACTATGCTATCCTTGTATTATATTATTATACTCTACAAGTGATTGAACAGGCAGCACCGTACACAGTGTAATTAAATAGTTACTAACAAAGCTAGACTCATAGAATTAGCAAGAAAATGTAGAGAGAACATCTAACAATTTCCTTTCATGCTTAGAAAAGAGACCTTGTCATGCGCCTCTAGGACAACTCAAGGGCTACATAGGACTGCTCATGACTACTGAAACTTAAAGTGTAGCAGTAACCTTAAGGTAAGCTTAAGTACCCAATTCGACCTTAAAACGAGACTTTAATCTGGATTATTATGAGGAAAACAACTAAATAACACAAAATCAATGAAATGAGGAAAACAAGACTTTCTAATGGGAGGAGAAGTCATTATTGCAGTCAGTTAACTATATCACTGACAATTTAGCCAGCCTGAAACAAGATCAAAGGATGTGACGAAATCAAGAATACTTCAAGCTCAAGCTGTTTATATCATCAATGCAGAAACAATAAGTTTCATAAGAGAATTCTCAGCTAAAATTTGATCTCATCATCTCAATTGCTTTTTCTTAGCATCAAAATTTTAAGAAGAATCATGTGTAAGGAACTTTAAAGCAATTGTGTTCCATGTTTTATACATATGTGCAAGAAACAGAAGCCACAATATAATTTATGTTCGCCGAACAATTTCAAGAATAAACATCAAGAACAAAGACTTTAGTCAGAGAACATTCCTTCACTCACCCTTGAAATCTTGGAAAGTCATTGAAACTCCCAATCTCAAAGTAAGGATGTCTAATGACATGTTTTCATGTTTGTTTCACATTTGATGGTCGCAAGACATTCACATAGTACTGACCAGGTACACAAACATGATTAATTTTTTTCGTAAAGATTAGCACTTACAAATTCTTTTGATGACAGGAATGCTGCTCTCTAGTACTTCTGCACTTCAGTTTCCAATTTCTTCTTCTACTTGCACATGAAGTAGTCCAACTCTTTCCAACTTATCCATCTTTTGTTAGCAGTAGAATTAGTTCTCTGCTCCCTTTCATACTCCATCCACTGCAAGATCACCACATGTTCCAGTTCATATTTGACAAATTGGGTAAAAGCAAAATCCTAATAAAATCAAATACTAACTCCACAACCTCCTCATGAAACTCAGACATCTTTAATACACAGAAACAATGAAGTAAGATGAATCTAGAGTTGCACAAACTTGAAATGAAAATCTGATCCAAACCCAAGAATCAAGAATGAGCAAATCATTAAGCTACAACACATTTTATCATCTTATAACACTAGAAATCAGAAAATTCATCAAAGAAAATCAGTAAGAAAAAACAAATTAAATACAAATCAAAGGTGGGATGTGCTTCTTTTACCTAATGCTGGCTGCTTTAGCTTTCAGTTTGTCAATCTACTCCATTGGTTCCATCACATAAGGAAACGGAACTTTCGGTGTGGACTGAGAATGGCTCTTGTAGTTACACTGATTATACACGACAACAGTTTCCTCTGGTAGAGCAAGAAATCAAGACCAACTAATGAAGGGAAACTGATAATTTCAAATGGACCTATTAAACTTCTAGTAGTTTGAAATGGACCGACTATGAAGGGAATTCAGATGTGTTATTCGCTTTATCGAACCGACATATGTTGCTTTTTGTACAGCATCACATTGTAGCTAAGAAAGAAGAACGGAAAAGTGTAAGTACTCTAACCTGTAAAGAAACCCAAAATAAACACGAGCAATGAAATATGACTTACCATTCAATCTCGTGGGTTTTCTTTAACAAGAACAACCATAGCCATCCAACGGAGCTGAGCAATCTATGATCCAAATCGACCTTCCGAGTCGATTTAAGCTTTTGATAAAATCAAATGAAAATAGAAATCAGAAAATGAAAATTAAGAAAAACAAAAACAAATCAAAGGTGAGATGTGCCTCGTTTACCTAATGGAACAGATCCAAAATCAATTGTATGGCAAGATTGTTCAAACAAATGAATACCCTATTTCCGATTCCGCCCAAACCAAATAATATCCAACCATTTTCGCTCTCTCCAGGGTATAACAAAACCAATATTCCATTTGTAACCCATTGGTAAGAGCTGGTGGTGGTTAATGGAGGAAGGCTGAGGAAGATTATCCCTAGGCGCCGCCGTAACTGGTTCGAGCTTTTGGGTGAGGAAGGTTGACGAAGTCGAGTAATTTTACTGAACCCTAACAAGCTTTTTATGGAACACTAAATGGCCCATGAGACGAGGCACGGGATCGGCCCGGAGTTGGTCTGTGTCTCGCGATCTAAGTTTGACAGGAGTTCAAAATGTACATCATCATCATGTCTTTAATTACCATCTAGAGGCGACCCAAAAATTTACCATATAAAACCCCTCTAGGACTTCACTTTGTCATGTCATTTTGTGCTTCAGAGTGATAATTTCACAAACAATTTTAAACGTATGTATTTTGGAAATTACAAAATAAGCGAACAATTTTAGAGGGCCAAGCCCTGCGAGAATCCAAAGTATCCATGTTGACAAAATCACCATCTCATGTTCAACCACCATCATGTTTCTATTAAAATTGGGAGCTTCCCAGAATGTTTATCTAGCTCAATGGTGAAGATTTTAGCCCCTGATTTTTGCTCTCTAATGCCATGCAACTCCCACACACTTATAAACTCAAGATCAAGCAAAGTGACCCTCCTAAAAATAATATAATATTCATTTCTGAATTCACTTCCTAACACATGTAACTATCGATGAAGAGATCCGATAACAGGAAGGCGAGCCATATCAAACATTCTTGTATCATCAAAATCATCCATCTCGACGTCACCAACTCTTTTCCATGAATTTGATTGAGTGTACCACTATACAATATTCAATTTGGTAACATGCCTCAACTTGCATTTGGTACTCTCTTACATTTGTCGGTGCATGGGTTCCACGGCGTAGGAACACACGAGTGACATTATTTACTATTTATCTTAACAAAATGATGCATTACAATGCCCCGTATCAATATTGAAGCACCATTTATATTCCACCTTTGAAATACATTGAATATAACGAATATGCCCATGATGCTAGTATAAATTAGAAGACATATGGTTATTCTCATTTCTTTTGCAGTTTTTTATTCCTAGGTGTTTGTTTTCATATCATTGTAGTCTAATTTGGAGTTCTAGATATTCTTATTAGAGTTACTTGATTATGTAATTTCTATTGTATTGTAGTGTTTCGGTTCATTGTGTTGGGATTGAGCCTCTTTGTTTAGCCTCTTGTCATTTACCTTTTCCCCGACTTTTACTGGGATATGATGCTCTTCTTGTTCATTTTCTTGTTTCTCTTTTTTTTTTTTTTTTTCTTGTCCAGAGTCATCAGCAGCCTCTGTATTTTTCTTTCTTCATTTAAGGACATATTTATTTTCTGCACGTATTGAAGCATCTTGATGATTGTCTTTATTACGACCAGTCTTCGACTTTAAAGTCGTCTCTACACTAGACAAAATTAGAACGTATGCACCGAAACTGATTAGCATGATACACATAGATATATGACATACGAAACGCTCAAAAAATCTTGATCTTAACCTGAAAAGGTCAAGCAACATCAAACCTACTTTTTACGTTTATTATATACATTATCACCAGCCGCTTCAACTTGTATCTTATCTGCATCGCTTTCTACCTGCCTTATTTTAAAGTTACGAGTGATGTTCGGAGAACTAAACAAAAAACATATTAACTTATTCAAAATCTAACTAAAATAGCAAGTGAGAAAAAAAAGAAGTTCTCATAAGTTTGGCACAATAAGGTATCCTTAAACATCCATGTTTTTATACTCAATATAATTACTGGTGTATCAATTGTATAAACAGTGACTTAATAATACTTCTCTAGTAGTACGCGAGTCCCCCACTCCCAATTCTTCTCACAAAAAGTGAGTATAAAGACCATTTCGTTCGATTAGAAAGAAGAATAAGAAATTTCCAAAACAAAAACAAAAAAACACAGAATAGAGAAGTTCACTGCATTGATTCTCAATGTAGATTGTTATTGCATCGATTCTCAGAGTAGGTTCTTAATATTTAAGAAACTTACATACGCTCTCCCAATTGTACTTTTACTTTGGTCAGATCTACGTCTATCAGCTGACCATCAATTAATTGAATCCTCCACCTCAATTATTTCCTCGATGCACCGAAATACTGTGTTACGGTTCCCTCAGAATACTTATGGTGAGATTCATCTGAATACACATGTACTCTTTCATTCAATAGCATGTCATCTTTAGATATACCGATATTGGTTTTTCTAAATCGAAAGTTAGATTCCATTTTCAGTTAGGGTTTTAAATTGAAAAAAATTAAATTTCTAACAATCCCTTTCATTTCATAACATTCAACTTTATTTTCAAACATAAAGTTTACCTTATATAAACCAATTATTTCAATATAAAATCCAAACTGAAAATGGAACCTAACTTTCGGTTTAGAAAAACTTTATCGGTATCAGGAAAGATGACAAGTTATTGAATTAGAGAGTACATGTGTATTTGGATGAATCTCGCATAGTATTCCGAAGGAACCGTTATAAAATATTTTAGTGCATCGAGGAAACAATTGAGGTAGAGGATTCAATTAGTTGATGGTCACCTGATAGACGTAAATTTTACCAAAGTAAAAGTTCAATTGGGAAAGCCTATGTAAGTTTCTTAATTCTTAACAATCTACTTTGAGAATCAATGCAATAGCAATCTACATTCAAAATCAACCCAGTGAACTTCTCTATTCTGTGTTTTTTTGTTTTTGAAATTTCTTGTTCTTCTTTCTAATCGAACGAAATGATTTTTATACTTACTTTCTCTGAGAAGACTTGGGAATGGGGAACTCGCGTACTACTGGATAAGTATTACTAAGTCATTGTTTATACAATTGTTAAACCAGGTTTATATTGAGTAAAAATGTGGATATTTAAGGATACCTTATTGTGCCAACCTTATGAGAACTTCACAGTTTTTTTCTCACTTGCTATTTTGATTAGATTTTGAATAAATTAATGTTTTTTTTCGAGTTCTTCGAAGATCACTCGTAACTGTAAAAGAATGCTGGTAGAAAGCGATGAAGATAAGATACAAGTTGATGCAGCTGGTGATAATGCATAAAATAAACCTAAAAAGTAGGTTTGATATTGCTTGACCTTTTCAGGTTAAGATCATGATTTTTTTTGGCGTTTCATATGTCATATATGCATGTCTTTCATGATAATCAGTTTCGGTTCATACGTTCTAATTTTATCTAGTGTTGCGATGGCTTTGAAGCCGAAGACTAGTCGTAATAAAGAAAACCATCTAGATTCTTCAATATGTGCATAAAATAAATATGTCCCTAAACGAAAAAAGAAAAACACAGAAGTTGTTGAAGAGTCTAGACAAGAAAAAAAAGAATAGAAACAAGATAATGAACAAGAAGAGCAGCATATACCAGTTCAAGTCGAAGAAGATGGTGAAAAGGTAAACGACAAGAGGCTAGACGAAGAGGCTCAATCCCAACCTGAATTTGGTGTAGTGAAAACCCCAATATTTACAAGGTATTTTCTCACTAAACTTGAATGTAGAAGACGAGTAGCAAGTCTTATTTTCAATCGATGATGTCTCAAGAGAGATCGCGTGGACTAGCGGTGTTATTTATTGAAGTAGATCTGGTAAAAAATATTGATCGCGATAGTAGGAACTTAAAAATTCAATGTTATATTAATTACTAGCATTGTACCTTGTTAACTGAGATTGTAAATATATGTCTTAATACTGCGTTTGAATTGATGAGTTTCGATATTTTATTATGATTTATTACGGTAAAACCTCTATAAAAGAATATCCTAGTAACACAAAATATTCTTATTTGGAGGTTATTCTTATTGAACGTCTTAGGGAAAATACATTCATATGCATAGAAATAATAAAAATCACAAAATGTACCTAGGTAAATACAAATAAAATTTGAATGTGAATTTTGTTTCACATAATTTGTGTAAAACTCAACTATAACACCGAAAATTGACAAATGAAATCATATGATCGGAAAATATTTGTATTAAGTTGTGCGGAAACAAAAAGATTCCACTTTAAAGCAAAATGATCTTGTAAAATGGTTACAAAAATCTCTTCGTCTTAAACTTCGATGTATGGCAAGAATTATATTATTTATATTGTGATATTAATTATTCTTGTATATGGAGGTAAGATCCTTAAGGTGGAACCTGAATTTTTTTGACTTATTCCTATATGAAGTTTATTCTTAAATATAACTGGCCTAAATTGGGACCAATTTTTTTTATTCTTATATGGAGTATTCTTACGGAGAGGTTTTAACATATATGATATCTTTTTTCTTATTATTATACATTTTTCTGGGTTATAATACCCTGGCATTTTTAGGGGCGACCCCAAAAGAATTAGGGGCGACACAAAAAGACAAAATAGGATGAAAATACTTATATGCCCCTTCATAATCGGTAGTTTAGTTATCTACCGATGCAAAATCTCATTTTTGGGACAACTCTATATTTGGTAGTTATATATATGAACTATTTTGACTACCGATTATAGGCTCAACCAAATTAGAAAAATAGAGGATTGTTGCAAAATCTCATTTGGGGCGACTCTATATTCGGTAGTTATATGAACTATCTTTGACTACCGATTATGCTAGGATTTCGGTAAAGAGGTCCACTGTATAATCGGAAGGCAGGATACCTTCATTTACTACCGATTATAGGCTCAACCAATGCAGTTGAAAAAGCTCGGTGCGGGCATGGACGTGGTATGAATACAATGCCGGTACGCTATACAGGGGGTCCGAGGGGGGGCGAGCCTCTCCTACTGTGTTCGACCTACGAGAAAATTGAATTTCAGTCCGTTTTGGATTTTTTTCTGGTTTTCAGTCCAGTGCCGGCACATTCATTTAATTCTCGAGAATAATTGAATCGGGAGTCAAGATAACTTTATTTACTACCGATTATAGGATAATCAAAATTCAGAAAAAATAGGATGTTGGCAAAATCTCATTTTGGGAGCTACTCTACATTCGATAGTTATATGAACTATTTTGACTACCGATTATGGTAGGATATTTACAAAGAGAACCACTGTATAATCGGAAGTCATGATTACTCTTCCTTTCTTACCGATTATAGGCTCAACCAAAATTCAAAAAAAGAGGATTTTTGCAAAATCTGATTTTGGGGCTACTCTATATTCGGTTGTTATATGAACTAATTTGACTATCGATTATGATAGGATATTTTCAAAGAGAGCCAGGATAATCGGAAGTCAGGATAACTTCATTTACTACCGAATATAGGCTCAACCAAAATTCAAAAAAAAAAAAGATTTTTGCAAAATCTCATTTTGGGGCTATTCTACATTCGGTAGTTATATGAACTATTTTGACTACCGATTATGGTAGGATATTTGAAAAGAGAGACATTGTATAATCGGAAGTCATGATAACTCTTCATTTCTGACCGATTATAGGCTCAACCAAAATTCAAAAAAAGAGGATTTTCGCAAAGTCTGATTTTGGGGCTACTCTATATTCGGTAGTTATATGAACTATCTTGACTACCGATTATGGTAGGGTATCTGCAAAGAGAGCCATTGTATAATCGGAAGTCATGATAACATTTCATTTCTTACCGATTATAGGCTCAACCAAAATTCAAAAAAAAAAAAAGGATTTTTGCAAAATCTCATTTTGGGGCTACTCTATAATCTGGAGTTAAATAACCTAAATTCCCTACCGATTATGGTAGCATTTTTGCCGAAGGTTTACTTTAATCGGGAGTCAAGATAACTTTATTTACTACCGATTATAGGATAGTCAAAATTCAAAAGATAAAGGATTTTATTTTGTGGATACTTTATATTCGGAAGTTATACAAACTAAATTTACTCCCCGATTGTTGATTAACTACCGATTGTATAGTTATCTACCGATTGTAAAGGGTAGTTTGGCTATTAGAAAAAAACGCCCCGAAAGTTATCTACTGATTATTGATTAACCTCCCGATTATGACATTTTTTGTCGTTTTGTGTCGCCCCTAATTCTTTTGGGGTCGCCCCTAAAGACCCCAGGTATAATACGTGTTTACCTATATTAAAAATTCCAAAGTATTCTTTAAACATTCAGATTTTTCTAATTAACATTTATCCGCATTTTCAAAATCATAAACACATTTTTATTTTTGGATTTAAAATCCCATATACACATTTACGGTTTTTACTACTTTCAGGTTATACTCCCTCCGTTCCACTTTAGATGAGTGTTTAGGGTTATTTTTTTTGTTCCACATTACTTGATAGTTTTCATATTTTCACCACAAAACTACCCATAATACCCTAACATTTTGACTTGAAACCATAAGTTTATTTTTAAATACACTAATAGCAATTAATATTTGAAGACTTTTCTCAAGGGCATAGATAGAATTTTGTTATATCTCTCTTTTAATTTGAGGATGAGAAGCGTCTGATCTCAAATCTCTGTATATTGTGTTTCTAGGCGAGCAAGTTTTATAATGGGATCCAAGTTAATCCAAGCTTGGAATAAAGTAAAAAACTTCCAAAGAAGGATATTCCACACTTTTTCAAAGCCAAAATCTTCCAAGGCCCGAAGAGAACTTGGAATCTAAATGAAAGCCAAAATCCAAATGATGTTTGGCCTTGTCAGAAAATGCTACGCTAGCTAAACATCAAACCAACTCGCGCCTACATATAACCATTGATCTTTCTAGAGCAGTTATACAACGCTACAGGAGAAAATACTAATCCAATTAGCTTTCCGTTAATATATGGCTCGCGATATTGGACCACGGTGCCGATTTCTGATCAGAGTGGTGACTCGATAACTCATAATATTCAACAACTTTACCCTCAAATAATCAGCAAGTTTTAAAATATTACCAAATTTGTATCGACTTAGAGGAAGAGAGAATTGCAAATGAAATTCTGAGCTTAAATTACACTACTTGACAAGAAAACCCAAAATGTATAAAAAATTTCAACTGTAACAACACAGGTAGTAATAACCCCCCATTAGGGGTGGGCAACGTATGGGTGGATGCGGATTTGGTATCACCTATGTCCAGTCCATCTAAATGGCAGATGTAAGATTTTCACCCAGTACAAATCATCACCCGTCGGATTTGACACTCGTGGGTGAGCGGACTGGACACGGATGGATTTGCGATTCAAAAAAGATAAAACCGAAAACAAGTAAATGTCAAAGATAAATAATATAACTTGGTTTTAATACTTAAATTACATAAATATAAGTAATTAACATAACATGAGTAACATAATGTCCTTTCGACAACCAAAATTATAATTTTTATTGACATGAGGGCTTCCGATCAATTCAAAATTGATACTTTTAGAATATCTTTGAGGAACTTCAATGCATCTCAATAGGAAACTATATATGTTATGTACCAATTTGGTATAATAACCTTCATATATGTATAATGCTAACGTCCTTATGGTCAGATGTCCAACGGATGGGTGATGTTCCACCCGCGTCCAACCCGTGAAAATGATCGGTTTCGAAAATTCACCCGCGTCTAATCCGCCAAGAAACGAATTGGGTGTCCACCCGCAAAAATGCGGATCAGATTGGGTAAAATCCACGGATTCGGATGTTTTTGCTCACCCCTACCCCCATTATACTATCCTTGATCATCATCATGTCAAGAGATACCACACATGATATTCCTGGAATCCCAAAATGATGGTAAAGGTGTTTTACTCAATAATGCCAATTATGTCTAGATTTCTTCTGGTGGTTTTTCCTTGTCTTATTTTTTATCATACAGGGGTGTTATGCACTATGAGACTTTACACGTACTGTTGTTACATTTTGGTTTTATTTGTAAGGATATAGATATACAGTACATCGAGATCTAATAAGATCTAGACGGAAAGGACACTAAGCCGCTGATGATCAAGCAGGTACACAACAAGAGAAGAAACACACAATAAGAGAAGAAACTTTCGATGTAGCGGTGCCAATGTGTTGGTTACCGGAATGATCTTGATCATGGCGACTCCTGATTAAGATCTGGATCCTCGCAACAGAAGCATACTGGAAAGGAAGAGTCCCTCTTTACTTCGCCCCTCGAAGCCTTATTCCCGAATTTATCCTTACACTTAGTGATACACTCTTCAACGGTGTCCAATATACTAGTAACTGGAATGTCTACACACGTTTCTTCACTCAAAACTCTAGATCATTACAACAGAAAAACGACAACAGCAACAAAAATGATTATCATGCACACTCCAATACATAAACAGATTAAAGACAGGAAATAAGAAGAAACAGAGGGTGAAGTAGCTTACTCAGAACACATCGACATAACCAAAACCAGATAAAAACCAAGAAAAAGTAGAGGGAAACGCTGCGGAGTGGTTTTTGCCATCGTTAGAATTGCAGTAGTAATATTTGGCAATGAATAAGAAGACTATAACTTGAGAGTTTGTTTCTCAATTCCATGAGTAAGTTGACACATTTATAGCATGATGAAATGGGTTCGTGACAACATGTACTCTCTTTTTTATTTTTTTTCGTTCTTTCAAGTCGATCTCTACTTTCAAAAATAAACATGAGCACCACTCTCTACATGTTTCTGAAAACAGACATGAGCTCCACTCTCTAGAAACTTTGTTATTTTAAATCTAAAAGACCATTTCAAATTAAAAATAAAAATAAAAATTATATTTTTTATATTTTAAAATAAAAGCATAATACAAGGCCTCACATTAAACAGGGACTTTACTAATAGGACAAAAATAGATCACCAGTTAGAAATTTCAAAAACCATATTAAAAGATTTCTATAATGGATAAAGTTAGTGTTCATAATTTAATTATTAGCTAATCAGGTTAATGAGAGATTCTTTTTCAGTGAATAAACTGAATCACATTAAATGTTAGTTTTGGTGGGAAGAAAAGTAGAGGGAAACAATTATTAATCTGAGGAGTTCTCTTCAAAATCCTAGATTTTGATTCACCCGAATTGAAGAAATCAGCTGTTTCAAATAATCAGGTATACCTTTAACTTAGATCCAATGTCGTTTTCATTGCTCAGAATTGGCGAAAATACATAAGAATATTGGAATTTTTTAGATTTTTATTTTTTAGGGCGATAACTTTTTGGCTTTTCAGTATCTTTTTTCCAGAAAAAATTCCTTTGGATTTTATCAATGTCCTGACAGGTCTTGTTAGGAATCTTGTAGATTTTCATCTGGTATATGCTTGAGGTGGAGGTAACACTGGTTATCAAAGTAAATTTTCCATTTGGAGATAAATTTTCACTTTTCCAGACAGCTAGCCTGAATTTTAGCTTGTGAATACAGGGTTTGAAAGCTTGTATTTTGATCTTGTCAGTGAATAAGGGAGAACTCAGGTATTTATCTTCGGGATCTATTTGTTGAACTTGCATGAAAGTACTGATATTATTAGCAATACTAGGATCTGTATTAATTCCTAATAAAGAAGATTTCAAATTTGGAGAAGTTAATCATTTGACCAGAAGAAGCACTAAATTTGTTGAAGATGTTAACCAGATTTTTTTATTCCTGAAGGGAGCCAATCAATTATACCCGTAACCTCATCTAGCATTAGGAGAATCTGCGCGATACAATCGGCAGGTGAAGCTTGAGCAGATGTATGATTAGATTCCCCTGGCCATGGTATACTTACTTTGCACCGAGGTTTAGTCCCAAGAATCTCCCACATGTAACAAACCCTTCTTTTAGTGTTTATAATAGTTACTACTGTACCAATATTTTCAGGATGTTTTTTGAATTAGTTTGCATGTATAGGAGCATAATCAAAAGGGTATTGTTGCTGATGGCAAGTGTAATTTGCATACCCATGTGCATGAATCTAGTAGTAGGGGTGGTGATGGTGTTGGAGTTAATGTTAGTGTTGGAAAAACTTCTGTTGCAGATCGATATGTGTTTCAGGATAGTGTATTTGAAGTTGGAAGTGGAAGTGGAAGTGGTGCTAGTATTGATAGAAATAGGTATGATATTGGTAATGTTAGTAGTGATGGTGGGGAGGATTGGTGATTTTGTTATGCCTGAGGTTGTGAATGTTACATAAGACCTTGGTCGGGAATGAAGATTGTCTGATCGGTGGGTGTTGTATGCCTTTGTCCTCGCCTTGGAAATTCCATGTCATAACTGTGAAAAATTGCCAGAAATAGGAGATTCTAGGATAAAAAAAGATGATGATTGTGTATCTTATAGTAATAATATTATGGGTGATGCGAATATGCTGATTAATAAAGTTAATACTCCCTCCGTTACTTTTTAATAGGCTGGTTTCTATAAATAAATGTTACAAAAAAATAGGCTGGTTTCTAATTGGGAAAGTCAAATGTTACTTTAGTTTTTAGGGACCACTTTTCTCTTAACTTCTTTTGATGACAAGTGTCATGGGGACCATTTTACTTTACTTCTTTTGTTGACAAGTGTCATGGGGACCATTTCAATTCACTTCTTTTATTGACAAGTGTCATGAGGACCACTTTCAATGATTAGTTTTCTAAATTTCCTTAATTTTGTCAAAAAACCAAACCAGCCTATTAAAAAGTAACGGAGGGAGTATTAATGTGCAGATCATGACAGTTAAATGGAAAAGAAAAGTAGAGAGTTCTGATAACTGTAGAGCATACCTCAGGTCTCCTGAATGGATTTGTGCCCTCAAGGTTGCTAGTAGTCAAATTATAGTCATTCTGTCTCTGCCTATCCTACCTTTCTTTATTAGAGTAACAAAAACCCGGTAGGAAGTCTTTGACCTTTTTGGTATGGGCAGGGGTGCAGTACTCATGTTATCCAGATTTATGCCTTTTCTCTTTGGTTCAGGAATTGGTTGAGTGTAGTTGGCTTGACTGGTAGGAGTTTTCTTTTCCAATTTTATTTTTTCCCGAAATTGCTTGTTATGGTTTTTGAAAGTGGCTTTTAATTTTTCTGGCTTGTATGTCACATAAGGTAGGTGTTAGAGCATTTCTCGATCGAACTCACAATTATTTCTATCTCAAGTTTTTTGTCAAATTTAGTTGTCAAAACTATATCTTGATTTCTAGTCTACAATTAGTTAAGTCTCGGACTAGGAGAAGACTAAACCACCAACTTCTAAAGTTATATTCATTTTTTTTATCTATGAGACGATGTCGCATAACTAATTAGATTATCATGCATATATAAGAATTTCAAGTCAAGTTTATCTTGATAATTAGTTCTCAAAATATAATGACTAAGCTTAATGAACAATTGTTCATACTTGATGAATTTCGGTTAAGGATAATTTATTGTTCGCAGTCAAAATCATGATTCAAGTTTTATCATCCGGAAATAGCCTGGAACAATGATATGTGTCATTGATGATATTCGGGAATGTTTCGAATCGACTTAGAGATAAATATAGAACTATTGTAAATTCAGATGTAAGACAGTGTTTCGGTCTTTCAAACTGGGAAAATTGTTATAAGCCTGAAGCCGTATTACATGTACTTGTAAATGAAGCCACTAGTGGAAAATGGAAGTTAAACCACTGCCAATACAAGAGCTAATATCTTTAAAAACGACTGTGGTCATCAGTTGGAATCTGGGAGTGGTTTTTTCCAAAACGACTGTGCCTCATAGAAGTTGAAATCTTTAAAAAAACGACTTCCTCTCACAGTCAATCGATAACACGGACATTCACAGTTTTAAATTGGAAAATATAAAAGTTAATTGCCAGTTTTGAGAAGTGGTTTATATGGCCTGAATACTTTTTAAAAATCTTACTCATCTGAATCCCAGTCTGACTAGTTTTTCATCTGACTGGCCTGAAATTTGAAATTCATTATATATGTAGAAAATCTGATTCACAACTTATTTCTGACTGGCATAAAATTTGAAATTTACTAAACTGAACTTTAATAGATGCTCATTTGATAACAAAACATTCACCATTCAATCCAAATTCGAAATATGTTTACAACAGTAACTCGGTTTATATTAATCGAGCTGACTGTTAGGTCAAAAACCCCAAAAAGTTTTACACAAGTACTGCATTCACACCATTCTAAATTAGAATCACTGGAACCCAACATACATACATTAAAAAAAACTAAAACCAACAAAACACTACACCATTTTTGGGGATTAGCAACAGCTGCCTGCGGTTGCAAAATGGACTTGCAACAGCAGTCAGCCGTTGCAAAACGTGGCGTTGCGAATTTTTTTCGCAACGGTTTTCGGTTCAACCAATCTGTTTTTTCTTGACTTTGCAATTGTTTCAGCTGTCGCGAATAGTTTTAGCAACAATTGGTCGTTGTTGCTATATTTGTGTCGCAATAGCTCCAAGCAGTTGCGAAATGGAAAATTCGCAACAGCTACGTAGCAGTTGCGAAATTTTGAACTTGGAAAAACTTAGAACATCTATTCTTAGCCGGACCTGGTTTTATTATTCCGGTTCTAAATTTAGTAACAGCTTCAGGCCATTGCTAAATTTTGGCAACAAAAAAAAAGTGAATCTTTTGTTGACCTAGTCAAGAGTTCCCTGCAACATTTAAAGACCAAATCCACTGATGGATCCACTTTCTTCTCTCATTTCTTTGTCCACCAACATCAAAGAGTCTATAAACTTTAT
The DNA here is from genome assembly GCA_023531295.1 of Papaver armeniacum. NCBI lineage: Eukaryota > Viridiplantae > Streptophyta > Magnoliopsida > Ranunculales > Papaveraceae > Papaver > Papaver armeniacum. The sequence goes on along the minus strand of JAJJWW010007380.1, from coordinate 317,293 downwards.
TGCTTTTCTTATTTTCTCCAACAGGGCTGCACAAAACCTACTACAATTCAGTAACTGTTGAGACACACTTGGTTTAAATTGACAATGATAATGTTTTCTTTTTTTCTTTATAAGATTTGTTTAGCTATTGAACAACTCGTGTTGGCACTAAAGAAGTTAAGAGTTATTTCACACAGACTAACATTGTAGGTTGTAACACTAAAGTTCGTAAAGGTCGTTCCGTCAAAATACATCCAAGTGATGCATGTTTGGTCCACAATATGGCATAACGATGCCTAAGCATCAAATTCCCTCTTCGCGAGGCTACTCAAGTATAAATGAGGCCTAAGCATCATTTATACTCTTCCGGCTAAGCTATGAAGCTTACTTGGTACATGGCTTGCATATGTACCTTCAACCAACTACCCCTCCTTATATATGTTTAAAAGACAATTTTACAACTGTTTGCGGGTGTAAATGGATTCTGCCGATTTTGGTAATTCGGGTGTGTGGGTGAGAAACAAATTTAGACCCTAAACAATGTACTACACGAGAGTACTTTAGATTCGAGAGATCAATCTATACAAATCCGTCCTAAACCAAGAAATGGTCGTTCCAGACTTGCTTCGGTCACAAAGAGGAGGAGAATGGGTTGGTTTGGGGGAGGAAAGCGAAGAAAGTGTTGAGACCAGGTTGATTCTGGAAGAGTAGTGGTTTCACGACTGGTATCAGAAAATGGGAAGCTGACAGATGGGAGAGCTTAGCCAAACGTTTTTCTGAGTGTGGTCTGATCCTTGACCGAACTTGTTCTCCTTTATGGAAATAGGTAAGGCCTATTTATACAAGTCGGAGTGAAACGTACTCTGGCCTCATTAAGGAATGGAATAATGGGTGAGTAAATGGGAGGAGGTGGTAACCGTTAACGCATGGAATTGATGTTCCATAAAAGAAAAGCGTTTCACCATTACTTCCCTATTTACTTAACCGCTTCATTCTTATTACACTTTCTTATTACGGGCGTAGTGTACGCCGCACGCCTTGTAAACCACCGAACCAAAACCCAAAGAAGATCCCGGTTGTGGTTTGATGTCTCGAACGTTTTCGTGAAAACATGTAACATGGTTGTTGCACGGCAAGTCGAGCTTGGGAGACTTGCTAGCTTGGCGACCTTCGACGGTCGAGATTTTGTATCTGAAGCGGAAAGGTAGTCGTTGATCGTTGCACGCTTCCGTTTTTTATAGCTCTATAGGGAAGGCCAACATGATGGCACGACAAAGTTGGCAGGCCATTGTGATGTGACAGCTGATATCCGTGTTCACGGATTCTTCAAGATTTAGGTTGTGGGGTGTAATGGCATATGGTGTTGAGTGTTAGACATAGTCTTATGGGCTAGATTGGAGGTGCTAGATTATCATTTAAGTGTTGCAATTCAAAAAAAAGTGTGATAAAAAAGTGAACACTAGTTCTCTCTACTGCATCAAAATCTCTAAGATTAAATTTGTAATTTGTAGTTTGTAAAGTTCTCTATGGAATTGGAATATGTATCTTGGTGATGAAATTTGTAATATGAATTTGAATACTAATCTTATACTGATTATAATATTTTCATCATGTATGGATTATGTAATACTTTCATAATTTATTTTGCTTATTTGATTGTATGACTAAACTGGTAGCCACATTGATTTAACTTTGGGTGTTTGTCTATTTTGCTTTTTTCATCCAATGCTTGAAATTATCTCTACTGCATCAAAATCTCTGAGATTAACTCATTGCTATGTATTGACTAGTCATGGGATTGAAGCAAATTCTAGCATTTCAAAATTAAAATGTCTCCCAATTGGAAAAGATTAGTCTTCTTGTGGAAATGCATGTTTTCTTTTTTGGTCTTCTGGGCACTTACTTTCAAAGAGAAATGAGATAATATATATAAGCATATGATCTCTACACAAGAATAAGTTCCATCAAGAAGAGGGAACTGGCACATATAGTTTGGTGGTGAAATTAATTTTTTACTGCAAGAGGAGAATGAAAAATCCGATGTGCCAGTCCTTCACCTGTCTTTTAAGTGGTACGCATCACCAAATGGCGTTGTAATCATATTCAATTGCTCAAGTAACCTAATATATGGCTCATCTGGAACAACGCTGTAATTTACTTGGAAAATTAGCTTATCCGTTCCACCATATACTAAGAATTTGACATGAAACGCAGTGTCTTGTAACTATAGTAGTAAGTGAAGTGCTCTTATGGTTCTATACATTGAGGCCAGTTTTATGCTATTTGAAAAAAATATGGGTTTCCAAATAGTAAACAACAAAACCCATTATCCAACTATTTTATGTATTGGCTAATATGCCCTCTATGAATAATTTGATTTATACATAGTCCCTGATTGATTTATACATAGTCCCTGAAAATCAAAATATCAAGATTGGGGAAGGAAAAAGAAAAAGTTCGAGAAAAACCTAGAAATTTAGGTTTTCTCAATCCAAATGAGTGGCTCTAGTAAGATTAGTGAGGTAGGTGAATCCTCATCTACCAAATCAAACAAAAATCCTTTTCTAACCCAACCATAACCTCAACCTATACATGAAGAATATGAACACTATTATGAATTTGAAGAACCCAAAGAAGATGACTATCAAGAACCAAAGGCTTTAAAGAGTGAGGTATATCTCTAACTTAACTCTATTAACAATTTTCTTGTTTTTAATCGCATGAAGTACGTAGAAAGTTGGAGTTTTTTGTTTTCTGAAAACCCATAAATCTGAACCGTGAGAAACATACGGTTTGGATAAATCATCGACCAAACCGTAGATTCTATATACGGTTTGGAATATTCGTACTTCCAAACCGTATCAAGGTATTCGGTTTGGAAAATTCATATTTCCTAACCGTCGGCAATTCTGAACCCAGAAGTTACGGTTTGGAAAATATGAACTCCAAACCGTAGGTACATACGGTGGTGTTTCACACCGTAGTTGCATGAATGCATTTAATGATATTCATGAATCTACGGTTTGGTTTCCAAACCGTATCCAATCACAGGTAAGACTATGTCTTGGAAACACAACCGTAGGCAATCACAGGGTGTCATACGGTTTGGAAGTCCTCACCGTATCCTTGTCTACGGTTTTATTTCCACATCGTATGTGTATGTTTTCAGATGCATATTTTCTTAATCCTTTGCAATATTTTTCATATGTTTATAGCTCGATCTTCAACCTGAACCAATGGAAGATCAACCTGAACCAATGGAAGATCAACCTGCAGCTATGGATATTTTGTCTGAAGATACAAGTTCTCACTATGCCAACAACTTTGAATGGGAAGATAAAAATGATGCAAAGAAGTGGGCTCGAGAACAAGGGTTGAACAAGAAGTGTATCATAGTCCAAAATAAAAAAGTTAAAGAATACAACTTTCAAATGGTTTGCAAGTCTAGTGGAAAATACGAGAGTCATCAAAGAAAAGGTTATGCGTATCAACCAAAGACCTCGAGGAAAAAGAAAGTTGCTCATACAAAAAAGACCGGGTGTCCTTTTAAACTTCAATTTAATTTCAACCAAGAAAAGAATGTGTGGTATATGAGTGAACTTAAATCGGGTTATCATAACCATCCTATCCCGAAGAGTTTGCTTAATCATCATTATCCGGCAAGGCTCAACCCCGAAGAAAAGAAGCTAGTAAAAGTGTTGACTAAAAAAACGAACAAGGCCTATTGATATTCTAGCTAGTGTGAAGGTATTAAATAAAAAAACACATCTATCTTGTCTACCATCTACAATGAAAGATAAAAAATTAGGAGTGAGGAATGGGAAGATAGACTACTTATGAAACAACTATTGTATTTGGCAGAAAAGGCGAACTACTCGGTAGCCTATGACGTAAATGAGAAAAAGGAGGTGATACATCTTTTCATGGCTCATCCGAAATTCGTAAGGTTGGCGAGATGTTTCCATCAAATACTTTTCATGGATTGCACCTATAAAACTAATAAGTACAATATGCCGATGTTGAACTTTGTGGGGCAAACATCTACAAAGGCGCCATTTAGTGTCGCTTTTTGTTTATTGAGAGACGAGACGAATGAGAGTTATTTGTGGGCATTAGGAAAGGTAAAGTTATTATACCAAGAAGGTTACACTCTTAAGGTATTGATCACGGATAAGGAGAAATCATTAATGTGGGCGATAGAACGTGTTTTTCTCGACGCACACCATCATCTTTGCATGTTTCATTTATGGAACAATGTGCAAACTAATTGCAAGAATATGATTCAAACACCAAGGAAAACCGTTATGGAGATGATTCAGAAACTCCAGTTGGATAAGCAACAAGAAGCCCAATAGAAATTTGTTGAAGATGACAAAGTAGCCGCGGTTAAATGGGCTAGGTTCCAAGACGAGTGGGATAAGTTGACATGGTCGACCACAGAAGGAATTTATTTTGTAAAGGAGAGTATTCTATTTGACAATTGGGGAAGCTACCCGGAGGTGATAGCATATTTGAAGAATGAAATCGGTCGATTGCAACAAAAACAATTGAAAGAAGATGGGTTTTTCGATTCTTACCTTATTGAAGTCATTGCGGGTGTTTGAGCTCTTTGATTGTTCAATTCTTCATCTTCATCTAATTCCTCGTTTGTTGTTGCATGTGATTGATTCACTGATTTTGGATTCTTGTTTCTCTTAGGATCGTTTATCTGTCCCATAATCTTTATAGATGTTTTAATCGACGATGAATAATATTAATAATCGACGATTAATCGAAGAAGAGGTGATGGAGGAGATGGAGAGGATATGAATAGAAAGTATTGAAACTGATTTTGGTTTAGGTTTTGGTATTTAAAGGGTGGAGGATATTTTGGTATTTTAAGTATAGTTTAGGTCTCCCTTTATCATCTTTTAGGACACTAGAATCCTTAGGAGCCCTCAAAACTTTTTCCTTGGAGCCCCTATAATAGGATTCATTTGAAAACTATACTGAGACCCACGCATTACTATCTGAGAGGTGCCGTTAAAATTTCTTATAAATATAGCACCACCAGTGGATGTGAAAATTTTATGGCCTATGACTATGACCGGTTTTTGGGGGTTCACATAAGTTTTGTTGTGTATCCTACGTCAGAAAATGAAATGCTAGCAATAGCACCAACCAAGGCCAAATACTAATTAACACCACCTTAAAGAAAAATCCAACTCTCTAAAGTTTCTCCACATGTATCAAGCTGGCACATATTCCGGTCAGAAACTACGGTCAACTATGGAATACTTTACACTCGTTAAATTAAATGAAACCAACGGTTATAAGTTAACCCTAGATTACATGGGCAGATCCTTTAACCCTTATATAATACTCTCCAAACCATGCCTCCTCTTCCGCCGTCAGTGTTCCGAATGAAAGAAAGAAACAAAAGAAACCCTGAAAAAAACAAAAACATGGCGGAATCAAGCCGTGGCAGCACCAACAACATCATAATGATTTCTCCTCTCATAATGTTAGTTTTAGACTTCGGTTTGCCCTGAAATTTTGATCCAGTGTACCTTTATATGCGTTTCAGTTGCTTCTTCAGTATCGATTTCCTCAATTTTCGTCTTTCTTGTATTTGGGCTCGTTGAAGATCCAGAGTTTCACCTCGCACAGCCTTTAGCGATACTGCCGTTGGAGCTCTCCTCGCACAAGAGGACGACGAAGGAATGGAATACCCCATATACTATTTCAGTCGAACGTTGAGAGACGCTGAACTCAGATACCCCAAAGCGGAAAAGGCGTGTTTAGCACTGATTTATTCCATCCAAGTTCGGGCACTACCTCCTCTCCAATAAAGTGGTGCTAGTATCCAAATCGGACCACCAGTAAAGTTTCTCCTCTCGAAACCCGCTTACGATAGGGAGGCCGGCTAAATGGCTCCTGCAACTGTCAGAGTTCGACATAACGTGCGTTTACCCAAGAGCCATAAAGGGACAAGCTGTTTCGGACCTGTTAGCAGCATTCCTGGGAGAAGACACCGCAGAATTACAAGAAGATCTCCCGGGAGATCTTCCAGATATCTTTTTAGTCAAAGAGGAAACTTGGCTACTGTTCTTCGAAGGCTCTTCCACCCCCAAACTAATACCGAGGAGCGGGTGTTGTACTAGTATCTCCTGTCTGGGAGAAGTCTTCTCGCACTCTTTCAAGCTAGACTTTCCGTGTACCAATAACTCAGCTGAATACAAAGCTTTCCTCATCGGACTATCACTAGCTAAACAAGTCGGGGCCACGCGTTTGGAGATAAGAGGAGATTCCAAATTACTCATCAACCAGGTAAACAGGATCTATGCATTGAAGGAACTAACACTGGCACCCTACAGGGCTGAAGCACAAAAACTACTCAATTATTTTGCCGAAGCAACCATCACACATGTCGGCCGTAGCAGCAACAAGCATGCCGACTGCTTAGCTACACTAGCCTCAAAACTGCAGTTCGAAGGAACTAAGGAAACCCTGACAGTAAAACGGCGAACGATAGCTTCAACGTGGCTTTCACAACCTGAGAAAGCCGAAGACGATGACTGAAGAACTCCTATCATTCAAGAACTCAATAACTCACTTTTTCAAGGGAAGGTCGACATCAAGACTTTGCGGAATTTCTTTATGCTTCAAGGTGTTCTGTATCGCCGAAATCCAGACGGCTCTCTGTCGAGGTGTCTCGGGAAAGAGGAAGCACAGCAGCGACTTGAGCATATTCATGCCGAAGTCTGTGGAATAACATCAGTGGTAACCCTCTACCGTTGTTTACAACGACTTGGATACTATTGGCCGGAGATGGAAACCCAATCCCGATTGCTCCAAAAAGCGTGTCCAAATTGCCAGGCGCCCCCATGTCAGACAGAAATCCTCAACATCAGCCACACTGGGATCAAGGAGCCGTACATCATTTTCTTTCGCGATGGCATTTTTCCTACTAACAAAGAGGATGCGTCCAAACTAAGACAGAAGTCCAAAAGATTCGTGTTCCATGATGGGGTTTTATATCGCAAGAGTTTCGGGGGAAGTCGACTAAGGTGTTTAAACGGTACAGAGGTCCCAGTTATGTTAAGAGAAATGCACGAAGGCGAACACCAAGGAAAACAGAAATTATTCCTGCAGATACACGAGAGGTACTACTGGCCGACCATGGAAGACGACGCGGCTACTTTCGTTCAGAAATGCCGAGAATGCCAGATTCATGGAAACCTCATCCACGCGCCTCCAACACCCTTGCACGCGATAATCAGCCCGTGGCCCTTCTATAGCTGGGGACTCAACATCATCGGGAAGATCAACCCCCCATCCTCAAAACAGCATGAGTACATAATAACCACAACCGAGTACTTTACCAAATGGGTTGAAGCTGTCCCGCTGAAAGGAACCACTGGAGCCACAATCGCGGCATTCATCGAGGAGCACATCATCTGCCGTTTTGGCGTACCTAAACACGTTATCACCGACAACGGCACGCCTTTCGCTAACAAGCAAGTACAGGAACTACTTGAGAGCCGAACAGTACATGAAAATCCCAGAACCTGGCATGAGCAATTGCCAATGTCTCTCTGGGCGTACAGAACATCTCCTAGAAGCTCCACCGGCATGTCTCCTTACTCCCTCGTCTACGGTACAGACGCGATCCTCCCAGCAGAAATCAAAATCCCGTCCGCCAGAATTACCACAGCGAGCGGACCGCAGTGGAACGAAGCCGAATCACTCAATGCCAGAATTGCGGAACTGGATACTCTAGACTCCAAAAGATCCCGGGCAGAGGAACATGCACAAACATACAGAAACAGGATTTCCAGGGCGTACAATAGCCATGTAAAACCCAGGGTTTTCGAGGAAGGAGATCTGGTGCTAAAAACCGCCAAACACATCCAGCAAGACGCATCGGCACCGAAATTTTCTCCCAAATGGGAAGGGCCGTACATAATCACTAAAGCATATAACAGCGGTTACTACAAGATCATCAAAGAAGATGGGGGAAAGCTAGAGACGGTTATCAAAGGAAAGTGGCTTAAGGCGTACTACGCCTAATCATTCCCCTGCAACATGCTACATCAAAAGTGTGAACGTCCAGGCACTCTCTCTGCTCTTACTTTCTTCCTTACCAGTTATCGAATTTCAATACAAAGCCAACGGATTAACAGAATCTCTTTATTTTCTTCAAAAAAAAAAAAAAAACAAAAAAAAAAGAGAGATAAAGGGGAGCCTTCGAATCTCATAATGCAAATCAGAAAAGCCCATCTAGTAAATTATAATCCCTACAAAATATCATCTTCAATCGGCCATGATATCTTTCAGTCCTACTCTTCAAGTCTCGAGTTAACTCTTCAATCTTCCGAGACTCCAGGGCCAAAACTTCCTCTTATTCCAGCATGGCTTTCGTGGCAGGAATCACACCAGCAAGAATACCATCCCTGTCGACCTTCACAATATTGAGGCGGTGCCGAACCAAATAACGTTAAATTCCAAAGATTCGCAGTCGACACCATGTTCTCCCACTTTTGAATGGCTGACTCCACAACAGCATGAATGGAAACATTCTCCATCTCAGCAATCATTGGCAAAAGACAGTTCACTACGGAAACCAAAGCGGACGAACAACACTTCACCACGCTCCTGGTAGCAATATGGCCGTACGTCTTCCATATCCTCGTATAAAGGGCTACGAATTCTTTCCGCACCAAGAAACCACCAACGTTCCGATTAATTGGAGGAGAGACACCTCATACGAGTCCCAAACGGTAAACCTGCAGAAGGGTATTCATGACAAGAGAGCCCTAGATCAGCATTCTCCAAGTCTGCAGCAGTCAACAAGGCCGGGCTTGAAGGAAGAGGAACAACTAGGTCATCCTCGTCGATAACAGTGACGCATGCTCCAACAGGATATCTCTGCACAAAAAGAAATTTCCACATTTACACAACAAGCGTTAAAGTGTGTGTCAGTCCGCCGAAGAAGAAGAAAACATACCGGTATGATTTTCTTAACCCGAATAACATTTGTTGGGATGTTCATGCAAGAATCAGACCTCGCGCCCTCATCCAGAGAACCTGACTGGTTAGAAGATGACTCGAATCTGCGTGACATGACAAAGAGAGAAATCCAACAAGAAGAATCTTTTCTCAAACAAGAAATATGATGCCGTTGCGTTGGGTATAAATACGGGGTCTTAAAAAGGGAAAGGAAGCAATAAGGAACATAACGCTTTCAGATTTTAGCGTGAACAATGCCCTAATTGAAGCCGCACGTGAAGGAAAGCAAAATAAGGAAACTTTGCTATCTGAAGAAACGCCTACTCCCTCCTTATTTACATCGGTCACGCCTGCAAGCACGGCTTCCAAGCTGCACCGGCCCCACCAATTGCGCCGACCTGCAAGCACGCACGACTTCTACACTTTGCGCCGGCCCCACCAGCTAGCACACTCAGTTTCCCAATTCGTGCCAACCTCCCAACGTTGCCCAAGCTGCACCGGGCCCACCAATTATGCCAGCCTCCCGATTTATGCGAAACTATCAGAGGCAAGGATTCCAAATCCTATTTATAAAAGGTCAGACAAGCCTCCTTCAATTTTCTTTACGGTTTCTTTGTTAATAGTTTGTCACCATCTTATGCTTACCTCGCAACAAAGCCCCTGTTCCGAGCTAAGCAGGGGACTTAATGTTGATGGTGGTCTTTAAACAAGGGGTAAAATCGTAAAACCCCATGACCTAGTGTTACCCGCAACACATTAATTAAGAGCATTTAACTCAGGTGTAAATAATTAATAGGGGTATTTTTTCAAAATACCAGATTAGGTTTTTTCAACACAGAACCCTAATTCCAAACCAAGCCGCATACTGCGCACCATGGCAGCAATGCCAAACCAAGCCGCATCTTTGCGCACCATGGCAACAATGCCAAACCAAGCCGCACCCTGCGCACCATGGCAACAATGCCAAACCAAGACGCACCCTGCGCACCATGGCAACAATGCCAAACCAAGACGCATACTGCGCATCACGGCAGCAATGCCAAACCAAGCCACATACTGCGCACCATGGCAACAATGCCAAACCAAGCCGCACCCTGCGCACCATGGCAACAATGCCAAACCAAGCCGCATACTGCGCACCATGGCGACAATGCCAAACCAAGCCGCACCCTGCGCACTATGGCAACAATGCCAAACCAAGCCGCATATTGCGCGCCATGGCAACAAAACCAAGTCGCACCCTGCGCACCATGGCAGCAATACCAAGCCGCTATGCCTTTGGCCCACGCCAAATATAGCGCCCTAGGATTGCAAGATTTGCAACTAGGTCAACATGGCCGCACGTGCCATTGGCACATGCCAATACGTGTCGCAAGCCATATTTCCAAGCCGCTATGCCTTTGGCCCACGCCAAATATAGCGCCCTAGGCTTGCAAGACTTGCAACTAGGTCAACATGGCCGCACGTGCCATTGGCACATGCCAATACGTGTCGCAAGCCATATTTCCAAGCCGCTATGCCTTTGGCCCATGCCAAATAAAGCGCCCTAGGCTTGCAAGACTTGCAACTAGGTCAACATGGCCGCACGTGCCATTGGCACATGCCAATACGTGTCGCAAGCCATATTTCCAAGCCGCTATGCCTTTGGCCCACGCCAAATATAGCGCCCTAGGCTTGCAAGACTTGCAACTAGGTCAACATGGCCGCACGTGCCATTGGCACATGCCAATACGTGTCGCAAGCCATATTTCTAAGCCGCTATGCCTTTGGCCCACGCCAAATATAGCGCCCTAGGCTTGCAAGACTTGTAACTAGGTCAACATGGTCGCACGTGCCATTGGCACATGCCAACACGTGTCGCAAGCCATATTTCCAAGCCGCTATGCCTTTGGCCCACGCCAAATATAGCGCCCGAGGCTTGCAAGACTTGCAACTAGGTCAACATGGCCGCACGTGCCATTGGCACATGCCAATACGTGTCGCAAGCCATATTTCTAAGCCGCTATGCCTTTGGCCCACGCCAAATATAGCGCCCTAGGCTTGCAAGACTTGCAACTAGGTCAACATGGTCGCACGTGCCATTGGCACATGCCAACACGTGTCGCAAGCCATATTTCCAAGCCGCTATGCCTTTGGCCCACGCCAAATATAGCGCCCTAGGCTTGCAAGACTTGCAACTAGGTCAACATGGTCGCACGTGCCATTGGCACATGCCAACACGTGTCGCAAGCCATATTTCCAAGCCGCTATGCCTTTGGCCCACGCCAAATATAGCGCCCGAGGCTTGCAAGACTTGCAACTAGGTCACCACGGCCGTACGTACCATTGGCACATGCCAACACGTATCGCAAGCCATATTTCCAAGCCGCTATGCCATTGGGCCACGTCAAATATAGCGCCCCAGGCTCGCAAGACTTGCAACTAGGTCAACATGGCCGTACGTGCCATTGGCACATGCCAACATGCTCGCTGGTAGCCTAACTTGCAAACCGTGCAACCTACCACCAAGGCATTTCGCACATGCCATTGGCACATGCCAAACACACACGCTGGTAACCTAACTTGCAAACCGTGCAACCTACCACCAAGGCATTCCGCACATGCCATTGGCACATGCCAAACACACACGCTAGTAGCCTAACTTGCAAACCGTGCAACCTACCACCAAGGCATTCCGCACAAGACATTGGCGCATGCCACACGCGCCACTAGCAGCGCCACTTGCACTCAAGATGCAACCAACACTCGAGACATCAACACAAACTGGGGGATGCTTCTTTAGGGTTTTGGTTTGGTGGTCGCAGCATGCAGCGTACACTACGCTCACATTAAGAAAGCGTGAAAAGGAATAAAGCGGTCAAATAAAAGAGGAAATAATGGTGAAAAACGTTTTCACCCAATAAACCATGCGGTTACCACCTCCTCCCATTATTTCACCCTTTACTCTCTTCCTTCATGAGGCCAGGGTATGTTTCAATCTCGACTTGTATAAATAGGTCTTACCTATTTCCACCAGACAACAAGTCTCGGTCAGGAGAAAAATACTACACTCTCAGAAAGGCAACTTTGCAAGCTCTCCCAAAAGCTTCCACCTCTTGCAAGCTTCCGAAGCTTTCACTTTCTGATTCAAGTCGAGACGCTACTCTCCTAGAATTATTCTGGACTCAACACCTTTCTTTGCTTCCCTCCCCAAATCAACCCTTCTCCTCCACTTTGTGACCGAAGCAAGTCTGGAACGGCCATTTCTTGGTTTAGGCCGGACTTGTACAGATTGATCTCTCGAATCTATAAAGTGCTCACGTGCAGCACATTTGTTTAGGGTTTGAACCAGTTTCTCGCTCACCTACCGAAACTACCGAAATCAGCAGAAACGATTTTTACCCATAAACAAGTAGTAACGCCAAGATCCTCACGGATCAAGCCTCCCGGTTCAGATAACACGGTTTAATCGATTAAACAATTTACTTTTTGATTAATTTTTTAGATAAACTGTTCTTACAGACTCTTTCAACTTATAAAGCCATCCTTTCCTAACCTAGCATCAACGGCTCTCAACATCCCAGGTGGTTACATCACAGCCCACCGTTACAATTGAGATTAACCGACTAAGTACATAATTAAACTATAATTAATTGAATCTACTACTAATAGTTATAACCAATACTAAATACTGAAAAAGAAGACTCGAAAAGAGACACCCTCCTTTTAGCTAAGTACATGACACTTTCTCAGTGAAACGTAGTCATGTTTTGCACTTTGAAAAATGTGGCCTAGATGCGAGAAGACTGTATGTTGAGCTGAGGAATTAACTTTGGAAACTTACTCAGTGCATTGCTTAAACCCTGAACCAAGTAGAACAGAATGAAACTATCTTTTAACAACTAGAAAGGAAAATGCAATCCTTAGGACGAGTCTAGCTAATGAGGACAAATGTCTACACTAACAATCTTAGGTAGAATAAATTCAAGAAATTGTAAGAGTGCATCTCCATTCTCCAATGAGATTAGCAGAATCCATAATCACATCAGCAAACTGAATGAACAAGAAAGAAACCAAAGTGTATTTGAGTTATATATGCATGAAATAGATGCTCACATAGCATCACCAATGGGTGAGAAAATGTTGTCACCTAATGATGCTCAGGGAGGGAAGCTGTAGCTCAAATTACTCTAAAAGAAACCGAACAAACCCTTTGAAAACTCTCCAAATGTCGGCCGTCCACAATACATAACAGCCGCTAGATCAATAACCCTAAATCAAACGCACTACAGGAAAAATATACATCTACAACTGGAAATTTACAACGCTTCGCTAAGTATTGTAGAAAGTCCTATGTTTTACAACTGGTTTCAAAGGAAGAGTTGTCGTATATCATCACTGCCAACCCTTAGGAAACAAGGGGTTGCGCTAAGAAAACAAACGACAACTCCTTAAGAAAAACAGTTGTGACGACATTTAGCTATAACAACGTTGTTCCATATATGTAGTGACTTAGCCTATCACAACACTCACAAGTGTTGTTGAAGAACACAAAAACATGATAATGAAAAATATGTTAGAGGGGAGATTCGAACATGAACCTACTACATGGAAGTCTAGCTCATCAACCACCCTTTCAGTTCACAAGTTTTGATTTTTTTTTCTTTTTTTTAAATAGAAACCTACAACAACACTTATAAGTGTTGTTGAAGTAAAAATATATAATGTTCCATATATGTAGTGACTTAGCCTATCACAATTCTCACAAGTGTTGTTGAAGAACACAAAAATATGATAATGAAAAATATGTTAGAGGGAGATTCGAACATGAACCAACTGCATGGAAGTCAAGCTCATCAACCACCCTTTCAGTTCACAAGTTTTGATTTTTTTCTTTTTTTTTAAATAAAAAGCTACAACAACACTTATAAGTGTTGTTGAAGTAAAAATATATAATGTTCCATTTATGTAGTGACTTAGCCTATCACATCTAACAAGTGTTGTTGAAGAACACAAAAATATGATTGAAGTGAAAATATATAATGTTCCATATATGTAGTGACTTAGCCTATCACAATTCTCACAAGTGTTGTTGAAGAACACAAAAATATGACAATGAAAAATATGTTAGAGGGGAGATTCGAACATGAAACTACTGCATGGAACTCTAACTCATCAACCACCCTTTCAGTTCACAAGTTTTGATTTTTTTCTTTTTTTTAAATAGAAAGCTACAACAACACTTATAAGTGTTGTTGAAGTAAAAATATATAATGTTGGAAAAAATGAGGTTGGGGGATTCGATCCTGAGCCTCAAGTGTGGAAGTCTACACCACTAACCATCCTACACTATCACATGTTCTGTCAAGTTTGTGGTTCTTTAATACACTAACTATACACTAACTTTATGACAACCCTTCATAAGTGTTGTAAAACAAAATATAATGCTCAAAAAGTAATGCTCAAGTGACTGAGCCGTAAACAGCGCGAAGCTTCTCTGTAATGCATCACATACCAGTTAGATGTATTTGACTCTCGAGAATAGAAAATTTGTCGCGCTTGTTTTGCTAAAATGAATGATCGTTACATAATGATTGGTTCTTATGATGTTTTAAATTGACTAATGTAAAGCCATCTTCTACCTTCACACCAAAACTGGTGTGAGCCCAATCACATTTGAATATTGGAATTTAAAACATATGATTGTAGTCCAACAATAGAATTTCTTCTAAAACACCGTAGAACCCAAATGGAGCTGTTAACTGTCTATTTTACAAGAAAAATACTAGTGTTAGTAAAGGAAATACAACAAAAGTGACAATGACAGTAAAAATTCAATATCGTAAAAACAATAAACTATACTGACTTAGACTAGTCCACTCACGGCCAGGTTTCGATCTCAGAGCCTGGTATGCGTACAATGTGCAGAAATAGGGTTTGTTTAAGGTTTCATAGAATATTCCTAAGGAACAAGGAATCTTACATGTAAATGGATGCATTCATCGTTCTTACCAAGTTTCTGACTTAGACTAGTCCACTCGCGGCAAGGTTTCGATCTCGGATCCTGGTATGCGTACCATATGCAGAAATAGGGTTTGTTTAAGGTTTAATAGAATATTTTGGAGGAATCTTACCTGTAAATGGATGGATTCGTTGTTCTTACCAAGTTTCTGACTTATAGTAGTCAACTCACGGCCAGGTTTCGATCTCGGATCCTAGTACGCATACAATATGCAGAAATATGTTTTTTTTTTTAAGGTTTCGTAGAATATCTCGAAGGAATCTTACCTGTAAATGGATGAATTCGTCGTTCTTACCAAGTTTCTGACTTAGAGTAGTCAACTCACGGCCAGGTTTCGATCCCGGATCCTGGTACGCATACAATATGCAGAAACAGGTTTTTTTTAAGGTTTCGTAGAATATCTCGAAGAAATCTTACACCCGTAAATGGATGGATTCTTCGTTCTTATCAAGTTTCTGACTTAGAGTAGTCAACTCGCGGCCAGGTTTCGATCTCGGACCATGGTATGCATAGAATATGCATAAATAAGGTTTGTTTAAGGTTTCGTAGAATATACCGAAGGAATCTTACCTGTAAATGGATGAATTCGTCGTTCTTACCATGTTTCTGACTTAGAGTAGTCAACTCACGGACAGGTTTCGATCTCGGATACTAGTACGCATACAATATGCAGAAATATGGTTTTTTTTAAGGTTTCGTAGAATATCTCGAAGGAATCTTACCTGTAAATGGATGAATTCGTTGTTCTTACTCAGTTTCTGACTTAGAGTAGTTAACTCACGGCCAGGTTTCGATCCCGGATCCTGGTACGCATACAATATGAAGAAATAGGTTTTTTTTTAAGGTTTCGTAGAATATCTCGAAGAAATCTTACCTGTAAATGGATGGATTCTTCGTTCTTATCAAGTTTCTGACTTAGAGTAGTCAACTCGCGGCCAGGTTTCGATCTCGGACCATGGTATGCATAAATAAGGTTTCGTAGAATATACCGAAGGAATCTTACCTGTAAATGGATGGATTCGTCGTTTTTACCAAGTTTTTGACTTAGAGTAGTCAACTCACGGCCGGGTTTCGATCTCGGATCCCTGTACGCATACAATATGCAGAAATAAGTTTTATTTTAAAGGTTTCGTAGAATATCTTGAAGGAATCTTACCTGTAAATGGATGGATTCGTCGTTTTTATCAAGTTTCTGACTTATACTAGTCAACTCACGGCCAGGTTTCGATCTCGGATCCTAGTGCACATACATTTATGCAGAAATATGGTTTTTTTTAAGGTTTCGTAGAATATCTCAAAGAAATCTTACCTGTAAATGGATGGATTCTTCGTTCTTATCAAGTTTCTGACTTAGAGTAGTCAACTCACGGCCAGGTTTCGATCTCGGACCATGGTATGCATACATTTATGCAGAAATATGGTTTTTTTTAAGGTTTCGTAGAATATCTCGAAGAAATCTTACCTATAAATGGATGGATTCTTCGTTCTTATCAAGTTTCTGACTTAGAGTAGTCAACTCGCGTCCAGGTTTCGATCTCGGACCATGGTATGCATACATTTATGCAGAATTATGGTTTTTTTTAAGGTTTCATAGAATATCTCGAAGGAATCTTACCTGTAAATGGATGAATTCGTCGTTCTTACCATGTTTTTGACTTAGAGTAGTCAACTCACGGCCAGGTTTCGATCTCGGATCCTAGTACGCATACAATATGCAGAAATATGGTTTTTTTTTAAGGTTTCGTAGAATATCTCGAAGGAATCTTACCTGTAAATGGATGGTTTCTTCGTTCTTACCAAGTTTCTGACTTAGAGTAGTCAACTTGCGGATAGGTTTCGATTTAAGAGACTGGTATGCATACATTTATGCACAAATAGTGTTTGTTCAAGGTTTCGTAGAATATCTAGAAGAAATCTTACCTGTAAATGGATGGATTCGTCGTTCTTACCGAATTTCTGAATTAGAGTAGTCAACTCGCAGCCAGGTTTCGATCTCGGATCCTAGTACGCATACAATATGCGGAAATAAGGTTTTTTTAAGGTTTCGTTGAATATCTCAAAGGAATCTTACCTGAAAATGGATGAATTCGTCGTTCTTACCAAGTTTCTGACTTAGAGTAGTCAACTCGCGGCCAGGTTTCGATCTGGGATCCTGGTACGCATACAATATGCAGAAATAGGTTTTTTTTTTAAGGTTTCGTAGAATATCTCAAAGGAATCTTACCTGTAAATGGATGAATTCGTCGTTCTTACCAAGTTTCTGACTTAAAGTAGTCAACTCATGGACAAGTTTCGATCTCGGATCCTGGTACGCATACAATATGCAGAAATAGGTTTTTTTTTTAAGGTTTCGTAGAATATCTCGAAGGAATCTTACCTGTAAATGGATGAATTCGTCGTTCTTACCAAGTTTCTGACTTATAGTAGTCAACTCGCGGCCAGGTTTCGATCTTGGAGCCTGGTACGCATACAATATGCAGAAATAGGGTTTTTTTAAAGGTTTCGTAGAATATTTCGAAGGAATCTTACCTGTAAATGGATGGTTTATTCGTTCTTACCAAGTTTCTGGCTTATAGTAGTCAACTCGCGGTCAGGTTTCGATCTCTGAGCCTGATTTGCATACAATATGTATCATGCTAAGTTTGAAGTCAGATTTCTCTCAGAGCTTCTTGGTTCATAGATTGTATGCTATTATACCAAGTTTGAAGTCAGAACCCTCTTCGAGCTTCTTGGTTCATAGTTTCTATGTTGTTATACCACATTTGAAGTTCGATTCGATACTAAGCTTCATATTCATCAATTTTCGATGATTTATCATGCTAAGTTTGAAGTCAGAACCCTCTCAGAGCTTCGCGGTCCATAGATTATATGCCATTATACCAAGTTTGAAGTTCGAATCGACTCTGAGCTTCATATTTATCGATTTTGATGATGTATCATGCTAAGTTTGAAGTCAGAACCCCCTTGAAGCTTCATGATTCATAGTTTGTTTGTCGTTATACCGAATTTGAAGTTCGAATCGACAACGAGCTTCATATTTATCGATTTCGATGATGTATCATGCTAGGTTTGAAGTGTGAACTGAAGCTACTTCATGAACTATATGACTATTCGAAATTACTTCATGACCTATGTTACTAGTTGAATTTCAAACCGGAAGCAAAAAAAGAAAGCACAAAAACACAAAGAGAAAGCACAACGAAAACAAAAATAAAACACAAAAAGCTTCATATTTATCGATTTCAATGGTGTATCCTGCTAACCCGAGTCTTGCAGTGTGAACTGAAGCTACTTCATGACCTGTATGACTATTCGAAATAACTTCATAACCTATGTGACTAGTCGAAATTTAACCCGGAATCACATAGAGAAAGCACAAAGAAAGCACAAAGAAAACACACTTTCATTGATCCGTATGACAGTCTTAAATCAAATCTCTACCGTCCAAAGGTATCCTTAATCCGTATGACCATCTTTAAATCAAATCTGGACTGTTCAAAGATAGGTATATCGAAGATCAAAAGAAATTTTTTCCCAATTTCTTCGTTTTCTTCTTTTATCTTCGTCTCTAACCTTATCTTCCACCTCCCTTGCAAAAGAAAACCCTAACTCGCCACAGAATCTATTTATCGATCACTCTCTCATGTAAAAAAAACTTACGGAAGTTGTAGATCGGTTCTTTCAAATTGCAATGGCTTCGTTGAAACTCATTTTCTCTTATTCTTATTCTCTCTTCTTCTTTCTTCTTTTTCATTCTTCTTCTCTGCTCTTCTTCAGTTGAAAATCGAGAGGTGAAATTGAGGTATGTCTTGAGGAAAATTAAATCGCGAGGATGTATAAAATAAGAAGGAATTGGTGTTTCTGCTAATTATGAAGAAGAAGATTGAGTCCTGTTATGAATCGAGAACTAGGGTTTTCTTTGTGAATCGTTAATTGAATTAGAAATTGAGAAATTAAAGATGGGTTTGGTGAATATAGTATGATGAGGAAGAATTAGTGAGTTTTAATGAAGATTAGAGAAGCTAAGGTTTACGTTCTTTCCCAAAATAGATATTAGGGTTCTTGGATGTAATTGAATCAAGTGACTGAAATTGAAATTGAGGTTTTAGGGGAAGGATTAGAGATGTGAATGTTTGATTTGAAAAATTAGAGGCCGTGGTGGTGCAGAGCAGAAAGCAAAGGAGGAGGTCGTGGTGGTGGTGGAATGAAAGTTTGGTAGTGAAGTGATTGAGTACGAGTCCTGGAATCCTTTTAGATCAAAGCTTGATGTTGATGTGTACCGCTTTGAGTTAGACCTAGAGGTGGTGGTAGTGGAGGAGGAGGAGGAGGTAGATGGGGTCTTGGTGGTGGTAGTAGCGGTGGTGGTGGGAGAAGGAATTATGAGCCAAACCCATTTGATGTTGCTTTGATAAATTTGCTTTGAATTAGGTGTTACTTGAAATTGAAGGAGGAGAGGAGGGTAACTAGAGAGTTGTCTTGCTAGGTGAAAATTGCTAAGTTCTTTGTTTGAGTTTATGTTTAATGATTGTTATTAGTGATGTATATACACTGAGCAAAATCTGGAGGAAATTTGAACGAAGTTTTGAGTGTTCTTTGGGAAACCAGGGAATTTGGTGGATCCGGAGAAGAGTTGAAAAGAGCTGAAATGACAAGTATAAAAGAGGGAATTTCTTAGATGCTCTATATTTGTATGATAAAGCTATTGCTATTTCGCATGAAAAATGCAGCTTACATGAGTAATAGAGCTGCGGCATTAACTGGTCTTGGACGATTTATGGAGGCCGTAAGAGAGTGTGAAGAAGCGGTTCGATTGGATCCTGGATATTGTAGAGCGCATCAGAGATTGGCTTCTTTGCATCTTAAGTGAGTATCCAGAACTAGAATTATTATTGTGGATAATGTGCTTATTTTTGTATACATTATGTTTGTGAGTTTTTCTTGTTGCAATTTTAGGTTGTTTAGATCTGATTTACCTAAGATAGTTCTTATTTTTCTGCTTATTTTTATGTAAGATTTAAATAAATTTTGCTTTTTCTATGTTGATAGTGGTTCTTTGTGTTTACATCCTAATACTAGTTTAGGAAATATTCATGGGTCCTTGTTAGTCAAAAAAAATAAAAGAAAATAATTCATGGGTCCTTTGTTTTTTCATCTCTGAGCTTTCGAGGTTTTCCGATGAACAGGATCCATTGAATGTCTGTTTTGCCTTATGGTTGCTTCATTAGTTTAGATTCATGAGTAACTTTTGTAGCCCACTGAGCAAGATTCAACTTTCTTTGTTATCTTCATTTGTACCTACTTGTAAAGGGCCATCTATCTAATTCATTAGTTCCTATTTATTAGCTTGTTTTGGTGACTTTGATTCCTTAGGAATAAAGATGTTCAGGGATCAAGTTCATGATTTTGAAGTACATTTGATCTTCTTACAGGTTAGGTCATGTTGAGATTGCCAGGAAGCACATTTATTTTCAAGGGCGACATCCCGATCCAACCGAGTTGCAAAAGTTGCAAGCAAGAGAGGCATCTAAATAGATGTCTTGACTCGCGAAGAATTGGTGATTGGAAGAACGTGCGAGGGAATGTGATGCCGCCATCGCTCTTTGGAGCGTAATCTTCTCCTTAGGTAAAAATCGTATTGTGGACTTAATGTCCCGTCATAATCCCGCTCGTTGATTTGATTTATTATGGATAAAATCGGATGGCTCGAAATGGTTAGAATGGAATTTTACGGCTCCTTGCCTGCAGAGCCGAAGACCTTCTCAAGCTCCATCAACTAGATTATGCGAGATTCTTGCCTAGGAAAAATACCTAAATTCGAACCATCACCGCCTTCCTTCCGCGAGACCAAGTTCTTCGGGATGCTATCAAATGCTTACATCTTCTTTGTTCGTGCACAAGTTGAGATGGCACTGGGTTGGTGAGCTAATATACTATAGTTTTTCTTTTTGTTTTATGAACCCAGTAGTAGACCGAGTCTTGTTTGAGTTATTACTAATGAGACTTTGGAAGATTAGAGGTAAAAATCTAAAATATGAGATCGGAAAGGCGTCGTCTTGATGCTCTTCTTTGTGTAATGTATATCTGCATGCATTTCATACTTGCATAAGTTTGAAAGTAGTTTCCAGAATTCAAATTTCTCCAGTACTCGGATTTTGTTTATGTATCATGTGTTGGTGAAAACTCGTGTTTGACTCATGAATCATGATTCAAACATGGTTGTACGAAATATATTCTAAGGGTCTTGAATTGAATATTTTTCTTAGGTTTGAGAATGTAGCTTCGGCTGCTGAGAAGGCCGGGCTCATCGATCATCGAAATCTTTGAAGTTGCGGTGATGCTTAACATTGTGAGGCTAGTGGCAAGAGCTCGCCCATGTGAATGATCTCTTCAATTAAAGCAAGTATGTCAAGCTGTTCGGATTATGGAGAAGATATTAAGTCGGACACTTCCAACTCTGTTCTCCATTGTAATAGAGCAGTTTGTTGGTCTAAACTTGGAAATTGGGAGAGATCCGTCGAAGACTGTAACCAGGCTCTCAACATCCAGCCTAAGTATACAAAGGCCCTTCGTCGGCGAAATGTGTCCTACGGCAAGGTGAAATGGGATTTCGGTATTCTAATTTCATATTTTAGGCTTCTTATAATTTCTAGATGATCAACTGCATATGGTGGAGCACCGATGCATCAGCAGGTTTGTTGCTCGCCCGCATACTTCTTTTGTTTGTATTCACTGGCTATGTTAGTTGGTATAATTCTTTGAGTAGATTTTGGCAGTGCAGTTGATATCTTTCAAGATTTTAAAATGTTGTATATCACATCATTTGTAGTTGTACTATGTTCTTCCTTCGCACACATATAGGAGTTCTATGTTTTGGTTTTTGTAGGTGCATATGAGCTTAAGTAGTGAATGTATTTTTTATTGATTGTTCCATGGATTGAGTCTAACAATCCATAATTGTAGCCTATGGTATTGACATCTGCTAAGCATGAACTTGGAAAAGTACACAATGTTATTATTTATTAAAGGCCATATTTTATTATTCTCTCTTTCAGGGTTGTAGTACAATTGGTAAAATTTTCCAATTGTTTCATTCTTGTTCTCATTTTGTTAACTTGCCTGGTGTAGGCTCATATTGATCAATGGATTGATTTTTCTGCCATGGAGGTTGATGCTAATATCTTGTGCTGGTTTATCCCAAGAATTGGGTTTGATCCATGCGTCCCAATAAAGGTAACTCTTCTAAATAGCATTGTGTAATATTGATTTATTTCCTTATGCAAAAGGATTTTTTTTTGTCTTAAAATTTTAAACGTTTCCGGGTCTTAGTAAAAATTGAAGTGTTACTGTTATATTACATGTTCATGACCAGTATTAGTGATGTATGGAAGTAAGCCACAACAGAGTTGATTCTTTACTTGTTCATATCTCATTCGGAGGCACTGGAATGGTTATCCTTTAATGATTAAGGTGTATATTAAAGTGTATATTCGTAATCAAGACTTGCTGTTTAACTTATATATGTTCTTGCCTGTTGCCTTCGGGGAAAAAGGTATTCCACCCTAATATTAACGAAATGGGAGCATCTGTCTTGACATCTTGATGAGGCAGATAGGATGTTGGACATGGATTTTGAGCAACAGATTCGGAAAATTGTTAATGAGATACCTCCTCGCCTCCAGACGCTGATGTACACTGCAGCTTGGCCCAAGGAAGTGCGTAAAATTGCTGCCGATTTACTAGTTAAGCATGTTCGAGTTAACATTGGGAATACGATGAGCTTGCTTGCAAACAAGCTTGAAAAATGGTTCTTGAGCGGGGTTTGTGTTATGTCCATTATATGCTTGGTCATGTAAAAACTCTTATCATTTTCTTTTCTTTTGTTGCACAACACGCTTTCATACAAGATGATTTGAAGTTAGCTAGGTAATGCAATTGGAGTGGTAGGTTAACTTGAATGAATGTAAATGTGTTACACTGGCAGCTTAATGTGAATGTGAAATACTTTTGGCAATTCGGTTTCGGCTATAATTTTTTTTTTCAAAATAGTTTTATGCACACAACTTCTAATAAGAGTTGTGTTCCATATTCCAACTACACAAACCAATGGTTGTGAAAGAATGTCTTTACGACATAATTAGGTGTTGTCCAACATAGTTCTACAACACTAACAAGTGTCGTGCAAATCTTATTCATCATAGTAATAAGAGGTGTTACATCTTTCTACAATACACATCCCGGGTTGTCTAAGATAGTCCTTCAACTTATATAAGTGTTGTGTTAGATATTTCTACGATATAAATCGTAGGTTGTCTAAGATAGTCCTTCAACTTATACAAGTGTTGTGTTACATATTTCTACAATACACATCCTAGGTTGTCTAAGATAGTCCTTCAACTTATACAAGTGTTGTGTTACATATTTCTATGATACACATCCTAGGTTTGTCTAAGATAGACCTTCAACATATAAAAGTGTTGTGTTACATATTTTTACGATACACTACTTGTGTTGTCCAAGATACTCCTACAACAACAAGCAAGGGTTGTGTTAGGCTTTCAAAAAAAATCGAAAGAGAATCACAACTTTGGCAAAATATTGTCGAACCATGAATTACATCACCCTTAACAACACTTAGTCAAGTATTGTAGAACAAACTTGGACTTTCTACAATACCCCACCTACACAATACACAAAAAGCGTTGTAGTAGGGGTACTACAACCCTAATACAGTGTTGTAAATGATGATTTTTCCCGTAGTGACGGCCAAATATGAAACCTAGAATATAAGTAGTAGTATAGCTTTCGAAGTCTTGTTATTTTTGTGCCTCCTCTCCCTCGTATAGTCTATGTAGAGAGAATGAAAGGAAGAAACCAAAACCCCTCTAGCCGCCTTGAAAATAATACATCTGTTGATGATACATCGCAACAAGAAAATCATGGCAGATGGTGGTTCTCTAATAACATCATCATCAACCACAAAATATATCAGCATGATGATGTTTCCTCTCAAAGTTCTGAAATCGGTTTTCCCAGAACTTCTCTTTAGGGGGATTCGAATTTCTCTTTAGGGGGATTCGAATTTCTTTTCTGTTTCAATTCAGTGATTTTTGTTCAATTTCGCAGTACAACCTCATCCCAAACCTGTTTCCATTCTCAACTTTTGTAGTTTTTATTTTGTTTTGCTTTTATTGTAGTTTGTCAAGTTCTGTCTGTAATTGGGATACATATCTTGGTGGTGAAATTTGTAATATGAAGTTTGTCAACTTTTGATCATATTTTCATCTATGTATGGATTGTGTAGCGCTTTCATAATTTATTTTGATTGTATGACCAAACTGATATAACTTTGGGTGTTTGTCTATTTTGCTTTTTTCATCTAAGTGTCTGACAGCCAATGCTTGAAATTATATCTCTACTGCATCTAAATCTCTAAGATTAACTTTCATTGTTTACACATGTTATGTACTCCCTAGTCATGGGATTGAAGCAAATTCTAGCATTTCTACACAGCTAAATAAATATGTTTCCCAATCGGAAATGATTAGTCTTCTTGTGAACATGCATTTTTTTTTTTTTTTTGGTCTTCCGGGCAATTACTTTCAAAGAGAAATGAGATAATATAAGCATATGAACTGAAAAACTACACGAGAATGTATTTTGGTGGTGAAATTTGTTAAGAAAAATCTATTCTGATTATATTTTTGTTGGGAGCGGAATAACTAAGAGTTAGGAGAAAAAAGAAATTGCCATAGATAAAAAAAACTATCTCGTTGTTATCGAGCTGTTAATATGCTTTCGTAAATTAGTCATGGTGTTACTTGTTTTAGAATCTTCTTGGTGACTGTGGGTACTATTGCATCAGAATCTTTGAGATATACAAATGTTGTTTACCAACCCAGAAGTCCTAGGATTGATGCAAAATCTTCCAATCGGAAATTATCCTACCAACATTTACTCAACATAATAGTATTTAGAGGCCGTCTTGGTAAAAACATACTGTCATGTTTCTTTGTTGTATCATTGGACACATGGATTGAATTAAGCTCAACGTCCTACTGCTTAGTAACACACTTACCCAAGACAAGCAAAAATAATAAATGGCCGATAACTTTTAAGAGACTTGAAAAATCAGTTCAAGTAGATGATATACTATAACTTAATGAAACTGATGATATCTGAACTTGCACCAAATCTCCACATAAGTCATTGGGCAACAAAATTGATTTGGGCTTGCACTAAAAATATTTACGTGGCTAGGTCCAACAATATTCAAGAATTCTCTTTTCTTCACAGCCGTGGATACACTGGTAAATGAGTAAAAAAGAACGATGATCAGGGAACCCTAATCTAAAGGTGTAATGTAACCCTTATAAGTAGAATAATTTTCTTCATCTTGCGCCTCCATCGTCGTCTGAGTAGAGTAAGAAAAGCAAACCCTAAACCAAGAAAGCAAAAATAACAGCGCAGATCTATCTTTGTTTCATCTATGATGATTACCATCAAACAGCAAAATCATGGAAGGTGGATCAATAATAGAATCAGATCATCAACAACTAACTATATAAGGCAAGATCCTTTACTCTCCAAACCATGCCTCCTTTTCCGCCGTCAGTGTTCCGAGTGAAAGAAAGAAACCCTAAAAACAACAAAATCATGGCGAAATCGAGCCGTGGCACCACCGACAAGCATCATAATGATTTCTCCTCTCATAATGTTAGTTTTAGACTTCAGTTTGCCCTGGAATTTTGATCCAGTGTACCGTTACATACTTTCAGTTGCTTCTTCAGAATTGATTTCCTCATTTTTCTTCTTTTTATGTATTTGGGCTCGATGAAGATTCAAAGTTTCACCTCCTCACAAGCACAAGAACTGGATCTGATATGCACAGTTTATACTACATCTAATTTAATTTTGTGTATGTTTTTTTACCAGTAAACAAATTATGCAATTTTTTCTTTGTTTTTTCATTAATGAAATGTGTTGATGTAATCTGGATGCATTAAAAGCATACATAAATCCAATCTAAGTATATCGGTACCTATAGAGAATCAAGTGTCATTGATTGAGTTTGATGGGTATTGGAATATAAGTCATGTGTATCAGCCTACAAAGTAAGCAAGCTGGTCGTGAATCAAGCACGTATAAAGAAGACGAAGTCAGCAACAAATTATCTGAATGAAAACTAATCTTATGTTGATTATTATGTATGAAATGGATAGTCTAATGCTTTCATCACTCAGTGTCTGCTGCTTGAAATTATCTATGCTGCATCAAAATCTCTAAACTTAACCCTTCATTTTAAAAAATGTTTGTGATTCATTTTCCTAACCAAAGAGATATCCGACAGACCACCGTATGACTAGTTGGTTAGAAATCCGACTTTCATTAACAAGGTCAAAAGCAAGCTCAAGTTCTGCTATGTTTACTCTTGAGTGGAACCCCATTAGCTAGAGGCACTCATGGCAGAAAGCAAGTCGTGGTGGTTCAACAACAGTATCACCACTAACAACAACAAGCTATTTGCATTATGACTCGGTTACACGATTATATATCAGTTCTTGAAGTTTTTCACTGCTCTTTTACTCCTAGTTACCTAATTAAGTTTCTACAGAATTTTGTATGAACCAATGACCAAAAATAAAATGAAATTAAACTATGAATTGGAGAAGTGCGGTCGGTCGTACAAAAAGTTCCGGCCGTTAGATTTGTGCTTGGGTGCGCAAACGGACTAACCGTGATACAGTCGTAAGTGGATTTAGCTGACTAACCTTGTTGGTCGGTGAAAATAAATTGTCCATTTCCTTGTTGTATCACGGATACATGGAATGAAATAAGCTCAAAGTCCTACTACTATTAAGATGGTTACCCTAAGACTAGCTAAAAGAATGAATGGCCGATAGCTTTTAAGAAAAAATTAGCTCAAGTAATATAATGCGTGATGAATGGCTGGCCGCCGTGAGCGTGCACCAAATCTCCACATTAGTCATTGGGCAAGAAAAATGGTTTGGGCTAGCTCAAACAACACATAAAAGAATTATCCTTTTATCATCACAGCCGTCTATAACTTGAAATGAACGATAATCAGCAAACCTTAAACTAAAGGGGGCAGACCTGAAACCTTATAAGTTAGTAGTGTAGGTTTCGTCATCCATTTATAATTTGCGCCTCCATCGTATCAGCTGAGAAAAAAAAGCAAACACAAGATCTATAAACCAACAACACAAACAACAGCAGCAGCTCTTTGTTTCATCTATGTATGATTATCACTAAACAGAAAAATCATGGCAGGTGGTTCAATAATAACATCAGATCAAGCATCAACAACTAATTATCTTAGCGTTATGATTTCTCCTCTCAAAACTCTTAAACGGTTTTTTCTCACAGCAGGATCTGGCTGATTGGCTGGCCGGACTTCAATTTCTCCTTATGAAGAGGAACTAGCTTGAAATGGAATTTCATGATTATTAACGTTATTTTTGTTTTGATTTTTTACATTAGAATGTAACTGTTCAGAGAGATCTAACTCTAGTGGTGTTTCTTGGTGATTTCTTGTGATTTAAGAGGTTTTTATTTTTTCCTTTCTGTTCTGATCTCTGAATTGTTGTAGTTGTGTTTTTTGAACCATGATAACACCCCATGTATTATGTAATTCAAGATTTACCGCAACTTATTTCAGGCTGTTGGTTACCTATATAAGAAAAATGGATGATTTCTATGTAAAATATGCATCACCAGAAAAATTGTACTATGAGACAGTATAATGGTAGATGAAAACAAGTTTTTTTTTTTCCTGAAATCTCAGCCACTGCCACATGATTCAAGTGAATACTCGATGCATTATGAGATATGCTTTTGTTATTGATTTGCCATGATAATCTTGCAAAGTTGCAGCTAGCACTAGACTTTGTTGAGTTTGCGCGTCTCTAGTGTATCGGTCGGTCTTATATGCCAGTTATTTATTTATTTCGTCTCCTCACATGTCTCTTAAGCTTCATAGCAAATGATAAATAACCCTCCCTTGTGACTAGCCAAAAAAATGAATGGCCAATCAACTTTCAATAGACTTTTTAAGTTCGATGAGGAGAATAGATGATAACGTGCTCCTAATCATTTTTCCCCACTTATTGTGGTCTTTTACGACAAATCCATGTGTGCTTGAGTCATGCATAAAATAGATGCATCACCAATGGGTGAGAAATGTTGTCACCTAAAAACTCTCCAAAAATGTCTCTAGTCCACAATACATAGAATAGCCGTTAGATCAATAAAAAAAAACTCCACCCTAAATCAAACGGCCAGTTGTGCAACCCCAAGTTATAAGTAGTAGTATAAACCTAAGTCGTGTTATTTGTGCGCCTCACTCGTATGGTCTGGTCTGTGTAGAGAGAACGAAAATAAGAAAGCGAAACCCTAGCCGCCTTCAATACAAAAGATCTGTAGATAATACACATACCTCCAACAAGAAAATCATGGGGGAATCGCCAACCACAAAATATAAATCAGCATGATGATCTTTCCTCTCAAAGTTATGAAATATTATGTTCCTAACATCTCTTCTTGTGGAATCGGTATCTTTTTTCTCTTTTCATTCCCAATCTGTTTTGATTCTCAACTTTTGTAGTGTCCATTTTCTTCTACTTTTGTTGTAGTGTAATTTGTCAAGCTCTATCTGAAATTGGAATTAGAAAATAACATGGACTGTAACATAAACAAGAATAAAATTGCACAGATAGTTATATTTTATTCTTGGTGATGAAATTTGTAATCTGAATGAATACTAATTTTATGCTGATTATTATATATATATTTTCATTTATGCATGGAATGGATAGTCTAATGCTTTCATCACTCAGTGTCTACTGCTTGAAATTATCTGTAATGCATCAAAATCTCTAAACTTAACCCTTCATCTTTAAAAATGTTGTGATTCATTTTCCTAACCAAAGAGATATCCTGACTTTCTATGATGTTTAACAAGGTCAAAAGCAAGCTCAAGTTCTGCTATGTTTACTGTTGAGTGAACATTTGAGAGTCATATACAAACAAATACGAGTCTCTGTTAATTTCACCGGAACCCATTAGAGGCATTCATGGGAGAAACAAGTGGTGGTGGTTCGACAGCAGCATCACCACTAACAACAATGCATAATGAAACTGATGATATCTGAACTTGCACCAAATCTCCACATAAGTCATTGGGCAACAAAATTGATTTGGGCTTGCACTAACAATATTTACGTGGCTAAGTCCAACAATATTCAAGAATTCTCTTTTCATCACAGCCGTCGATAGGTCAGCAAGTAAATGAGTAAAAATAAACGATGATCAGGGAACCCTAAGCTAAACCCTTATAAGTAGAATAACTTTCTTCATCTTGCGCCTCCATCTTCGTCTGAGTAGAGTAAGAAAAGCAAACCCTAAAGCAAAAATAACAGCAGATCTATCTTTGTTTCATCTATGATGGAAGGTGGATCAGTAATAATATAAGATCATCACTACCAACTAATTATCTTAAGCATGATGATTTTTTCCTCTCAAAACTCTTATTCAACTTTTTTTCACAGCAGAATTTCGAAGCAGCATTTTAGGTAACAGAAAAGATCTGGCTAATTGGTTGGACGGGTCTCAATTTCTCCTGATGGAAAATGAAGAAGAGGATCAAGCATTAAAGGGAGTTTCTTGATTATTAACTTTGTTTTTTATATCAGAACCTAACTGCTCAAGATGTAACTCTAGTAGTGTTTCTTAATGATTTCTTGTGATTTATTACATTGAAAATCTATGTATCAGTTTCACTATTAGCAAATTAAAAAGAAAATAGGCACATCTTTTTTTATTTTTCTTTCTGATCTAATCTGTGAACGAATTGTTGTAATTAATTAATCTTGTGTTTGTTTCCTCATGAAAATACTCCCATGTATGATATATATCAGCATGATGATCTTTCCTCTCAAAGTTATGAAATATTATGTTCCTAACATCTCTTCTTGTGTAATCGTTATCTTTTTTCTCCATTCATTCCCAATCTGCTTTTTGATTCTCAACTTTTGTAGTGTCCATTTTCTTCTACTTTTGTTGTAGTGTAATTTGTCAAGCTCTCTCTGAAATTGGAATTAGAAAATAACATGGACTATGGACTGTAGGAATAACATGGCACAGATAGTTATATGTATCTTGGTGATGAAATTTGTAATCTGAATGAATACTACTAATCTTATGCTGATTATTATATTTTCATCTATATATGTATGGAATGGATAGTCTAATGCTTTCATCACTCAGTGTCTACTGCTTGAAATTATCTGTAATGCATCAAAACCTCTAAACTTAACCCTTCATCTTTAAAAATGTTGTGATTCATTTTCCTAACCAAAGAGATATCCCGACTTTCATTAACAAGGTCAAAAGCAAGCTCAAGTTCTGCTATGTTTATTGTTGAGTGAACATTTGAGAGTCATATACAAACAAATACGAGTCTCTGTTAATTTCACCGGAACCCATTAGAGGCATTCATGGGAGAAACAAGTGGTGGTGGTTCGACAACATCATCACCACTAACAACAAGCTATTGGCATTATTTCTCGGTTGACTTTTGATTTCTTCCTCCGGAATTCTCATCCGGTCTTCCTTTTTGCTTTTCTTCTTCGCATGATCTCAGTGCCACGGGCGTGCCTAGAGGTCACAGCTTATTCATTTTTTACTTACAGAAAATCAAGTGCCATTCAGGTTGGTTGGGAAAATGGATGCACATTTTTTTGAATAAAACACGTCAAATTGGTGAGAAATTGAAATGTCGTCTCCAAATTTGCCTCAGAATTTCCCCTAAACGTAGGAATTGGGTGGAAATGGTCGACTTGAGTAGCTACCCGAATTTGATAGACACGACTCAACTTCAAAATGTGGCTTTTATAAAGTATACACGACTTTGTAACAGTTCGTGAAGTTTTTCACTGCTCTTTTACTCTTAATTACCTAATTAAGTTTCTACAAAATTTTGTATGAACCAATGACCAAAAATAAAATGACACTAAACTATGAATTCGACAAGTGCGGTAAGTCGTAGAAAAAGTTTCGGCCGTTGGATTTGCGCTTGCGTGCACAAACAGACTAACCGTAATATAGTCGTAAGTGGATTTAGCAGCAGCATTGTCCGTGAAAATAAATTGTCATTTCTTTGTTGTATCACGGACACATGGATTGAATTAAGCTCAAAGTCCTACTTAATATAAGATGGTTACCTTATGACTAGCTAGAAGAATGAATGGCCGATAACTTTTATGAAAAAATTAGCTCAAGTAATATAATGCGTGATGAATGGCTGGCCGTGCACCAAATCTCCACATTAGTCATTGGGCAAGAAAAATGGTTTGGGCTAGCTCAAACAATATTGGTTGCATTCTTGGTTGCATCCTTTTATCATCACAGCCGTCTATAACTTGAAATGAACGATGATCAGCAAACCCTAAATTAAAGGGGGCAGATGTGAAACCCTTATAATAAGTAAGTAGTGTAGGTTTCTTCATCCATTTAATATTTGCGCATCCATCGTCGTCGTCTGAGGTGAGAAAGAAAAAGCAAACACAAGATCTATAAACCAAGAACACAAACAACAGCTGCAGCTCTTTGTTTCATCTATGTATGATTATCACTAAACAGAAAAATCATGGAAGGTGGTTCAATTATAACATCAGATCATCAACAACTAATTATCTTCAGCATTATGATTTCTCCTCTCAAAACTCTTGCACGGCTTTTTCTCACAGCAGGATATGGCTTCATGGTTCTCCGGACTTCAATTTCTCTTATAGAAATGAAGAAGATGAACTAGCTTGAAAGGGAATTTGTTGATTATTAATGTTATTTTTGTTTTGAATTTTTATATTAGAATGTAACTGCTCAGAGAGATCTAACTCTACTAGTGTTTCTTGGTGATTTCTTGTGATTAAGGAGATTTTTATTTTTTCCTTTGATCTGTGAATTGTTTTTTTTAACCATGATAACACCCCATGTATTATGTAATTACCACAACTTATTTCAGTCTGTTGGTTACCTATTGAAGAAAAATGGATGATTTCTATATATGTAAAATATGCATCACCTGAAAAATTGTATGAGACAGTATAATGGTAGAGGAAATTGTGAAAACAAAGTTTTTTTTTTCCTAAAATCTCTGCCATTACCACATGATTCAATTGAATACTCGATGCATTATGAGATCTACTTTTGTTATTGATTTGTATTCTTTCTCAATTTTGTTGTCACTGAGAAAATCGTATGTGGATCAAATGATGTGAGATTCAGGGGGATGACCAGCTTGTTTTGCCATGATAATCTTGCAAACTTGCAGCTAGCACTAGACTTTGTTGAGTTTGCGCGTCTCTAGTGGATCGGTCCTATGTGCCAGTTATTTATTTATTTTGTCTCCTCACCTGTCTCTTAAGCTTCACACCAAATGATGTGGTTTAAGTCTACATTTGTCTATTATGATATAACACCAAAATTCTAATGCATCACCAAATGGCATTCTAATCCAACATGACAGACTCCAGTTTCCCCCATACTGAACATACAAGTTGCTTTAGAAATGGTCGACCGATGACCTTTTAATAACTATAACACGACTGGATACCCATGTAACTTAATATATGGCTCGTCCTGGAAAATTAGGATGCTAAGAATTAACATGAAACAATGGGGGATTGTCTTATAACCCAGTTTTTGGGGGTTTGTATCTTACGTTAGGAAATGAAATGCTAGTTGTTGTACCAATAAAGACTAAACTAGATTTTGTGCCCGTGCTAAAAGACCGGCCACCATCATTTTTTATTTTTCACTTTTAAACATATGTGATGAGCCTTCGGCCGTTCCATCATGCATTTTTGATTTGGTGTGGATCGGCTTCGCCTCTCCCCGCCACTTAGGATTTTTAATTTGGTGTGGCTCGGTTTCGCCTCACCCCTTCGCTATGCATTTTTGATTTGGTTTGGCTCGGCTTCGCTTCGCCCCGTCGTTTAAAATTTTGGATTTGCTGCCGCGCCCCTTCCCAATACATTTTTGATTTGGCATCGCGTGGCTCCGCCTTGCCCCTGTATTATAAGCCACGATGTCTTTTGTGATATTTGCTACTTGGGACCTTATGTTCACACTTCTGGCAACATGATTTAACACTAAGTATTACAGTAAAAGCATATTGCTTAAAACATCATAACCTTACCAATTTGGTTTTGAATGTGAAATCGTGAGGACCATTTTTATGTGGGAATAAACTGGGGGTATAGTTTGTCCGAATAAAATTACGACAAACTTTATATGAACCCAACTTTATATGAAAAAAACTCTAAATAAACTCTCCCCATTTGGCCAAAAATAAATTCACGGTGGAAATTGGATGCTTTGCAGAGTAAAATTGGATGCTTTGCAGAGTGAACCGTTAGTCGGGCTGAAGTGCATATTTGAGTAATAATGTGCTTCCCCTCCAGACTAATTGCACCTTTTTATCGGCTCTTCATGGTGGCTGTTCAACTTGGTGAATGGAGCCTGGTTGAGCCCGTGGAACCGAATAATCAAGTGGATGCCAGAGGTGTAAACAGAGTATAGGAAGACATAAGAGACTTCATTTCAGGTAGTTTTTTCCGCTAGCAGATCTTACATTTAGAATGCAACATGTGAGTAGATAGTACTATACACATGGCTGGGCATTTACAGATTGGATAATCTTGCAGGCAATGCTTGCGGTCTTACATCACACAATAACATTTAGTGGGAAACATTTATACCCAAAAAAACCTCTGGACGCAACAACAAGGTTCCCCTGCCAGACACCTTGTAAAAAGACTACATTTAGTTGGTCTTGGAGGTTTAGGAGGGGCTGGTAAATTTGAACTCGTCTTGGTTGAGTATGAAGCTGGGATGTTTACACCACAAAACCTACTTTACTTGGACCATTACATAGCATGTGCGCAACCTTTCATTTCCAACTTGTTCCCCGTGGGTCTGTTCAAGATCCAGTAATCAACCCCATCACCAGTCTCTTAATCATGCTTCATAGAAAAAATGATGTGATTTATTTAAGTCTATGAAGTGCTCTTATGGTTCTGTTGAGACTAGTTTTATGCTATTTGAGAACTACTGAGACCCACACTTCCCTGTCAGAGAGGTGCCAGATTTCTTATAACTATAGCTAGCACCACCGGTGGATGAGGAAATTTTATGTCAACAAATGGCCTATAACCAGTTTTTGGGGTTTCACATAAACTTGGTAGTCCATCGAATTTTGTATCCTAAGTTAGAAAATGAGCCAACACCGAGAAAATTTTTGATGGGGGCGTTTTTTGAAGGGGGTATGGGGGACGAATGATGTGTTGACACATTTCATTCATATAAATGAATGTTGTTTCCAAAAATATAAAAGTAGTGTATTTTTGGAGAGAAAATATGTTTTCTTAATTGGTGACTAGTAAATACGCACGTGCGATGCACCTGCCGACTTGACCTTCCGTTACAAAATTTACGTGATAACAAACTATATAATACCAAGGCAGAAAATCCGCCTTCAAAATAAAAATTATTGTTTTCCTATTTTACCTCTTGTAATCAATTAGAATAGATAGACTTACGTTTCAACGAGTGAAAATTCACACACAATAGACATCGAAATGTAAGATGAAACCAAAACTAAAATAATAGAGGAAATGAAAAAAAAAACATTAAGTGAAAAAAAATACGACTAAGAACTTCACAGACATTAATTGGTAAGATGTTTACCTAAGCTAAGAGGACGTAAGAACTTCCTTGTACACAACGTTCTTGGTGAAAGTTCCGACTTTATCAGCAACGCGTCCTTTCTTGATTAACACTTTAGTGTTGTTGCTGGAAACACCCCTTGAAAGCCCAACATACAGTTGCCCATGACTGAAGACATGCTCGGGAAGATAAATACTGGTGTTTTCAATTGTTTGTCCTTGTGCTTTGTTGATTGTGAACGCAAAGCACATACGTACTGGAAATTGCTTGCGAATCATCTTGAACGGCATCTCAAGATTCTCTGGCGGGCTCATTGGCATCCTATGGAGAAATACTCTTTTACCCGTTGAATTCCCACTGAGGATCACTGCATCGATACAATTTGGAAAGAACTTCTTTATGATAAGCCTGGTACCATTGCATAAGCCATTCTTGGCACTAACATTCCTCAGTAACATAATGGGTGCTCCTAGCTTCAGTTTCATCTCATGAGGAGGTAAACCACCAGGGGCCATTCCGTTCAACTATTCTTGAAGATAGAGGTTTTGGAAATCATCTTCCACGGAATCAAATGAATAATACATATGCTCTTGTCCGGGAAACATGCTGACCACTCGATCATTTAACTTATCGACATGCTCATTCAGTGGCGTGATAAGTGCCCGGTTAAGCAAGTAATCTTGATCCTCGGAATTATCTGCCAAGTCGGGAAATGTAGCATCTATCAGTTGGGACACTGAATCTTCACCAGTCCATGGTATCACCATATCATCTGGCATCTTTATCATGTCATTTTCCAAAGAAGGTTCTTTTCCGTCACCAACTCGCATCAAGAAATCAGAATAAGACGTATCGCCCACTGCACGCATATTCTTCTTCAGACGAAGAATCTCTACATGTCTCCACAGAGCCGACCTGGTAAGACACGAATCAACCATTTGCCCCCTTGAAGCTTTTGGTACAACTGGAAGAACCTGGCGGAAATCACCTCCCATAATAACAATCTTACCACCAAACGGCTTCTTGTTACCCGTTATATCTCTCATAGTCGTATCGAATGCCTCGACGAATCACCGATGTGCCATGGTAGCTTCATCCCACATAATCACGGTAGCTTGACGAAGTAGATCGGCCAACTTGTCATTTTTAGCGATGTCACATGTAGAAGTTGCAGCCGGGGTGAATGGAAGCTTGAATCTCGAGTGTGCAGTTCTTCCACCAGGTAGCATAGTAGCTGCAACTCTAGACGTAGCTGTTGCTATGGCAATACCACCACTTCTTCTGATGGTCGACAAAATAGCACGGTAGAGAAAAGTCTTCCCGGTACCTCCTGGACCATCAATAAAGAAGACTCTGCTTTCTTTTCTTCGGACGGCACCCGTAATTGTATCATAAGCCTTAGACTGATCTTCATTCAACTTGTCCACATTCAACCAATCTTCTTCGGAAACCGGAATGGATACCTCCTCTTCGATCAAATCAGACACCTGTAAATTATCGTCTAATATGCCGACAATTTCCGGAAGATCATAATCTTTTAAACGCTTTCCATGTTGATGAAGCATTTGACCCAGCTCTCTGAGAAGACGATCTGATAAGTATACAGAGCTTATATCACTTGAACTTGCATAATCTTCAACCATGTCGTTGAAGAACTCGTCCCATAACTTTCTAACGTCCACCGAGTTGCAGAAAACCAATATGCTACCAAAAAGAGTTCTCAAAGCGAGATGGCATCTTGTTTGTTCTTTGCTTCGGCCATACATGCCCTCAAACTATTATCATTCTCCAACAATCCTCGTGCCTCGGCTGCACTTTTAAATGTATGATATATTCTGCCGTCAACTGTCAACAAATCTTCGTATGAAGTAGCACCCCTAACATGCATAAGTATGAGCCTCAGAAAAAACCTTTCGGCCGCAATAGGGGGCACAGAATATACTCTACCAATCACCCTCTGTTTTGTTCTTCTTCTATGCCATTTCTTAATTGCTTTGTCCCATGTGTAGTGTTCAGGAAACTCCCGATACAACCATCGCCTAGCCATAGGATCACATGCATTTGTAACAAAATCCTCCGTCAACATCGTTTTGGAATTATTTTCATTTGCTAAGACCTCATCGACTGTTTGATGCTCATATAACATGACACTATTTTGTTTGGGAAGATGCAAGTGCAATCGTTGAATCTAGCTTGGACACATCTTATTCATCGCAAACCTGTATATCCTCCACATTGCCTCTTGAGCACACACCCATCTTGCATTGATATAGCGTGTTACCTCGTTATTCTCGGATTCTGGCTGTACTGGTTGCTCTCGGAAGGAAATACAATCTGGGCCCTTGTAGACGTACTTGTAAAGATACTTCACACTTTGGACAGTGGAACAAACTTCTACATTGATGTGGCAATCATATTTCTGAAGAAGCCAAGGATTGTAAGGCACCACAAATCTATTGTCCGCTATGAAGTTCTTACTCATTTGTATAGTATTTCCATCATCTCTCCTCTGGTAGACTGGGTTAGCATCTTTGCCTTGCACGGTACATTCAGAAAATTGTTTCGGAAACCCTCTCTTGCACTTCCCTTCCCTCATGCACTTGCTGCCACATGGACCATGAATCATCCATTTTTTCACACACTTATATAATTCGGGCTCTTTCTTCTTATCAGGGATTTCTGCTCTAACTATACGATCATAATCATCAGGACCTTGTAACTTGTCTTCTTTTTCCAATATGATCAACATATGGACATGAGGTAGACCTCTTTTCTGAAACTCAATCACGTGAACATGAGCAGCTACTCTTCCTAGTACATTCTTGTTAAATATATCCTCTTTCAACTCTTCAAATTTAGCACGGAATACTCTAGTTGTTAAATCGGGTCTATCTCGATGCGGATTGACCCGGGACGTAAATTAGCTACAATCTCGGGCCGAGTGGATTGCAAGTCATTATAAGAAATATATCAGGCTTCCCATATTTTTGTACTAATGCCATCGCATCTTGGTATCGCTGGTACATATCACGTGGCCCACCAATGTATGATGAAGGTAGTACTATCTTCTTGCCTAGTTCGTCTATTGACACAAAAAAACGTATCAAGAATTCATGCATGTTTGACGTACTTGGGATATAAAAATAGAACCATACCAAGTGTTTTGCTTTTTTTTTTTTTAAAACTAAAGTGGATTATAGAGCTTTGAGTTAGGAAAAAAAACATAATGCACATATGTATTTTATTTATAACTTACCTACGCTGGTTTCGCCAGCTCTTTGTGCATCTTGTAGTCCTTCGTAGATTTCCGCCCTTATTTCCTTCTGATGACCTGTAACCCATCTGAGTCTGGCAGAGTCAATTTTAACCCAATTATCCACAACGTACTGTTGCAACAATCGCCCACCTCGAAGAAAAAGTGAATCATGATTGTTTCGGATCTCGTCCAACAATTAAAAAGATATAAAAACACCCAAAAATTGATTAAAAATGTGAGTTCATGGCTTTGGATGTATATAGATATCATGCGGGGTATACCGAACGATTTGTCATAATTCGGAAAAACATGAATTCAAAAGCTTTCTTAATTAAAGACCAATTAATACCTGCAAAATGTACGAATAATATCCACGGATCGACATCTTTCTTCCGTTTGCATCTTTCTTTGTCTGTTTATGTCCCACCCGTAGCTTCCATAAGGGAGTAAAAGTGGATACTGCATAGGATCGTAATTACCACCTGTCTCAAAGACTTGCAAGAGATTCCCACCCGTTGTCTGTACAACTATTTCACGTTCAGTATGTGTGTAACTTTCATCACCTATCGGCACAATAGCCACAACCTGGGAAGCAGTTGGAAGAGTGTCATCGCAACTGATCTTTAGGTTGCTCTTTAATAATCAGCTGGCAATCCAAAAGATCTTCTCGTTCTGAACCTTGACGAAAAACATGGACAAAGCTATTGTGTCTATTCAATATTTCCCTTAACAGCTTCAATACATTCCTATCCAACACATCATTACCTTCCTTCATCCTCCACTTAATCTCATGGTCTGTGTCATAAAAATATATTTGTATATATCGCGGTCGAGCTGCTCTATCTAGAGGTAAAAGGCTACCTATCCTATGGTAAAGTTGGCCTTGAATGCGGAATGTATAAACTCCTTCGGTGCCATCGGCAAGATCACTATCAAAGTAGACCCCCATCGAAGTAAGCGAAAAACAACGGTTATAAGATCTAATGTTGATCCTAAAATCTTTTCCTCTTGGTCCCTGGTCATCAAACAACTCTAGAAGTTCTATAGGTGGCTCAATAAATGGTAAAGATATTTTTCCCTTACCACAACAAAAATACTCTGATTCACGATAGAAAAGCTCTGCATGACATTTTGGACATGTTTCTGATGGTGGCAAACGGTACTTTACAAATCCAACTTGGTAAGTAAGTCCTCTTGCACAATTATGGAAAGAAGATCTTCCCATAATACTTCGACGTGGACGACCTACCTGTCTTCCAATCCGACTTCCTTGTGGATTTGCTGAAAATAAACCGAGAGAGCTTAACATCTATATGTATTTAGCGTCCAAAGAAACCAAATACCTTTCAAATAATTTAACTATTGCACTTCAGAGAAGTAAAAAAATCTTACATGCTGCATTTTGTGTATGTTGAGATTCTTGAGATTGAGCATGCGCCATAAGTCGAGGACTTCTACGTAGATTCAATGTAAGATTGTCATCTGTTGCTACATAAATTGAGTAGGTGAAAATAACCATTAGATCATCACAAAAAAACTATGAACATCGATGGAAATATTCTAAGGCGAAATTTACGTACATAGCGATGTAAGAAAGATACGACTATACCGATTATATCCTGTATATGTGGTGCTTCTCTATGTTGAGGATGTTGACAGAACCTTGGACTTCTGCGCAACGGTAATTGGGCAGCATGACTGCTTTCTCCGCGACGTGGTACACTTACTTGACGCGGGGCAGTTTCTGCAGCAGTTTTCCCATCATCGGAGCTGCTATCATCTGTCGAGTAATGATTGGTTCTCTCTACAGCGGCACTAATAACTACGGCTCCTGCCTCTTTTGTTCCAGGAACATTGTTGTTGGGTCGGTGCCGTTTCTGTTTACCAAATATTTTTGTTGAACATAACTCTAAATTCACATCCATTTTTACTTAATAATCCTAAAACTAAAAGAGATTGAACACCTATTTTGGTATCTCAAAAGAGGAATTTGTACATAAACATATAATACACTACTACAAACTTCTCATTAAAAAACAGAGCTGCATCTATTGCTATTGAAAATATAGATATATAATGATACATGTTATCATGTATGCTGGCCATGTGCATGCTTATGATGGGAAAATAGTTCACAGGAATAGAGAATATAGATATATAGTAATACTAATTGCAGAAACGTGTTAACGATATAAAGTCAAATCCCTACGGATCTGGCCACATAACTACTGGGGATGAAGGTAATAGAGAATGCTTAAATCACGGAATACCTCTGTTTTGATGCTTGTGGTTTCTATCAAGAACCATAACTTATGTCTAGGTTGTTTTTTCAGAAAATCTCTAAATGATGTAACAGATATATACACATACCTGATAAAGTGCAATCGACTTTCCTTTTCTTTTTCGGGATGCCTCGGCGTCCTCATCTTGGCGCTGAACTTGCTCAATAATTTCAGGACTGCAGCTCCGTTCAAGGATGAGCTGTTTTTTATTTACAGTCACTAAACTTCGTCAAGAGATTGAAAGTGTAGTTTTAACAACGCAGGTTAAAATCAAACTCATTGAGGGTGTGTTTGCAGATGCTAGTTGTATATGCAATATAAGAGACATATATTTTTTGTGAAATCTCTTCCACTGGAATCTGTATATAATACCTTACTGGTCTCCGTGTTAGTTGTAATCTGTGTTTCCATTTCCTCCCCAGTTCCATCAATGGCATGAATAGTTCCGGGCTGAATTTCAAGGAATCATCATTTATTAAAACAAAGAGAGCATTTAACACTTGTTGACTTATACAATATAGTTTACATTTGAGTTAGTACAGTTAAAGTTGACTTACAAAGAAATCTACCCGACCATTCTGGATCCGGCATACGACTGTCGTAATCTGAGAAAGATAAGACCTTAGAGTTGAAAATACAGATTGAACAGTTGGATTAATCTCCCTATAAACTTGAGTTGTGGTCTTCAGAACTGGGACCCGATCACTCTCCATGCCTATAGAATCATGATGTCGAAATTAAAACCAAGGAAATGTCAAACCCATTAAAGGTAGCAAAATCAGAACCATTAAGGAATTCAAAGGCTTGTGGTTATGAAAAGAGATCTTACGGATTGCCTTTTGTGTATGTATTCCTTCTTGATCTTTTTCGGATGGTGCAGGGGATCTCTGAAGTGTTATAGGAGGTGGCAGACCACCCTCCATTGCTGGAAAAAGTGGATTTTCAGTACATTTTCCATTTACAGAGTAGTTTGGTAGTATTAAAAAAAAATCAAGTACATGGTGATGAACCACTTACACATTTCAGGTTGTGTTTGAAAGTGTTGCGTGAGTTTTAGACTTCTATGAAGGTTCAAGTCGCCAGCGCGAGTGCCCGCCATTGCTGCAACAGATGGAAAACGAAAAATTAGAAAGCACAAAGGGCATTTAAAAAATTAATTATTACGTATCGCATTTTGTGTATGTGCTCGTTCTTGATCTGGTTCGAATAGTGCAGGGGGTTCTCTAAAGTGTTATAGGAGGTGGCAGACCACCCCTCCGTGGCTTGGAAAGAGTTGATTTTCAGTACATTTTCCATTAACAGAGTAGTATGGTAGTATTAAAAAAAATAATTAGTACATGGTGATAAACCACTTACACATTTCAGGTTGTGTTTGAAAGTGGCGCGTGAGTTGAGGACTTATATGAAGGTTTAAGTCAGCAGCGTGAGAGCCCACCATTGCTACAAAAGTTGGGACCAACAAAAATATTAGACAGCACAAAGAGCATTTACAAAATTAGACACCACTCTACAAACAGGCACTTTCACATATTATACTCACTTAAAAAAAAAATTTGCAAACCAAATATCAAACACCACCAATCAGAAAAACATAGTAGTAGGGAGGAGAATTACCATTACTTGTTCCCACTCTGCACTCATTATTAGTTGCATAACCTACTTTTGTTCTATTGATTTGATAAGGTGTGTGTCCTTTTTCAAGGATCACTCTCTTTCCTTTTCAGTTAGTGGACTTCTTCCCGACATTCGTACATTTTTGCTTTCAATTCTAATTCTTTTCTCCCTGTCTTTAGCATGATGCTCCAAAGAATTCATCCACTTCAAGTGGACGTTTCTTGCTTCTTTCACTATCTGTACCAATGCCTTCCAGTATCCGAGATTGAAATATAAGAAAAACACGACACCATAAGTCTTTTATGTAACAATATAATATAGTAAGTCAATTTAATGACAAGTGAAAGTGATTCTGATTCGGACTTCGTATTGTCCTTCATTGCCACTTATACCTAAGTATGACTATGTAAACATATGAAATTTCACCGCATAAAGGTATATCTAGAACCTACCTTGATCAACTTGTGAAAATCATGACCTAGAAGTTTTCAATTTGTTTTGTCTCACAACTGCATTTAATAAATTACAAACTAAACATATACTCAGTGACCTAGATATTATCTTTCTCAACCTGTGTAATCTGTGATAGTTGGTGGAAGATGGTATAAAGAAAAACAACATCCAAGTTATATTTGGTTAAACAAATTTTCAATTTTCAAAGCAAAATTATATAAATGTGTTCCTTACCACTATTCATTACCGCAACCTTGGTCACTACCGCTTCACTTGCGCTTGCACTTCCTCGTTTCAAATAAGCAATGCGTTTGTATTCACGAATTTTTTCCTTTTCGACTTCATTAGTGAATTTCTTCTTGCGATGTACCTGATACGACGCTCCTTTAATTGAGTTTCTCTTTGCTTCGTGACCGTTTCAAGTTTCTTGTTTGCTTCATTTTCAAGCACCAACCGCTCCTCGTTGCTGATTTTGGTCAAGGAACCTAGGGCTTCGGCGAGGGATAAACTGATTTGCGGCAGGAATTAGTTCATGTGCTGCATAAAAGCATAAATATTTTTGTTAAGTCGAATATATAAAAGCATAACCGTTCTCTGTAAGTTGAATACATAAAAACATCTGCAACATAAGTATCAAAATATACATGTCGCCTCACCACTACTTGTTTCTCGCTTTATCTCCATCTTTATTTCCCGCCTACGTTTAAGTGCCCGCAAACGATAAGCATTCCTCCGTTGTTCAAGTAGCGCATCTTTTTCCTCCTTGGGCATTGAATCCCGTTTTGCACTTACTAAGGTACGATTGTTGAGCAATCAAACCTCTCTTTGCCGTTCTTTGTTCATTCTCATGTTCCGCACGTAGTCGAGCTAGCTCACCGATTCTAGGATCTGCGACGAACTTCGCCTTCCATTTATCTTACTGTTTTAATACCGGAGGATGCAAGGTTAGGAAGTTAAATTAATCAAGACAACCATGAATGACTGGGTAATGAATTCAAATTGGTATTTTCAACAACTCATTCATAATCGTAAGAATTGAAACTTAACACCAAGACTAAGAATATTTCGATTCCATGATTGCGTATATGTAACCGTAAGCACCACTACTAATAATAATATGAAATCCTTAGTATAACCGATTTAATCATCTAGGATATCGATATTGGAATGGTGACTTAGATTTTGCCTTGCATTTCTGCATATTTTTTGATGCAATTGTAGTTTTTTTCAACTTTGCTGCATTTTTAGTTCTTTTTAATTTCATGAGTCTCATCCATATTTTGCGAGAACACAACAAAAAAAAACTAATTCAGCTAACACAAATAGGCAACTTTAAGCTGGAAATTTATGACAGGAGTTTTCCATATATGTAGACAACTTTGTCATATAATATTATATCGAAGAAAAAAAAAGTTCAAATAAAATCCACAGAAAATCAAGTCCCAATATATACCCGA
Organism: Papaver armeniacum; assembly: GCA_023531295.1. Taxonomy (NCBI): domain Eukaryota; kingdom Viridiplantae; phylum Streptophyta; class Magnoliopsida; order Ranunculales; family Papaveraceae; genus Papaver; species Papaver armeniacum. The sequence goes on along the minus strand of JAJJWW010007380.1, from coordinate 273,517 downwards.
AACTCTTATCACATCAAAGCTGGTGTCAATGTAGAATGGAAATCTGTGAAGTCATCAAGTCGATAAAGTGCCCTACGTTGATAAGGATATCAAGTTATGTCTCCAAACTCATGTTCTTTGCCGAAGCTGGTAGTGCGAGTTGCTAAATCTGAATCGTCCTCCCTAACAATTGTTAGAGATCGTTTGAAAGTGACTGGAGTTTTAGAGTAACCTGCATAAAATGCAATAATTACTACTGGGTATACATGAAATGCATCATCAATATTTATGATAAAACACATTAATGAATAGATGTCAACTCAATTCTAATACTAAATTTTCATTTTCATAGTCGATTTACGTATGCCTGATATGCTTATAGAAGCTCATATCCACAATTATTTACAACTAATAAGGCAGACAAAAACAGTTGCATAATTCGTGTTGGTGCAGCAAATATACGAAGGGAATAAGAAATGAAATAGCTTCTTGTTTAGAAATTTCAAGGTCTTCTATCTACTGTGAAGGCATGACCAAGAAAAGCCAAGTATTTGAGTGTCTATAGCAACTAACATACGCGCACCCAGAGGTATTAAAAAACAGACTAATCAAATTAGTCTGCAGAAATTGATGCCGTTACAGATTGGACTATCAAATTAGAAAAATCATATGAAACCCTAAGCCCTAATTTCACTTGCAATTAAAAAAATAAATCGGGGGAATCATAATCAAAATCATACCTTAACAAATCAGAAGCAGTATTGAGTTTTGAATCAATATTCATGCGTCTCACTTCACCTTGTTTTTCGAAAAAACTCAAAATTTAAAAAAATTTGAAATCGCCGTATAGGGTTTTTTCAAATCGCAGAGAATAAAGAGGGTTATAAGAAAAAATTGTTGGAGATTCTTTGGTCACGAATCACCATTTTTCTCACTATCGCCTCTTTCAGAATTTAGGTTTGGGTTTCCATTACATTCTACGGAGAAAAACAGTGAAGGAAGAAGAGAAGTTCGAAAGAGGGGAAAGAAAAAAGTAATGTGCGAAATTGGATTCAGTGAGGTTCGACCCGGATCCTGTCGTTGCCTATTTTTACAAATGTAACCTTCGCTGGTAATACAGCTCGTACCTTTGCATGCCATAATTATTTGAGGGTCAGTTTAGACATTCCGCCGTGCTACACCAAAACCACCCAAAATGGGGCCTTTTCTTTATTATAGTAAGATGATATTTTTGGAAAAGTAATTCATTAATTTGTTGACACATGTCAACACATCATTTGTCCCCATGCCCCCTTCAAAAAACGCCCCCATCAAAAATTTTCTCGCCAACACCATCTTAAAGAAAAATCCAACACTCTAAAGTTTCTCCACGTGTATCAAGCTGACAGATTTTCCGGTCAGACAAAGAATTTCGGTCAGAAACTACGGTCAGTTATGCAATCCTTTACATCCGTTAAATCAAATGATAAACGGTTATAAGCTAACCCTAGCTTAATCGGGCAGATGTATAACCCTATATCACGAGTGCAGCCTCTATCCATGCCTCCTCCTCCTCCTCCGTCTGTGTACATGATGAAAGAAAGAAATCAAAGAAACCCTAAGAACAACAAAAGAAACCCAAGAAACCCTAAGAACAACAAAATCATGGTAGCATCACCACCGCCAACAATAAACAGCTAGCATAATGATTTCTCCTCTCAAAATGTTAATTTCAGACTTCCATTCATCATCGAATTTTGATCCAGTGTACCTTTATATGCGTCTGTATTTGGTTTTTCAGTTGTGATTTCTTCAAATTTTTTCTTTGCAGTAATTGTTTCACCTCGTCACAAGCACAAGAACTGGATCTGCTATCCACAATTTATATTACATCTAATTTTCTTTGTTTTTTTCATTCATGAAATTTGTTGATGTAATAATCTGGATGCAGTAAAAGCATATATACCTAAATCTAATCTCAGTATATGGATCGGTACCTATAGAAAATCAAGTGTGATAGATTGAGTTTGATGGGGAAAACAGATTCTCATGATTTTTAGCAAAATGGTACTGAGTTTGTAAAATGGGTTCATTCTTGGGTTTGCTGGTGTAGCTTACAATTTCTTGAACTGATTCTACCTAAGATTGTTCTTATTAGACTCCTCTTAAGGATTGCAATTTTGCTTTCTGGTAGCTAAAAGCTAGTTTCTCTTCTACTTGATTCAGGGTTAAACAATGCACTGAGTATGGTACCCTTATAATTCCTCAACTCAACATATAGTCTTTTCGTTCCAAAGCCAGATCGAAGTATTCATTCATCTAGGCCTAGGTAGGTAGTTCCATCAACTTGACTAATGCATATACCGATCAAAAAAAAAAAAAAAAAAGGCTAATGCAACTCAATAATTCATAAAGTTAGAAGAACTATGTGTAGCCATATCAGTTTGATACTAGTCCATTTTTAAACCCCCACGGCAATCAATGTTTGTTTGTTCTTTCTCCACCACCATCCACCATCGTCGGTATTTCTTCTAGCTCCTGCTATAAGAAAATCAAAAAACAAAAATCAATTATGTAACAAGATGAATGCTTGCACCACTAATGTGGGAATTTTCAATAAAAGTGGCACCATAACTTTAGGATACTTAATTTATTTTATTTTTTGCTCGGCAAAGAAGGAAAATATATCGAAAGAATGAAAGAATACAAAACACAAAAGTGGTTAAAAAGACCAAAATCAATAATTCCCGGGTGAAAAAGACATTTAGATTTTGATACTGTTTAAATGGACAAAAATATAAAAATAGCCAGGATGTAACCAGTTTCATCCTACCCATTTTTAAATTCTTTTTCTTATTTTTAATTTACATCAGGATGCATCCAGTTTCATCCTCGTTATTTTTTAAGTTTAAGCCAGGATGAATCCAGTTTCATCCTTGCTATTTTTTTTTTGTCCATTTCACCCATAATAATTTTTACTCGTCCATTTGAACCATGTTTTAAATTTTTTTGGACAAATGACCCATTTTCCGAATACAAAACCGTTAGCCAAAGAGGCGAAAGAAACAAACTGAAACCCAAAAGAAAAGAAAAGAACAGAACCCTCAAAAATGAAAGCTAAATGGTGCATTCAGGGGCCTCAAAAGAAAAAAAGGTAACAAAATTCGTCTTTGGGAAGATAAATGGTGCATTCAGGGGCCTCTCTCTTCCCTTTGCCCGAGTCTTTACAATCTTACCAGCTTACAAAATATCTCTATTTTGGAAGCTCACCAAACTGAAACTGATAGTTTTCATTGGAATTTGGGTTTGAATCACAGAAGACGACTGTATGACTCTGAAATTGCCGAACTCGCTGTGGTATTACCTATGCTAGAGTCTATTGTTCTTTATCCTGATATGGATGATCAACTTGTTTGGTTAGGGGATAAGAAGGGCATTTTCTCCGTCAAGTCGGCTTACAACAACCTCTGTCAAGGTACAAGTTCTGTCATTTCGTTTCCTAGTTCTAAGGTTTGGTCGCGTGCTTGGCCACATCGTGTAGGATTCTTTCTTTGGCAAGCATGCCTGAATAGATTACCAACCTTGAGTAATCTGCATCATAGAAACAGTTCTCTCGATTCTCCTAATTTATGTTATCTCTGCGGAAATGATGAAGAAACCGAAGACCACCTGTTATTACATTGTCCCATGGCCTTAGCTGTCTGGAAATATTTAACTGATCTTATTGATGGTGGCAGCACTTTGCTTCATACTATCAAGGATGTGATTGGAGGATGGAAGCACTTTGCTTCAATAAAAGTTGCACCATAACTTTAGGATACTTAATTTAGCTATCTAGGAATGCTTGATATTAATTCAGTCTGTCTTTGTGCTGCAAATTGATCCACTATTCCTTTTTAGCTTTCATTTTAGGCTACAATAGAAAATGCATTCCAAGTAATGCAGAAGAACAAAGCTTAGGACAAAAAAAATGAGAAGAAAAAAAAAAACAACTAATCAACGAACTGGATTGTCCTACTACTTATCTTGATTTTTGCTACAGTACTCTAATTAGTTGAATTAGGTAGAACATGACCTCAGTCTCATTTTGTCATCTTAATGCTCTCCAGAACAAATTTCTTGCCATTAAAACCATCGTCCCATTCTTCCTCTACATTATGAGTTTGTCTCCAAGGCCCGTTTCTTGCCATAACCCCATAACCGACTTCATATGCCCCTCAAACAAACATGTTCATTAATGATTCTGAGTCGGATATACTTGGTGTAGTCTCCTAATGCTGAGACTAGACATACCTAAAAACAAAAAATGGGATATACTTGATCACAGTAGTTATACGGGTTTTCCTTATCTTTAAGGTGGGGTAATCTGCTAGTTTATGTAAATAAGTTATCTGTGTAACCTGGATGTACACATCCATATGAGTAAGAGCATACCTAGAGTTTAGAAAATCAAGTGCTATTCATGTTCATTAGGAAAATACATGCACATTTTTTTTTGAATAAAACACGACATATTTGTGAGAAAATGAAATGTTGTCTCCAAATTTTCCTCAGAGTTTCGCTAAACATACAAATTGCTTGGAAATGGTCGACTTGCCCGAATTCGATAAATGCACTACTCAACTTTAAAACGTAGCAAACCCTAAACCAAGCATGATGATATATCTGATTTCTTGTATAGACGGGTTTCAATCTCTCCTGATAGAAATGAAGAAGTGGAACTAGCTTGAAAGGCAATTTCTTAATTATTTTTGTTTTGTTTTCTGTATTAGAATGTACGTAACTTCTCAAGAGATCTAACTCTACTAGTGTTTCTTAATGATTTCTTCTGATTTATGTTATATCTCTTAAAGATCTATGTAATTACCAAATTTAAGATAAATTGGGTAGATTATTTTTATTCTTTCCTTTCAGTTCCGAATCTTGTGATCTGTGTATTATTGTAATTGATGTAGTGTTTTTTTACCCATGAAATATCCCATGTATGAATTGAATTACCACAAATTATTCTTTCTTTATAAAATATGCATCACCTGAAAAATGTAGAGCATGAGACAGAGTAGTAATGGTAGAAGAACGGTGAAATACAAGTTTTTTTTCTGAATCTCTGCCACTCCAGTGAAGCATGAAACGAAATGCCACATGATTCAAGTGAATACTCGATGTAATATATTATGAGATCTACTTTTGTTATTGATTTATATTCTCTCTCAATTTGTTGTCACTTAGAAAATTTAGATAAAAATATGGTAAACTAATGTGCAAACAACATAATGATTTCTCCTCTTAAGATGTTAATTTGTTACCTTTCTTTGCCCCGGAGTGTACCTTTATATGTGTTTCTCTTTGCTTCTTCTTCGGTCTTTTCTTTTTCTTCTTTTCAGTCGTCTCTCCGTATTTGGGGTTCTAGATTTGGAAGAGTTTCACCTCCTCACAAGTACAAGAACTGGATCTGCTATCCACAATTAGTTTATGATACATATGTTTTTTATCAATAAATAAATAAATTATCCAATGATTTCTTTGTTTTTTCATTCATGAAATGTGTTGATGTAATCTGGATGTATAAGAAAAATAATGTAAAATTGATTTTTCATTGTGAAAAAGGATTTTCTTGATCTTTCTTGTTCGTTCTTTGCAAAATACCGTAAAATAAAACATTTGTATCATGAACACTTTGCATCGTATATTCAAGACATGGCGTTGCCAGCTAATTATACATTAGTGAATGACCCGATTCTTGGTTGATGCCATGAACTAAGACAAGAATAGGAAGTTATTGAATCACAAAAGTGATCCAAGGGAAGTGGCACAGATAGATATATGTGATGAGAATTTTAGAATAAATAAATGTCATTGTTAATAACTTGACTCTGTTGTCACCGGTTTGTAGTGTTAACTTTGGCATGAAATAATTTGTTTTGCATCAAAATCTCAAAGATTAGCCTTCACATTTACAAATGTTGTGTTCCGACAATTCCTATACTTGAAGCAAAATCTAGCACTTTTATAGAGCATTGAACAAAAACACCTTCCAATTGAAATACAAAATCAAGCTACTCAATGAAATGTTGACAATTTTTTGTTTTTTTGTTGAAGCACGGATACATGGATTGAGTTAAGCTCAAGACCAACTAATTGATAAACCTCCTTGTGACTGGCCAGATAAAATGAATGGCCAGATGATTATCTGCTTGTAATGGTCAATTTACTTGATAGAACAGCCGTTAGATCAATAACTCAACCCTAAATTAAACGGTCAGATGTGCAACCCTAAGTTATAAGTATTACTAGTTCCACCCAACTTCAAGGACTAACTGACCCGTCCTAGGATTGATGCAAAATCTTCCAATCGGAAATTATTCTTGCCAATTACTTTAGAGGCCTTCTTATATTGTCATTTCTTTGTTGTATCATCGGACACATGGATTGAATTAAGCTCAAAGTCCTACTACTTAATAAGATGCTTACCCCATGACTTAGCCAGAAAAATGAATGGCCAATAATTTTAAGAGACTTAAAAAATTTGCTAAAGCGCAGATGGTAATCTGCTTGTAATTTCACAATGCATAATGAAACTGATGAATGACCGCGGAGATATATAGCCTTTTCACCAAATCTCCACATATCTAACAATACTGGTTACATTCTTGCTTCGCTAGGTCGAACAATACATAAAAGAGTGAATACTGATAATGCTCGGGGAATGCTCGGGGACCTCTGATTGACGATGTAGCTCAAATTACACTCGAAGATTAGCTCTCTAAAAAGAATCCAACCGTTTAAAAACTCTCCAGAAATGTATCTAGTGTACAGCCGTTCAGCATGCATGTAACAGCCGTTGGATCAATAAAATGAGCGATAACGACTCAGCCCTAAATTAGACGGGGAGATGTGCAGCCCTTATATAAGTAGTAGTAAAGATCTAGGTCGTGTTATCTGTGCCGCCCTCGTATCGCCTGTGTAGAGAGAAGAATGAAAAGAAGAAACCAGAACCCTCCTAGTCGCCTTGAAAACAAATTAAAGATCTGTTGATGATACATCGCAACAAGAAAATCATGGCAGATGGTGGTTCTCTAATTGCATCATCATCATCAACCACAAGATATATCAGCATGATGATCTTTCCTCTCAAATTTAAGAAATACGTTGTAGTTGAAATTCGAATCTCAACTTCTGTAGTTTTCACTTTCTTTTACTTTTGTTGTAGTGTAATTTGTAAGTTCTCTCAGAAATTGGAAATGAAAACAAACATGGACTGGAACATAAACAGAAAGGAGAATAACATGGCACTTATAGTTGTATGTATCTTGGTGATGAAATTTGTAATCTAATCTAATCTGATTCTGATTATTATATTTTCATCTATATGTGTATGGATAATCTAATGTTTTCACCACTCAGTGTCTGCTGCTTGAAATTATCTGTACTACATCGAAATCTCTAAACTTAACCTTTTCATTTTTACAGATGTATGTGGGCTACACAACCTCATCCCAATATGCTTCATTCCTCACCTCAGTCGACCATTATGATTTTTCCTCTCAAAACTCTTATACTGATGTTTTTTCTCGCAGCAGAATTGAATGAAAAGATGCGGGAAATCCAAATCATGTGGATTTCTTGATTTCATTTTCTTCTGTTTTAGTAAATGATTTCTTGTGGTTTAAATTACATTGAAAATCTATGTATATCAGTTTCACTAATTACCAAATTTAAAAGAAATTAGGTAGACTGTTTTGAAAATTTTCTTCTTTGTTCTAATCTGTCAATTGTTGTAGTTGATATCGCGAACGTTGTCTCCAAATTTGCCTCAGAATATCCCCTAAACATAGGAATTGGGTGGAAATGGTCGACTTGAGTAGCTACCCGAATTTGATAAACACCACTCAACTTCAAAATGTAGCTTTTCTACTGTATACACGACTATATAATCACCGTTTGTTGTGTCTCAACGACTAATTAAGAATTTACAGAAGGAAAAAATGGAAGTATGCTTGAGTCGCGAGTGAGTATGGATGGCATGTTTCATTCCTCACCTCAACATAGTAAAATGAAATTAAACTATGAATTGGAGAAGTGCAGTCTGTCGTACAAAACGTTCCGGCCATTTGATTTGTGTTTGGGTGCGCAAACAGACTAACCGTGATATAGTTGTAAGTGGATTTAGAAGCAGCCTATGACTAATTAAATGAAATTATACTGTCATGTTTTTCTTTTAATTACGAAACTTAAAAGAAATTAGGTAGATTTTTTTTTCCCCCATGAAAATACCCTATGTATGATGTAATTCCGGATTTAACACAACTTATTTTTCCTTTGAAAATATGCATGCATCACCTGAAATATGGAGTATGACCGTAGAGGAAATGGTGAAAAACTAATCTCTACCACTAACTACGGTGAATACTCGATGCATTTATGTATAATGGGAATCTACCTTTGTTATCGATTTGTGTTCTCTCTCCATTTATTGTCACTAAGAAAATCGGATTCAGATCAAATGATGGTGAGATTCAGGGGCCGGATGACCAGCTTGTTTTGCCATGATAATCATGCAAAGTTGCAGCAACACTAATCTTGTTTCAGTTTGTTTGTCTCTAAGCGATGTTGGCCACTTTTGCCTGGTGGGTCACTGGATGGATCCTATGTGCCAATTATTCTATTTATCATCTATTCACCTGTCTCTTAAGTTGTATACTTCACAGCAAAACATGTGATTTAAGTCTACATTTTTTCCAGTATAATATAATACCAAATTGTAATGCATCACCAAATGGCATTCCAATCAAATTCAATCAGTATGACTCCAATTTTTCTCCTACTTAACATAACCTTCGATTAACACCATGGGATACATTACTCAAATAACATAATATATGGGGTCATCTGGAACAACGCTGTAAACTTGGAAAATTAGATTGTCCGTCTCACGATATAACACCAAATTCTAATGCAATCAAATTCAATTAGCACGACTCCAGTTTGCCCCCTATTGAACGTACAAGTTGCTCAGAAATGGTCGACTGATGGATACTCAAGTAACGTGAACAACGCTGTAATCTTTGGAAAATTAGCTTCTCCGTTCCACCACATACTGAATTGACATGAAACAATGGAGGAGGCATTGTCTTATAATAACTATAACCAAATTTGGGGTTCACATAAATTTCGTAGTCCATTGAATTTTGTATCCTACAACATTAGAAAATGAAATGCTCCAACCAAGACTAGATACTAACCCACCACCTTAAAAAAAACAAATCCAACACTCTAAAGTTTTTCCACGTGTATCAATCTGGCACATTTTCCGGTCAGAGAACAAATTCTGGTCAGACACTACGGTCAGCTATGGAATGCTTGGCATCCGTTAAATCAAATGATAAACGGTTATTAGTAAACCCTAGATTAATCGGGCAGAACTATAACCCTTTATATACGATTGTTTTCTTCTTCTACTAGTAGTGCAGCCTCCATCCAAACCATGCCTCCTCTTCCTATGTACATAATGAAAGAAATCAAAGAAACCCTAGAAAGTAAAAACAACAAAATCATGGCAGAATCAAGCCGTGGTGGTTTAATAGCAGCATCAACAATAAGCATCATAATGATTTCTCCTCTCAAAATATTAATTTCAGACTTCTCTCTTAGCATATTCTGTAGTACGTTTTCTTCAATTTTCTTCTTTTCATGGTCCCCGTATTTGGGATTCTCGAAGATTCAGTTTCACCTCACTAGCACAAGCACTGAATCTGTTATACATCGTTTTTTACATCTAATTTTATATGTATGTCAACCCATTATTACCAATAAATAAATTATCTAATTTTTTCTTTGTTTTTTCACGTTCATGAAATGTGTTGCTGTAATCTGGATGAGGTAAAAGCAAACCTAAATCAAATTTCAGCATGTTGTTTTGCCTACAGAAAATGAAGTGATTGATTGAGTTTGATGGGGAAAACAGATTGCTCATGGTGTTTAGCAAAATGACACGCAACTGCTAGCATTTGAGGATGGAGTATCAGACCAAGATTGATTTGGGCTAGTTGTAGCCATAATAGACCAAACCCAGGCTGTGACTATCAGACTAGAAACTCAATACAAGCACTTACGGAAGTTATATCAGTCCTCAATTCGGATGATGCTCAAGTTATACTCTCAGATCTCTCTAACAAGAAAATCATGGCGGATTGTAGCATTACCAACCACAAAATATATCAGCATGATGATCTTTGTGGAATCGGTATATTTTTTCTATTTTCATTCAATTTCGCAGCATAACCTCATCCCAATCTGTTTTGATTCTCAACTTTTGTAGTGTCCATTTTCTTTTACTTTCGTTGTAGTGTAATTTATCTAAGTTCTCTCTGAAATTGGAATTAGAAAATAACATGGACTGTAACATAAACAGGAATAACATGGCACAGATAGGTATATGTATCTTGGTGATTATTATATTTTCATCATCACTCAGTGTGTCTGTTGCTTGAAATTACCTGTACTGCATCATAATCTCTAAACTTAACCCTTCATTTTTAAGAATGTGGTGATTCATGTCTGTTGCTTTAAAGAGACTTCGAGAATCAAATTACTACCCATCCTACAATAATCTTCCAATTAGAAAATATCCTCTCAAAATTTACTCAACAGAATTGTATTGCTAAAAATAAATTGTCATTTCTTTATTGTATTACGGACAAATGGAATGAAATAAGCTCAAAGTTCTACTACTTAAAAAGATGGTTACCCTACGACTAGCTAGAAGAATGGATGGCCGATAACTTTGAAGAGACTTGAAAAAATTATCTCAAGTAATATAATGCGCGATGAATGGCTATGACGTATGATGTAATTCCAGATATACCCAACCGTTTTAAAACTCTCGAGATATGTCTCTAATAAAGTTATCCACAATACATAGCATCGCCAAGCAACTAATATGAATACTATGCTGATATTTTTATTTTATTTTATTTTTCACACGTTATGTCTGATAATGCTCAGGAACGGATGCTGTAGCTCAAATTACTCTAAAAAAATATCCAACCAACCCTTTGAAAACTCTCCAAATGTCAGTCGTCCACAATACATAACAGCCGCTAGATCAATAAAAATAACCCTAATAACTCAACCCTAAATCAAACGACCAAACGTGCAACCCTAAATTATAAGTAGTAGTATAGCTTTTTAAGTCTTGATATATTTGTGCCTCCTCTCCCTCGTATGGTCTGTGTAGAGAGAATGAAAGGAAGAAACCAAAACCCCCCTAGCCGCCGCCTTCAAAACAAAAGATCTATTGATGATTCATCACAACAACAAAATCATGGCAGATGGTGGTTCTCTAATAGCATCATCATCAACCACAAAATATATCAGCATAATGATCTTTCCTCTCAAATTTCTGAAACTCGCTTTCCCACAACATCTCTTTGGCGGAGATCTTCGAATTGTTTTCTGTTTCAATTGATCCCTGATTGCTATTCAGTTATTCAGTGATTTTTGTTCATTTTCGCAGCACAACCTCATCCCAATCTGTTTCCATTCTCAACTCTTGTAGTTTTTATTTCCTTTTGTTTTTGTTGTAGTTTGTCAAGTTCTCTCTGTAATTGGGATATCTATATTGGTGATGAAATTTGTAATATGAAGTTTGTCAACTTTTGATTATATTTTCATCTATGTAGTATGGATTGTGTAACACTTTCATATTTTATTTTGATTGTATGACCAGACTGATAGCCACATTGATATAACTTGGGTGTTTGTCTATTTTGGTTTTTTCATTTAAATGTCTGACTGCCAATGCTTGAAATTATCTCTACTGCATCAAAATATGTAAGATTAATTTTCATTGTTTAACATGTTATGTACTCACTAGTCATTGGATTGAAGCAAATTCTATCCTTTCTATAGATCATTGATCAAAAATGTCTCCGATTGGAAATTATCTTACGAAAAACCACTCAATTAAAGTAGATTTAGCAACCTTTGCAGTGAGAATGTAGTATTTTCCAGTGAACTTTGGACAAGGCTCCAAAATTGATGTATCAATGTATTAATCTTTAAGAAGGACTAAGAAATGTAAACTATGCCGAGTGTATCCTGCTTGAATCATTTGCAATGCATGAATTGAACAGAAAGTATTATGCTTTAGCTTTAATTTTCCATTGGTATGTTTCAAAATCAGTTTACAAGTAAAGACCTTAATCTTTAAGCCTCCCTAGTGACTAGCCAGAAAAATGAATCGCCAATTAACTTTCAATTGACACTCTTTAAGTTAAGAGTGGATGATAATTTTCTCGTAATCATTTGCCTTTTTTTTTCTTCTTCCCATTTTTCAAGTTTTAATGTGACAAACGTAAGTGTATTTGAGTTACATGCCATCAACAATCACATTATGTCTGATAATTCTCAGGAACCTCGGATTGACGTTGTAGCTCAAATTACTCTCCCATTAGCTCTCTAGCTAGCTACTAAGAAATCCAACGCTTTAAAAGCTCTCCAAATGTGTCTACTACAGCCGAACACAGATCATATACAGAACAGTCGTTGGATCAATTAAATGAACTCAACCCTAAATTAAACGGCCAGATGTGCTACCCTAAATTATAAGTAGTATAGTTTTCTTGGTCGTGTTATTATTCTGCCCCCCTCCTATGGTCTCTGTAGAGAGAATGAAAGGAAGAAACCAAAACCGTAGCCTCCTTAGATCTGTTGATGATACACAGATGCATCGATGCAAGAAAACCATGGAAGATGGTGGTGGTTCACTAGCATCATCACCAACCACAAAGTATATGAGCATGATGATATTTCCTCTCAAAGTTAAGAAATTCTCTTTTCCCAGACATCTTTTCAGGTTGAATCACTAGTTTTTTTTATCTCTTTCAATCTTGCAGAAGATCCTCATCCCAGTTTCTGGCACCCACTTGTGTTTCCATTATCAACTTTTTTGTATTTTCACTTTCTTCTTCTTTTATTCTCTTGAAATCAGAACATGTATCTTGGTGATGAAATTCGTAATATGAATGAGTACTAAATCCAATAAATTAATTATTTGCATCTGATTTTGTGTATGTTAACCGATAAATAAATTATCTAGTTTTCTTTGTTTTTTACGTTCATGAAATGTGTTGTTGTAATCTGGATGCGGTAAAAGCAAACCTAAATCCAATTTCAGTATGTTGTTACCCATAGAAATGGTGTAATTGATTGAATGAGTTTGATGGGGAAATCATGTCTAGTAGATTAACTTAATTTGGCAACTTTCTCAGTGAAACGTAGTCATGTTTTGCACTTTGAAAAATGTTGCCTAGATGCGAGAAGAATGTATGTTGAGCTGAGGAGTTAACTTTGGCAACCAAGTAGAACAGAGTGAAACTAGGTTTTAGCTACTAGAAAGCAAATAGCAATCCTTTGAGGAAGTATGAATGAGACCAAATATCTACACTAACAATCTTTGGTAGAATCAATTCAATAAATAGCAAGAGGGCATCTCCATTCTCCAATGAGATTAGCATAATCCATAAGATATCACACCTAATGTCATGATACTCAGGGACGGATGCTGTAGCTCAAATTACTCTAAAAAGATATCCAACCAACCCTTTGAAAACCTGTCCAAATGTCAGTCTTCCACAATACAAAAAGTAGCTAGATCAATAAAAATAACTCTAATAACTCAACCTTAAATCAAACGGACAAATGTGCAACCCTAAATTATAAGTAGTAGTATAGCTTTCTAAATCTTGTTATTTTTGTGCCTCCTCTCCCTCGTATGGACTGTTTAGAGAGAATGAAAGGAAAAAAACCAAAAACAATACATCTGTTGATGATACATCGCAACAAGAAAATCATGGGAGATGTTCTCTAATAGCATCATCAACCACAAAATATATTAGCATAATGATTTTTCCTCTCAAGGTTTTGAAATTCTCCGTCCGAGATCATCTCGTTAGAGGGAATCTCAGGGTTTGGCATTGCTGCCATGGTGCGCAGTATGCGGCTTGGTTTGGCATTGTTGCCATGGTGCGCAGTATGCGGCTTGGTTTGGCATTGTTGCCATGATGCGCAGAGATGCGGGCTTGGTTTGGCATTGCTTTGCTGCCATGGTGCGCGATATGCGGCTTGGTTTGGCATTGCTGCCATGGTGCGCAGTGGCGCCTTGGTTTGGCATCACATAGTGATGCGCGTATGCGGCTTGGTTTGGCATTGTTGCCATGGTGCGCGAGGTGCGGCTTGGTTTGGCATCACCATGGTGCGTGAGGTGCGGCTTGGTTTGGCATTGTTGCCATGATGCGCAGATATGCGGCTTGGTTTGGCATTGCGCCATGGTGCGCAGATATGATGCTTGGTTTGGCATTGTCTTTGCCATGGTGCGCATGGTGCGGCTTGGTTTGGCATCATTGCCATGATGCGCAGATATGCGGCTTTGGTTTTGGAATTAGGGTTACGTGTTGAAAACCCTAATCCTGGTATTTTGAAAAATACCCCTATTAATTATTTACACCGAGTTAAATGCTCTTAGTTAATATTTTGCGGGTAACACTAGGTCATGGGGTTTTACGATTTTACCCCTTGTCTAAAAACCACCATCAACAGCGTGATGAACGGCTATGACGTATGATGTAATTCCAAGATATACCCAACCGTTTTAAAACTCTCCAGATATGTATATAATAAAGCCATCCACAATACATAGCATCGCCAAGAAATGGGTGAGAAAATGTTGTCACACCTTATGTCTGATGATGCTCAGGGTCGGATGCTGTATCTCAAATTACTCTAATCTCTTACCAGCCCTAGTAAGATTTTTGCTAGTAATCTCATGGAGTTTGGTTGTATAATGCATGGGGTTAAGCTTTCCATCTTCAAAGGCAAATCGTCAAGAAATGTTTAGTAGTGTGACGAAAAATCACAAGGGTTTAAATGTGGAAGAGGTTGATGAAAATCCTACTTATACGTAGCTTGCGCTCTTATTTTAGTTCGCAAGTAATAATGGTGGTTTAGTGCTAAGATTTGTCAAAAGGCCTTGTTGCTTTTTGTTTATCTTTGAACTTTTTACTTTGGTTGGGGTTGTTTCCCCTCTTTTTGGTGTAGTAGCTCGCGCATAACTTGTGTGCTTCTTAATACAATTCCTTTTGATCGATCAAAAAAAAAAATTACTCTAAAAAGATATCCAACCAACCCTTTGAAAACTCTCCAAATGTCATCAACAATCACATTATGTCTGATAATTCTCAGGAACCTCGGATTGACGCTGTAGCTCAAATTACTCTCCCATTAGCTCTCTAGCTAGCTACTAAGAAATCCAACGCTTTAAAAGCTCTCCAAATGTGTCTACTACAGCCGAACACAGATCATATACAGAACAGTCGTTGGATCAATTAAATGAACTCAACCCTAAATTAAACGGCCAGATGTGCTACCCTAAATTATAAGTAGTATAGTTTTCTTGGTCGTGTTATTATTCTGCCCCCTCCTATGGTCTCGTAGAGAGAATGAAAGGAAGAAACCAAAACCGTAGCCTCCTTAGATCTTGATGATACACAGATGCATCGATGCAAGAAAACCATGGAAGATGGTGGTGGTTCACTAGCATCATCACCAACCACAAAGTATATAAGCATGATGATATTTCCTCTCAAAGTTAAGAAATTCTCTTTTCCCAGACATCTTTTCAGGTTGAATCACTAGTTTTTTTATCTCTTTCAATCTTGCGTAAGATCCTCATCCCGCTTCTCGGCACCCACTTGTGTTTCCATTATCAACTTTTTTTGTATTTTCACTTTCTTCTTCTTTTATTCTCTTGAAATCAGAACATGTATCTTGGTGATGAAATTCGTAATATGAATGAGTACTAAATCCAATAAATTAATTATTTGCATCGATTTTGTGTATGTTAACCGATAAATAAATTATCTAGTTTTCTTTGTTTTTTACGTTCATGAAATGTGTTGTTGTAACTGGATGCGGTAAAAGCAAACCTAAATCCAATTTCAAGTATGTTGTTACCCATAGAAATGGTGTAATTGATTGAGTGAGTTTGATGGGGAAATCATGTCTAGTAGATTAACTTAATTTGGCAACTTTCTCAGTGAAACGTAGTCATGTTTTGCACTTTGAAAAATGTTGCCTAGATGCGAGAAGAATGTATGTTGAGCTGAGGAGTTAACTTTGGCAACCAAGTAGAACAGCAGTGAAACTAGGTTTTAGCTACTAGAAAGCAAATAGCAATCCTTTGAGGAAGTATGAATGAGACCAAATATCTACACTAACAATCTTTGGTAGAATCAATTCAATAAATAGCAAGAGGGCATCTCCATTCTCCAATGAGATTAGCATAATCCATAAGATATCACACCTAATGTCATGATACTCAGGGACGGATGCTGTAGCTCAAATTACTCTAAAAAGATATCCAACCAACCCTTTGAAAACTGTCCAAATGTCAGTCTTCCACAATACAAAACAGCCGCTAGATCAATAAAAATAACTCTAATAACTCAACCTTAAATCAAACGGACAAATGTGCAACCCTAAATTATAAGTAGTAGTATAGCTTTCTAAATCTTGTTATTTTTGTGCCTCCTCTCCCTCGTATGGACTGTTTAGAGAGAATGAAAGGAAAAAAACCAAAAACAATACATCTGTTGATGATACATCGTAACAAGAAAATCATGGGAGATGTTCTCTAATAGCATCATCAACCACAAAATATATTAGCATAATGATTTTTCCTCTCAAGGTTTTGAAATTCTCCGTCCGAGATCATCTCGTTAGAGGGAATCTCAGGGTTTGGCATTGCTGCCATGGTGCGCAGTATGCGGCTTGGTTTGGCATTGTTGCCATGGTGCGCAGTATGCGGCTTGGTTTGGCATTGTTGCCATGATGCGCAGTATGCGGCTTGGTTTGGCATTGCTGCCATGGTGCGCAAAGATATGCGGCTTGGTTTGGCATTGCTCGCCATGGTGCGCAGGGTGCGGCTTGGTTTGGCATCATGTTGCCATGATGCGCAGTATGCGGCTTGGTTTGGCATTGCTGCCATGGTGCGCAGATATGCGGCTGGGTTTGGCATTGCTTTGCCATGGTGCGCGGGGGTGCGGCTTGGTTTAAGGTTTGCCATGATCACCTTGATGCGGCTTGGTTTGGCATTCTTTGCCATGGTGTGCGGTGCGGCTTGGTTTGGCATGTTGCCATGATGCGCAATATACGGCTTGGTTTGGCATTGCTGCCATGGTGCGCCGGCGCTTTGGTTTGGCATCATTGCCATGATGCGCGATATGCGGCTTGGTTTGGCATTGCTGCCATGGTGCGCGAGATGCGGCTTGGTTTGGCATTCTTTGCCATGGTGCGCGAGGTGCGGCTTTGTTTGGCATCAAGTTGCCATGATGCGCGATATGCGGCTTGGTTTGGCATTGCTTTACCATGTTGTGCGGGTGCGGCTTGGTTTGGCATCAAGTGTTGCCATGATGCGCGAGATGCGGCTTGGTTTGGCATTCTTTGCCATGGTGCGCGAGTGCGGCTTGGTTTGGCATCAATTGCCATGGTCTGCGCGGAGGTGCGGCTTGGTTTGGCATTGTTGCCATGATGCGCATATGCGGCTTGGTTTGGCATTGTTTGCCATGGTGCGCAGATGCGGCTTGGTTTGGCATTGCTGCCATGGTGCGCATGGTGCGGCTTGGTTTGGCATCATTGCCATGATGCGCGAAGATGCGGCTTGGTTTTGGAATTAGGGTTCTGTGTTGAAAACCCTAATCTGGTATTTTGAAAAAATACCCCTATTAATTATTTACACCTGAGTTAAATGCTCTTAGTTAATATTTTGCGGGTAACACTAGGTCATGGGGTTTTACGATTTTACCCCTTGTCTAAAAACCACCATCAACAGCGTGATGAACGGCTATGACGTATGATGTAATTCCAAGATATACCCAACCGTTTTAAAACTCTCCAGATATGTATCTAATAAAGCCATCCACAATACATAGCATCGCCAAGAAATGGGTGAGAAAATGTTGTCACACCTTATGTCCGATGATGCTCGGTCGGATGTCAGATCTCAAATTACTCTAATCTCTTACCAAACCCTAGTAAGATTTTTGCTAGTAATCTCATGGAGTTTGGTTGTATAATGCATGGGGTTAAGCTTTCCATCTTCAAAGGCAAATCGTCAAGAAATGTTTAGTAGTGTGACGAAAAATCACAAGGGTTTAAATGTGGAAGAGGTTGATGAAAATCCTACTTATACGTAGCTTGCGCTCTTATTTTAGTTCGCAAGTAATAATGGTGGTTTAGTGCTAAGATTTGTCAAAAGGCCTTGTTGCTTTTTGTTTATCTTTGAACTTTTTACTTTGGTTGGGGTTGTTTCCCCTCTTTTTGGTGTAGTAGCTCGCGCATAACTTGTGTGCTTCTTAATACAATTCCTTTTGATCGATCAAAAAAAAAATTACTCTAAAAAGATATCCAACCAACCCTTTGAAAACTCTCCAAATGTCATCAACAATCACATTATGTCTGATAATTCTCAGGAACCTCGGATTGACGCTGTAGCTCAAATTACTCTCCCATTAGCTCTCTAGCTAGCTACTAAGAAATCCAACGCTTTAAAAGCTCTCCAAATGTGTCTACTACAGTGGCGAACACAGATCATATACGTAATGTAGTCGTTGGATCAATTAAATGAACTCAACCCTAAATTAAACGGCCAGATGTGCTACCCTAAATTATAAGTAGTATAGTTTTCTTGGTGGTGTTATTATTCTGCCCCCCTCCTATGGTCTCTGTAGAGAGAATGAAAGGAAGAAACCAAAACCGTAGCCTCCTTAGATCTCGTTGATGATACACGGATGCATCGATGCAAGAAAACCATGGAAGATGGTGGTGGTTCACTAGCATCATCACCAACCACAAAGTATATGAGCATGATGATATTTCCTCTCAAAGTTAAGAAATTCTCTTTTCCCGGACATCTTTTCGGGTTGAATCACTAGTTTTTTTATCTCTTTCAATCTTGAGAAGATCCTCATCCCGATTTCGGCACCCACTTGTGTTTCCATTATCAACTTTTTTGTATTTTCACTTTCTTCTTCTTTTATTCTCTTGAAATCGAACATGTATCTTGGTGATGAAATTCGTAATATGAATGAGTACTAAATCCAATAAATTAATTATTTGCATCCGATTTTGTGTATGTTAACCGATAAATAAATTATCTAGTTTTCTTTGTTTTTTACGTTCATGAAATGTGTTGTTGTAACTGGATGCGGTAAAAGCAAACCTAAATCCAATTTCGATGTTGTTACCCATAGAAATGGTGTAATTGATTGAGTGAGTTTGATGGGGAAATCATGTCTAGTAGATTAACTTAATTTGGCAACTTTCTCAAACGTGAAACGTAGTCATGTTTTGCACTTTGAAAAATGTTGCCTAGATGCGAGAAGAATGTATGTTGAGCCGAGGAGTTAACTTTGGCAACCAAGTAGAACAGAGTGAAACTAGGTTTTAGCTACTAGAAAGCAAATAGCAATCCTTTGAGGAAGTATGAATGAGACCAAATATCTACACTAACAATCTTTGGTAGAATCAATTCAATAAATAGCAAGAGGGCATCTCCATTCTCCAATGAGATTAGCATAATCCATAAGATATCACACCTAATGTCATGATGCTCGGGACTGATGTCGTAGCTCAAATTACTCTAAAAAGATATCCAACCAACCCTTTGAAAACCGTCCAAATGTCGGGTCTTCCACAATACAAAACAGCCGCTAGATCAATAAAAATAACTCTAATAACTCAACCTTAAATCAAACGGACAAATGTGCAACCCTAAATTATAAGTAGTAGTATAGCTTTCTAAATCTTGTTATTTTTGTGCCTCCTCTCCCTCGTATGGATCAAGTTTAGAGAGAATGAAAGGAAAAAAACCAAAAACAATACATCTCCGTTGATGATACATCGCAACAAGAAAATCATGGGAGATGTTCTCTAATAGCATCATCAACCAAAAATATATTAGCATAATGATTTTTCCTCTCAAGGTTTTGAAATTCTCCGTCCGAGATCATCTCGTTAGAGGAATCTCGGGGTTTGGCATTCTTGCCATGGTGCGCAAAGATGCGGCTTGGTTTGGCATTGTTGCCATGGTCGCAAATATGCGGCTTGGTTTGGCATTGTTGCCATGATGCGCAGATATGCGGCTTGGTTTGGCATTGTTTGCCATGGTGCGCAAAGATGCGGCTTGGTTTGGCATTCTTTGCCATGGTGCGCTGTGGTGCGGCTTGGTTTGGCATCATTGCCATGATGCGCAGATGCGGCTTGGTTTAGCATTGCTGCCATGGTGCTGTGATATGCGGCTTGGTTTGGCATTCTTGCCATGGTGCGCAGGGTGCGGCTTGGTTTGGCATCACATGTGCCATGATGCGCAAATATGCGGCTTGGTTTGGCATTCTTTGCCATGGTGTGCGGGTGCGGCTTGGTTTGGCATCATGCCATGATGCGCGATATGCGGCTTGGTTTGGCATTGCTTGCCATGGTGCGCCGCGGTGCGGCTTGGTTTGGCATCTGTTGCCATGATGCGCAAAGATGCGGCTTGGTTTGGCATTCTTTGCCATGGTGCGCAGATGATGCGCTTGGTTTGGCATTGTCGCCATGGTGCGCAGTGGTGCGGCTTTGTTTGGCATCATTGCCATGATGCGCGATATGCGGCTTGGTTTGGCATTGCTTCCATGTTGTGCGCGGGTGCGGCTTGGTTTGGCATCATTGCCATGATGCGCAAGATGCGGCTTGGTTTGGCATTGCTTTGCCATGGTGCGCAGAGTGCGGCTTGGTTTGGCACTGTTGCCATGGTGCGCAGGGTGCGGCTTGGTTTGGCATTGTTGCCATGATGCGCAGTATGCGGCTTGGTTTGGCATTGCTGCCATGGTGCGCAGTATGCGGCTTGGTTTGGCCAATAATTTTAAGAGACTTAAAAAATTTGCTAAAGCGCGAGATGGTAATCTGCTTGTAATTTCACAATGCATAATGAAACCGATGAATGACCGCGGAGATATATAGCCTTTTCACCAAATCTCCACATATCTAACAATACTTGGTTACATTCTTGCTTCGCTAGGTCGAACAATACATAAAAGAGTGAATACTGATAATGCTCGGGAATGCTCGGGGACCTCTGATTGACGATGTAGCTCAAATTACACTCAAGATTAGCTCTCTAAAAGAATCCAACCGTTTAAAAACTCTCCAGAAATGTATCTAGTGTACAGCCGTTCAGCATGCATGTAACAGCCGTTGGATCAATA
This sequence comes from Papaver armeniacum, assembly GCA_023531295.1. NCBI lineage: Eukaryota > Viridiplantae > Streptophyta > Magnoliopsida > Ranunculales > Papaveraceae > Papaver > Papaver armeniacum. Next base: position 252,260 of record JAJJWW010007380.1, on the reverse strand, counting down.
AAATGAGCGATAACGACTCAGCCCTAAATTAGACGGGGAGATGTGCAGCCCTTATATAAGTAGTAGTAAAGATCTAGGTCGTGTTATCTGTGCCGCCCTCGTATCGCCTGTGTAGAGAGAAGAATGAAAAGAAGAAACCAGAACCCTCCTAGTCGCCTTGAAAACAAATTAAAGATCTGTTGATGATACATCGCAACAAGAAAATCATGGCAGATGGTGGTTCTCTAATTGCATCATCATCATCAACCACAAGATATATCAGCATGATGATCTTTCCTCTCAAATTTAAGAAATACGTTGTAGTTGAAATTCGAATCTCAACTTCTGTAGTTTTCACTTTCTTTTACTTTTGTTGTAGTGTAATTTGTAAGTTCTCTCAGAAATTGGAAATGAAAACAAACATGGACTGGAACATAAACAGAAAGGAGAATAACATGGCACTCATAGTTGTATGTATCTTGGTGATGAAATTTGTAATCTAATCTAATCTGATTCTGATTATTATATTTTCATCTATATGTGTATGGATAATCTAATGTTTTCACCACTCAGTGTCTGCTGCTTGAAATTATCTGTACTACATCGAAATCTCTAAACTTAACCTTTTCATTTTTACAGATGTATGTGGGCTACACAACCTCATCCCAATATGCTTCATTCCTCACCTCAGTCGACCATTATGATTTTTCCTCTCAAAACTCTTATACTGATGTTTTTTCTCGCAGCAGAATTGAATGAAAAGATGCGGGAAATCCAAATCATGTGGATTTCTTGATTTCATTTTCTTCTGTTTTAGTAAATGATTTCTTGTGGTTTAAATTACATTGAAAATCTATGTATATCAGTTTCACTAATTACCAAATTTAAAAGAAATTAGGTAGACTGTTTTGAAAATTTTCTTCTTTGTTCTAATCTGTCAATTGTTGTAGTTGATATCGCGAACGTTGTCTCCAAATTTGCCTCAGAATATCCCCTAAACATAGGAATTGGGTGGAAATGGTCGACTTGAGTAGCTACCCGAATTTGATAAACACCACTCAACTTCAAAATGTAGCTTTTCTACTGTATACACGACTATATAATCACCGTTTGTTGTGTCTCAACGACTAATTAAGAATTTACAGAAGGAAAAAATGGAAGTATGCTTGAGTCGCGAGTGAGTATGGATGGCATGTTTCATTCCTCACCTCAACATAGTAAAATGAAATTAAACTATGAATTGGAGAAGTGCAGTCTGTCGTACAAAACGTTCCGGCCATTTGATTTGTGTTTGGGTGCGCAAACAGACTAACCGTGATATAGTTGTAAGTGGATTTAGAAGCAGCCTATGACTAATTAAATGAAATTATACTGTCATGTTTTTCTTTTAATTACTTAAACTTAAAAGAAATTAGGTAGATTTTTTTTTCCCCCATGAAAATACCCTATGTATGATGTAATTCCGGATTTAACACAACTTATTTTTCCTTTGAAAATATGCATGCATCACCTGAAATATGGAGTATGACCGTAGAGGAAATGGTGAAAACTAATCTCTACCACTAACTACGGTGAATACTCGATGCATTTATGTATAATGGGAATCTACCTTTGTTATCGATTTGTGTTCTCTCTCCATTTATTGTCACTAAGAAAATCGGATTCAGATCAAATGATGGTGAGATTCAGGGGCCGGATGACCAGCTTGTTTTGCCATGATAATCATGCAAAGTTGCAGCAACACTAATCTTGTTTCAGTTTGTTTGTCTCTAAGCGATGTTGGCCACTTTTGCCTGGTGGGTCACTGGATGGATCCTATGTGCCAATTATTCTATTTATCATCTATTCACCTGTCTCTTAAGTTGTATACTTCACAGCAAAACATGTGATTTAAGTCTACATTTTTTCCAGTATAATATAATACCAAATTGTAATGCATCACCAAATGGCATTCCAATCAAATTCAATCAGTATGACTCCAATTTTTCTCCTACTTAACATAACCTTCGATTAACACCATGGGATACATTACTCAAATAACATAATATATGGGGTCATCTGGAACAACGCTGTAAACTTGGAAAATTAGATTGTCCGTCTCACGATATAACACCAAATTCTAATGCAATCAAATTCAATTAGCACGACTCCAGTTTGCCCCCTATTGAACGCAAGTTGCTCAGAAATGGTCGACTGATGGATACTCAAGTAACGTGAACAACGCTGTAATCTTTGGAAAATTAGCTTCTCCGTTCCACCACATACTGAATTGACATGAAACAATGGAGGAGGCATTGTCTTATAATAACTATAACCAAATTTGGGGGTTCACATAAATTTCGTAGTCCATTGAATTTTGTATCCTACAACATTAGAAAATGAAATGCTCCAACCAAGACTAGATACTAACCCACCACCTTAAAAAAAAACAAATCCAACACTCTAAAGTTTTTCCACGTGTATCAATCTGGCACATTTTCCGGTCAGAGAACAAATTCTGGTCAGACACTACGGTCAGCTATGGAATGCTTGGCATCCGTTAAATCAAATGATAAACGGTTATTAGTAAACCCTAGATTAATCGGGCAGAACTATAACCCTTTATATACGATTGTTTTCTTCTTGTACTAGTAGTGCAGCCTCCATCCAAACCATGCCTCCTCTTCCTATGTACATAATGAAAGAAATCAAAGAAACCCTAGAAAGTAAAAACAACAAAATCATGGCAGAATCAAGCCGTGGTGGTTTAATAACAGCATCAACAATAAGCATCATAATGATTTCTCCTCTCAAAATATTAATTTCAGACTTCTCTCTTAGCATATTCTGTAGTACGTTTTCTTCAATTTTCTTCTTTTCATGGTCCCCGTATTTGGGATTCTCGAAGATTCAGTTTCACCTCACTTGCACAAGCACTGAATCTGTTATACATCGTTTTTTACATCTAATTTTATATGTATGTCAACCCATTATTACCAATAAATAAATTATCCAATTTTTTCTTTGTTTTTTTACGTTCATGAAATGTGTTGCTGTAATCTGGATGAGGTAAAAGCAAACCTAAATCAAATTTCAGCATGTTGTTTTGCCTACAGAAAATGAAGTGATTGATTGAGTTTGATGGGGAAAACAGATTGCTCATGGTGTTTAGCAAAATGACACGCAACTGCTAGCATTTGAGGATGGAGTATCAGACCCATAATAGACCAAACCCAGGCTGTGACTATCAGACTAGAAACTCAATACAAGCACTTACGGAAGTTATATCAGTCCTCAATTCGGATGATGCTCAAGTTATACTCTCAGATCTCTCTAACAAGAAAATCATGGCGGATTGTAGCATTACCAACCACAAAATATATCAGCATGATGATCTTTGTGGAATCGGTATATTTTTTCTCTTTTCATTCAATTTCGCAGCATAACCTGATCCCAATCTGTTTTGATTCTCAACTTTTGTAGTGTCCATTTTCTTTTACTTTCGTTCTAGTGTAATTTTTCTAAGTTCTCTCTGAAATTGGAATTAGAAAATAACATGGAGTGTAACATAAACAGGAATAACATGGCACGAATAGTTATATGTATCTTGGTGATTATTATATTTTCATCATCACTCAGTGTGTCTGTTGCTTGAAATTACCTGTACTGCATCATAATCTCTAAACTTAACCCTTCATTTTTAAGAATGTGGTGATTCATGTCTGTTGCTTTAAAGAGACATCGAGAATCAAATTACTACCCATCCTACAATAATCTTCCAATTGGAAAATATCCTCTCAAAATTTACTCAACAGAATTGTATTGCTAAAAATAAATTGTCATTTCTTTATTGTATTACGGACAAATGGAATGAAATAAGCTCAAAGTTCTACTACTTAAAAAGATGGTTACCCTACGACTAGCTAGAAGAATGGATGGCCGATAACTTTGAAGAGACTTGAAAAAATTATCTCAAGTAATATAATGCGCGATGAATGGCTATGACGTATGATGTAATTCCAGATATACCCAACCGTTTTAAAACTCTCGAGATATGTCTCTAATAAAGTTATCCACAATACATAGCATCGCCAAGCAACTAATATGAATACTATGCTGATATTTTTATTTTATTTTATTTTTCACACGTTATGTCCGATAATGCTCAGAACGGATGCAGAGCTCAAATTACTCTAAAAATATCCAACCAACCCTTTGAAAACTCTCCAAATGTCACATCCACAATACATAACAGCCGCTAGATCAATAAAAATAACCCTAATAACTCAACCCTAAATCAAACGACCAAACGTGCAACCCTAAATTATAAGTAGTAGTATAGCTTTTTAAGTCTTGATATATTTGTGCCTCCTCTCCCTCGTATGGTCTGTGTAGAGAGAATGAAAGGAAGAAACCAAAACCCCCCTAGCCGCCGCCTTCAAAACAAAAGATCTATTGATGATTCATCACAACAACAAAATCATGGCGAGATGGTGGTTCTCTAATAGCATCATCATCAACCACAAAATATATCAGCATAATGATCTTTCCTCTCAAATTTCTGAAACTCGCTTTCCCACAGCATCTCTTTGGCGGAGATCTTCGAATTGTTTTCTGTTTCAATTGATCCCTGATTGCTATTCAGTTATTCAGTGATTTTTGTTCATTTTCGCAGCACAACCTCATCCCAATCTGTTTCCATTCTCAACTCTTGTAGTTTTTATTTCCTTTTGTTTTTGTTGTAGTTTGTCAAGTTCTCTCTGTAATTGGGATATCTATATTGGTGATGAAATTTGTAATATGAAGTTTGTCAACTTTTGATTATATTTTCATCTATGTAGTATGGATTGTGTAACACTTTCATATTTTATTTTGATTGTATGACCAGACTGATAGCCACATTGATATAACTTGGGTGTTTGTCTATTTTGGTTTTTTTCATTTAAATGTCCTGATCGCCAATGCTTGAAATTATCTCTACTGCATCAAAATATGTAAGATTAATTTTCATTGTTTAACATGTTATGTACTCACTAGTCATTGGATTGAAGCAAATTCTATCCTTTCTATAGATCATTGATCAAAAATGTCTCCGATTGGAAATTATCTTACGAAAAACCACTCAATTAAAGTAGATTTAGCAACCTTTGCAAAGTGAGAATGTAGTATTTTCCAGTGAACTTTGGACAAGGCTCCAAAATTGATGTATCAATGTATTAATCTTTAAGAAGGACTAAGAAATGTAAACTATGCCGAGTGTATCCTGCTTGAATCATTTGCAATGCATGAATTGAACAGAAAGTATTATGCTTTAGCTTTAATTTTCCATTGGTATGTTTCAAAATCAGTTTACAAGTAAAGACCTTAATCTTTAAGCCTCCTAGTGACTAGCCGTAAAAATGAATCGCCAATTAACTTTCAATTGACACTCTTTAAGTTGAGAGTGGATGATAATTTTCTCGTAATCATTTGCCTTTTTTTTCTTCTTCCCATTTTTCAAGTTTTAATGTGACAAACGTAAGTGTATTTGAGTTACATGCCATCAACAATCACATTATGTCTGATAATTCTCAGGAACCTCGGATTGACGTTGTAGCTCAAATTACTCTCCCATTAGCTCTCTAGCTAGCTACTAAGAAATCCAACGCTTTAAAAGCTCTCCAAATGTGTCTACTACAGCCGAACACGGATCATATACGTAATGTATCGTTGGATCAATTAAATGAACTCAACCCTAAATTAAACGGCTACTGATGTGCTACCCTAAATTATAAGTAGTATAGTTTTCTTGGTCGTGTTATTATTCTCGCCCCCTCCTATGGTCTCTTGTAGAGAGAATGAAAGGAAGAAACCAAAACCGTAGCCTCCTTAGATCTGCTTGATGATACACGGATGCATCGATGCAAGAAAACCATGGAAGATGGTGGTGGTTCACTAGCATCATCACCAACCACAAAGTATATGAGCATGATGATATTTCCTCTCAAAGTTAAGAAATTCTCTTTTCCCAGGACATCTTTTCAAAGTTGAATCACTAGTTTTTTTTTATCTCTTTCAATCTTGCGTAGATCCTCATCCCGATTCTGGCACCCACTTGTGTTTCCATTATCAACTTTTTTGTATTTTCACTTTCTTCTTCTTTTATTCTCTTGAAATCAGAACATGTATCTTGGTGATGAAATTCGTAATATGAATGAGTACTAAATCCAATAAATTAATTATTTGCATCTGATTTTGTGTATGTTAACCGATAAATAAATTATCTAGTTTTCTTTGTTTTTTACGTTCATGAAATGTGTTGTTGTAATCTGGATGCGGTAAAAGCAAACCTAAATCCAATTTCAGTATGTTGTTACCCATAGAAATGGTGTAATTGATTGAGTGAGTTTGATGGGGAAATCATGTCTAGTAGATTAACTTAATTTGGCAACTTTCTCAGTGAAACGTAGTCATGTTTTGCACTTTGAAAAATGTTGCCTAGATGCGAGAAGAATGTATGTTGAGCTGAGGAGTTAACTTTGGCAACCAAGTAGAACAGAGTGAAACTAGGTTTTAGCTACTAGAAAGCAAATAGCAATCCTTTGAGGAAGTATGAATGAGACCAAATATCTACACTAACAATCTTTGGTAGAATCAATTCAATAAATAGCAAGAGGGCATCTCCATTCTCCAATGAGATTAGCATAATCCATAAGATATCACACCTAATGTCATGATACTCAGGGACGGATCTGTGTAGCTCAAATTACTCTAAAAAGATATCCAACCAACCCTTTGAAAACTCCGTCCAAATGTCGGTCTTCCACAATACAAAACAAATAGCTAGATCAATAAAAATAACTCTAATAACTCAACCTTAAATCAAACGGACAAATGTGCAACCCTAAATTATAAGTAGTAGTATAGCTTTCTAAATCTTGTTATTTTTGTGCCTCCTCTCCCTCGTATGGATCAAGTTTAGAGAGAATGAAAGGAAAAAAACCAAAAACAATACATCTCGTTGATGATACATCGCAACAAGAAAATCATGGGAGATGTTCTCTAATAGCATCATCAACCAAAAAATATATTAGCATAATGATTTTTCCTCTCAAGGTTTTGAAATTCTCCGTCCGAGATCATCTCGTTAGAGGGAATCTCGTGGTTTGGCATTGTTTGCCATGGTGCGCAGATATGCGGCTTGGTTTGGCATTGTTGCCATGGTGCGCAGATGCGGCTTGGTTTGGCATTGTTGCCATGATGCGCAAAGATATGCGGCTTGGTTTGGCATTGTCGCCATGGTGCGCAGATGCGGCTTGGTTTGGCATTCTTGCCATGGTGCGCGGGTGCGGCTTGGTTTGGCATCATTGCCATGATGATCGCAAAGATATGCGGCTTGGTTTGGCATTGTTGCCATGGTGCGCAGATATGCGGCTTGGTTTGGCATTGCTGCCATGGTGCGCAGGGTGCGGCTTGGTTTGGCATCATGTTGCCATGATGCGTGATATGCGGCTTGGTTTGGCATTCTTTGCCATGGTGTGCGGGTGCGGCTTGGTTTGGCATCATGCCATGATGCGCGATATGCGGCTTGGTTTGGCATTGCTGCCATGGTGCGCACGGTGCGGCTTGGTTTGGCATCATGCCATGATGCGCAGAGATGCGGCTTGGTTTGGCATTGTTTGCCATGGTGCGCAGATATGCGGCTTGGTTTGGCATTGCTTGCCATGGTGCGCGAGTGCGGCTTTGTTTGGCATCATTGCCATGATGCGCAGATGCGGCTTGGTTTGGCATTCTTTGCCATGTTGTGCGGTGCGGCTTGGTTTGGCATCATTGCCATGATGCGCGAAGATGCGGCTTGGTTTGGCATTCTTTGCCATGGTGCCCAGTGCGGCTTGGTTTGGCATCACATCATGGTGCGCGGGGGTGCGGCTTGGTTTGGCATTGTTGCCATGATGCGCAAGATGCGGCTTGGTTTGGCATTGCTGCCATGGTGCGCAGTATGCGGCTTGGTTTGGCATTGCTGCCATGGTGCGCATGGTGCGGCTTGGTTTGGCACTGTTGCCATGATGCGCAGTATGCGGCTTGGTTTTGGAATTAGGGTTCTGTGTTGAAAACCCTAATCTGGTATTTTGAAAAAATACCCCTATTAATTATTTACACCTGAGTTAAATGCTCTTAGTTAATATTTTGCGGGTAACACTAGGTCATGGGGTTTTACGATTTTACCCCTTGTCTAAAAACCACCATCAACAAAGTGATGAACGGCTATGACGTATGATGTAATTCCAGATATACCCAACCGTTTTAAAACTCTCCAGATATGTATCTAATAAAGCCATCCACAATACATAGCATCGCCAAGAAATGGGTGAGAAAATGTTGTCACACCTTATGTCTGATGATGCTCAGGGTCGGATGCTGTATCTCAAATTACTCTAATCTCTTACCAGCCCTAGTAAGATTTTTGCTAGTAATCTCATGGAGTTTGGTTGTATAATGCATGGGGTTAAGCTTTCCATCTTCAAAGGCAAATCGTCAAGAAATGTTTAGTAGTGTGACGAAAAATCACAAGGGTTTAAATGTGGAAGAGGTTGATGAAAATCCTACTTATACGTAGCTTGCGCTCTTATTTTAGTTCGCAAGTAATAATGGTGGTTTAGTGCTAAGATTTGTCAAAAGGCCTTGTTGCTTTTTGTTTATCTTTGAACTTTTTACTTTGGTTGGGGTTTTTTCCCTCTTTTTGGTGTAGTAGCTCGCGCATAACTTGTGTGCTTCTTAATACAATTCCTTTTGATCGATCAAAAAAAAAATTACTCTAAAAAGATATCCAACCAACCCTTTGAAAACTCTCCAAATGTCATCAACAATCACATTATGTCTGATAATTCTCAGGAACCTCGGATTGACGTTGTAGCTCAAATTACTCTCCCATTAGCTCTCTAGCTAGCTACTAAGAAATCCAACGCTTTAAAAGCTCTCCAAATGTGTCTACTACAAATGAACACGAGATCATATACGTAATGGTCGTTGGATCAATTAAATGAACTCAACCCTAAATTAAACGGCCGGATGTGCTACCCTAAATTATAAGTAGTATAGTTTTCTTGGTCGTGTTATTATTCGCCCCCTCCTATGGTCTCTGTAGAGAGAATGAAAGGAAGAAACCAAAACCGTAGCCTCCTTAGATCTCGTTGATGATACACGATGCATCGATGCAAGAAAACCATGGAAGATGGTGGTGGTTCACTAGCATCATCACCAACCACAAAGTATATGAGCATGATGATATTTCCTCTCAAAGTTAAGAAATTCTCTTTTCCTGACATCTTTTCAAAGTTGAATCACTAGTTTTTTTATCTCTTTCAATCTTGCGAAGATCCTCATCCCGGTTACGGCACCCACTTGTGTTTCCATTATCAACTTTTTTGTATTTTCACTTTCTTCTTCTTTTATTCTCTTGAAATCGAACATGTATCTTGGTGATGAAATTCGTAATATGAATGAGTACTAAATCCAATAAATTAATTATTTGCATCTCGATTTTGTGTATGTTAACCGATAAATAAATTATCTAGTTTTCTTTGTTTTTTACGTTCATGAAATGTGTTGTTGTAATCTGGATGCGGTAAAAGCAAACCTAAATCCAATTTCAGTATGTTGTTACCCATAGAAATGGTGTAATTGATTGAGTGAGTTTGATGGGGAAATCATGTCTAGTAGATTAACTTAATTTGGCAACTTTCTCGAAACGTAGTCATGTTTTGCACTTTGAAAAATGTTGCCTAGATGCGAGAAGAATGTATGTTGAGCTGAGGAGTTAACTTTGGCAACCAAGTAGAACAGAGTGAAACTAGGTTTTAGCTACTAGAAAGCAAATAGCAATCCTTTGAGGAAGTATGAATGAGACCAAATATCTACACTAACAATCTTTGGTAGAATCAATTCAATAAATAGCAAGAGGGCATCTCCATTCTCCAATGAGATTAGCATAATCCATAAGATATCACACCTAATGTCATGATACTCAGGACGGATCTTCGTAGCTCAAATTACTCTAAAAAGATATCCAACCAACCCTTTGAAAACCTGTCCAAAATGTCAGGTCTTCCACAATACAAAACAATTCGCTAGATCAATAAAAATAACTCTAATAACTCAACCTTAAATCAAACGGACAAATGTGCAACCCTAAATTATAAGTAGTAGTATAGCTTTCTAAATCTTGTTATTTTGTGCCTCCTCTCCCTCGTATGGACTGTTTAGAGAGAATGAAAGGAAAAAAACCAAAAACAATACATCTGTTGATGATACATCGCAACAAGAAAATCATGGGAGATGTTCTCTAATAGCATCATCAACCACAAAATATATTAGCATAATGATTTTTCCTCTCAAGGTTTTGAAATTCTCCGTCCGAGATCATCTCGTTGAGGGAATCTCGTGGTTTGGCATTGCTGCCATGGTGCGCAAAGATGCGGCTTGGTTTGGCATTGTTGCCATGGTGCGCAAATATGCGGCTTGGTTTGGCATTGTTGCCATGATGCGCAAGATGCGGCTTGGTTTGGCATTGCTGCCATGGTGCGCGATGATGCGGCTTGGTTTGGCATTCTTGCCATGGTGCGCAGGTGCGCTTGGTTTGGCATCATTGCCATGATGCGCAGATATGCGGCTTGGTTTGGCATTGCTTGCCATGGTGCGCGAGATGCGGCTTGGTTTGGCATTGTTTGCCATGGTGCGCAGGGTGCGGCTTGGTTTGGCATCATTGCCATGATGCGCGATATGCGGCTTGGTTTGGCATTGCGCCATGGTGTGGTGGTGCGGCTTGGTTTGGCATCATACCATGATGCGGAGATATGCGGCTTGGTTTGGCATTGTTGCCATGGTGCGACGCAGTGCGGCTTGGTTTGGCATCATTGCCATGATGCGCATATGCGGCTTGGTTTGGCATTCTTTGCCATGGTGCGCAGATGTGGCTTGGTTTGGCATTGCTGCCATGGTGCGCGGTGCGGCTTTGTTTGGCATCAATTGCCATGATGCGCAGATATGCGCTTGGTTTGGCATTCTTTGCCATGTTGTGCGGGTGCGCTTGGTTTGGCACTCATTGCCATGATGCGCAGATGCGGCTTGGTTTTAGCATTCTTTGCCATGGTGCCCAGTGCGGCTTGGTTTGGCATCTTGTTGCCATGGTGCGCGCAGGGTGCGGCTTGGTTTGGCATTGTTGCCATGATGCGCAAAGATGCGGCTTGGTTTGGCATTGCTGCCATGGTGCGCGATGTATGGGCTTGGTTTGGCATTGCTGCCATGGTGCGCATGGTGCGGCTTGGTTTGGCATCATTGCCATGATGCGCGATGCTTTGCGGCTTGGTTTTGGAATTAGGGTTAAGGTTGAAAACCTAATCTGGTATTTTGAAAAAATACCCCTATTAATTATTTACACCGAGTTAAATGCTCTTAGTTAATATTTTGCGGGTAACACTAGGTCATGGGGTTTTACGATTTTACCCTTGTCTAAAAACCACCATCAACAGCGTGATGAACGGCTATGACGTATGATGTAATTCCAAGATATACCCAACCGTTTTAAAACTCTCCGAGATATGTATCTAATAAAGCCATCCACAATACATAGCATCGCCAAGAAATGGGTGAGAAAATGTTGTCACACCTTATGTCTGATGATGCTCAGGGTCGGATGCTGTATCTCAAATTACTCTAATCTCTTACCAGCCCTAGTAAGATTTTTGCTAGTAATCTCATGGAGTTTGGTTGTATAATGCATGGGGTTAAGCTTTCCATCTTCAAAGGCAAATCGTCAAGAAATGTTTAGTAGTGTGACGAAAAATCACAAGGGTTTAAATGTGGAAGAGGTTGATGAAAATCCTACTTATACGTAGCTTGCGCTCTTATTTTAGTTCGCAAGTAATAATGGTGGTTTAGTGCTAAGATTTGTCAAAAGGCCTTGTTGCTTTTTGTTTATCTTTGAACTTTTTACTTTGGTTGGGGTTGTTTCCCCTCTTTTGGTGTAGTAGCTCACGCATAACTTGTGTGCTTCTTAATACAATTCCTTTGATCGATCAAAAAAATTACTCTAAAAAGATATCCAACCAACCCTTTGAAAACTCTCCAAATGTCATCAACAATCACATTATGTCCGATAATTCTCGGGAACCTCGGATTGACGCCGTAGCTCAAATTACTCTCCCATTAGCTCTCTAGCTAGCTACTAAGAAATCCAACGCTTTAAAAGCTCTCCAAATGTGTCTACTACACCAACACGGATCATATACAAATCAGTCGTTGGATCAATTAAATGAACTCAACCCTAAATTAAACGGCCAGATGTGCTACCCTAAATTATAAGTAGTATAGTTTTCTTGGTCGTGTTATTATTCCGCCCCCTCCTATGGTCTCTGTAGAGAGAATGAAAGGAAGAAACCAAAACCGTAGCCTCCTTAGATCCGTTGATGATACACGGATGCATCGATGCAAGAAAACCATGGAAGATGGTGGTGGTTCACTAGCATCATCACCAACCACAAAGTATATGAGCATGATGATATTTCCTCTCAAAGTTAAGAAATTCTCTTTTCCCAGGACATCTTTTCAAAGTTGAATCACTAGTTTTTTTTATCTCTTTCAATCTTGCGAAGATCCTCATCCCGCTTTCTCGGCACCCACTTGTGTTTCCATTATCAACTTTTTTGTATTTTCACTTTCTTCTTCTTTTATTCTCTTGAAATCGAACATGTATCTTGGTGATGAAATTCGTAATATGAATGAGTACTAAATCCAATAAATTAATTATTTGCATCTCGATTTTGTGTATGTTAACCGATAAATAAATTATCTAGTTTTCTTTGTTTTTTACGTTCATGAAATGTGTTGTTGTAATCTGGATGCGGTAAAAGCAAACCTAAATCCAATTCCAGTATGTTGTTACCCATAGAAATGGTGTAATTGATTGAGTGAGTTTGATGGGGAAATCATGTCTAGTAGATTAACTTAATTTGGCAACTTTCTCAAATGAAACGTAGTCATGTTTTGCACTTTGAAAATGTTGCCTAGATGCGAGAAGAATGTATGTTGAGCTGAGGAGTTAACTTTGGCAACCAAGTAGAACAGTGAAACTAGGTTTTAGCTACTAGAAAGCAAATAGCAATCCTTTGAGGAAGTATGAATGAGACCAAATATCTACACTAACAATCTTTGGTAGAATCAATTCAATAAATAGCAAGAGGGCATCTCCATTCTCCAATGAGATTAGCATAATCCATAAGATATCACACCTAATGTCATGATACTCGGGACTCCGATGCTGTAGCTCAAATTACTCTAAAAAGATATCCAACCAACCCTTTGAAAACTGTCCAAATGTCGGTCTTCCACAATACAAAACAGCCGCTAGATCAATAAAAATAACTCTAATAACTCAACCTTAAATCAAACGGACAAATGTGCAACCCTAAATTATAAGTAGTAGTATAGCTTTCTAAATCTTGTTATTTTTGTGCCTCCTCTCCCTCGTATGGATCAAGTTTAGAGAGAATGAAAGGAAAAAAACCAAAAACAATACATCTGTTGATGATACATCGCAACAAGAAAATCATGGGAGATGTTCTCTAATAGCATCATCAACCAAAAAATATATTAGCATAATGATTTTTCCTCTCAAGGTTTTGAAATTCTCCGTCCGAGATCATCTCGTTAGAGGGAATCTCAGGGTTTGGCATTGCTGCCATGGTGCGCGCAGATGCGGCTTGGTTTGGCATTGTTGCCATGGTGCGCAGATGCGGCTTGGTTTGGCATTGTTGCCATGATGCGCAAAGATGCGGCTTGGTTTGGCATTGCTGCCATGGTGCGCAGATGCGGCTTGGTTTGGCATTGCTGCCATGGTGCGCAGGGTGCGGCTTGGTTTGGCATCATAGCTGCCATGATGCGCAGATATGCGGCTTGGTTTGGCATTCTTTGCCATGGTCGCAGATATGCGGCTTGGTTTGGCATTGCTTTGCCATGGTGCGCAGGTGCGGCTTGGTTTGGCATTGTTGCCATGATCGCAGATGATGCGGCTTGGTTTGGCATTGCTGCCATGGTGTGCAGTGGCGCGCTTGGTTTGGCATCATTGCCATGATGCGCAGAGATGCGGTTTGGTTTGGCATTGCTTTTGCCATGGTGCGCACGAGTGCGCTTGGTTTGGCATTTGTTGCCATGATGCGCAGATGATGCGGCTTGGTTTGGCATTGTTTGCCATGGTCGCAGATGCGGCTTGGTTTGGCATTGTTTGCCATGGTGCGCAGTGGTGCGGCTTTGTTTGGCATCTGCCCATGATGCGCAGAGATGCGGCTTGGTTTGGCATTGCTTTGCCATGTTGTGCGGTGCGGCTTGGTTTGCATCATTGCCATGATGCGCGATGTCGGCTTGGTTTGGCATTGCCGCCATGGTGCCCGTGAGTGCGGCTTGGTTTGGCACTGCCCATGGTGCGCAGTGGTGCGGCTTGGTTTGGCATTGTTGCCATGATGCGCAGTATGCGGCTTGGTTTGGCATTGCTGCCATGGTGCGCAGTATGCGGCTTGGTTTGGCATTGCTGCCATGGTGCGCATGGTGCGGCTTGGTTTGGCATCATATGCCATGATGCGCAAGATGCGGCTTGGTTTTGGAATTAGGGTTCTCGTGTTGAAAACCCTAATCTGGTATTTTGAAAAATACCCCTATTAATTATTTACACCCGAGTTAAATGCTCTTAGTTAATATTTTGCGGGTAACACTAGGTCATGGGGTTTTACGATTTTACCCCTTGTCTAAAAAACCACCATCAACAAAACATGAACGGCTATGACGTATGATGTAATTCCAAGATATACCCAACCGTTTTAAAACTCTCCAGATATGTATCTAATAAAGCCATCCACAATACATAGCATCGCCAAGAAATGGGTGAGAAAATGTTGTCACACCTTATGTCTGATGATGCTCAGGGTCGGATGCTGTATCTCAAATTACTCTAATCTCTTACCAGCCCTAGTAAGATTTTTGCTAGTAATCTCATGGAGTTTGGTTGTATAATGCATGGGGTTAAGCTTTCCATCTTCAAAGGCAAATCGTCAAGAAATGTTTAGTAGTGTGACGAAAAATCACAAGGGTTTAAATGTGGAAGAGGTTGATGAAAATCCTACTTATACGTAGCTTGCGCTCTTATTTTAGTTCGCAAGTAATAATGGTGGTTTAGTGCTAAGATTTGTCAAAAGGCCTTGTTGCTTTTTGTTTATCTTTGAACTTTTTACTTTGGTTGGGGTTGTTTCCCCTCTTTTTGGTGTAGTAGCTCGCGCATAACTTGTGTGCTTCTTAATACAATTCCTTTTGATCGATCAAAAAAAAAAATTACTCTAAAAAGATATCCAACCAACCCTTTGAAAACTCTCCAAATGTCATCAACAATCACATTATGTCTGATAATTCTCAGGAACCTCGGATTGACGCTGTAGCTCAAATTACTCTCCCATTAGCTCTCTAGCTAGCTACTAAGAAATCCAACGCTTTAAAAGCTCTCCAAATGTGTCTACTACAGCCGAACACGATCATATACGTAACAAATCGTTGGATCAATTAAATGAACTCAACCCTAAATTAAACGCCGGATGTGCTACCCTAAATTATAAGTAGTATAGTTTTCTTGGTCGTGTTATTATTCCGCCCTCCTATGGTCTCGTAGAGAGAATGAAAGGAAGAAACCAAA
The DNA here is from genome assembly GCA_023531295.1 of Papaver armeniacum. Lineage (NCBI taxonomy): Eukaryota > Viridiplantae > Streptophyta > Magnoliopsida > Ranunculales > Papaveraceae > Papaver > Papaver armeniacum. The sequence continues at coordinate 236,593 of JAJJWW010007380.1, read as the reverse complement.
ACCGTAGCCTCCTTAGATCTCGTTGATGATACACGGATGCATCGATGCAAGAAAACCATGGAAGATGGTGGTGGTTCACTAGCATCATCACCAACCACAAAGTATATGAGCATGATGATATTTCCTCTCAAAGTTAAGAAATTCTCTTTTCCCGACATCTTTTCGGGTTGAATCACTAGTTTTTTTTATCTCTTTCAATCTTGCGAAGATCCTCATCCCAGCTTCGGCACCCACTTGTGTTTCCATTATCAACTTTTTGTATTTTCACTTTCTTCTTCTTTTATTCTCTTGAAATCGTAACATGTATCTTGGTGATGAAATTGCAATATGAATGAGTACTAAATCCAATAAATTAATTATTTGCATCCGATTTTGTGTATGTTAACCGATAAATAAATTATCTAGTTTTCTTTGTTTTTACGTTCATGAAATGTGTTGTTGTAATCTGGATGCGGTAAAAGCAAACCTAAATCCAATTTCAAAAGATGTTGTTACCCATAGAAATGGTGTAATTGATTGAGTGAGTTTGATGGGGAAATCATGTCTAGTAGATTAACTTAATTTGGCAACTTTCTCAGTGAAACGTAGTCATGTTTTGCACTTTGAAAAATGTTGCCTAGATGCGAGAAGAATGTATGTTGAGCTGAGGAGTTAACTTTGGCAACCAAGTAGAACAGAGTGAAACTAGGTTTTAGCTACTAGAAAGCAAATAGCAATCCTTTGAGGAAGTATGAATGAGACCAAATATCTACACTAACAATCTTTGGTAGAATCAATTCAATAAATAGCAAGAGGGCATCTCCATTCTCCAATGAGATTAGCATAATCCATAAGATATCACACCTAATGTCATGATACTCGTGACGGATGCTCGTAGCTCAAATTACTCTAAAAAGATATCCAACCAACCCTTTGAAAACTGTCCAAATGTCAGTCTTCCACAATACAAAACAGCCGCTAGATCAATAAAAATAACTCTAATAACTCAACCTTAAATCAAACGGACAAATGTGCAACCCTAAATTATAAGTAGTAGTATAGCTTTCTAAATCTTGTTATTTTTGTGCCTCCTCTCCCTCGTATGGATCAAGTTTAGAGAGAATGAAAGGAAAAAAACCAAAAACAATACATCTCGTTGATGATACATCGCAACAAGAAAATCATGGGAGATGTTCTCTAATAGCATCATCAACCAAAAAATATATTAGCATAATGATTTTTCCTCTCAAGGTTTTGAAATTCTCCGTCCGAGATCATCTCGTTAGAGGGAATCTCGTGGTTTGGCATTGCTTTACCATGGTGCGCAGATATGCGGCTTGGTTTTGGCATTGTTGCCATGGTGCGCAGATATGCGGCTTGGTTTGGCATTGTTGCCATGATGCGCAGATATGCGGCTTGGTTTGGCATTGCTGCCATGGTGCGCAGATATGCGGCTTGGTTTGGCATTGTTTGCCATGGTGCGCAGGTGCGGCTTGGTTTGGCATCATTGCCATGATGCGCGAAAGATGCTGGCTTGGTTTGGCATTGCTTGCCATGGTGCGCGATATGCGGCTTGGTTTGGCATTGTTTACCATGGTGCGCGGGGTGCGGCTTGGTTTGGCATCACCATGATGCTGCGAAGATGCGGCTTGGTTTGGCATTCTTTGCCATGGTGTGCAGGGTGCGGCTTGGTTTGGCACTGTTGCCATGATGCGCAGTATGCGGCTTGGTTTGGCATTGCTGCCATGGTGCGCCGGTGCGGCTTAGTTTGGCATTATTGCCATGATGCTCAAGATATGCGGCTTAGTTTGGCATTGCTTTGCCATGGTGCTAAAGAGATGCGGCTTGGTTTGGCATTCTTGCCATGGTGCGCGCAGTGCGGCTTTGTTTGGCATTTATTGCCATGATGCGCAGATATGCGGCTTGGTTTGGCATTCTTTGCCATGTTGTGCGGGTGCGGCTTGGTTTGGCATCATGTTGCCATGATGCGCAGATATGCGGCTTAGTTTGGCATTCATTGCCATGGTCAGAGTGCGGCTTGGTTTGCCTTTGTTGCCATGGTGCGCGAGGGTGCGGCTTGGTTTGGCATTGTTGCCATGATGCGCAGATATGCGGCTTGGTTTAGCATTGCTTTGCCATGGTGCTGTGATATGCGGCTTGGTTTGGCATTGTTTATGCCATGGTGCGCATGGTGCGGCTTGGTTTGGCATTATTGCCATGATGCGCAGATATCGGCTTGGTTTTGGAATTAGGGTTACGTATTTGAAAACCTAATCTGGTATTTTGAAAAATACCCCTATTAATTATTTACACCGAGTTAAATGCTCTTAGTTAATATTTTGCGGGTAACACTAGGTCATGGGGTTTTACGATTTTACCCTTGTCTAAAAACCACCATCAACAGCGTGATGAATGAACGGCTATGACGTATGATGTAATTCAAGATATACCCAACCGTTTTAAAACTCTCCAGGATATGTATCTAATAAAGCCATCCACAATACATAGCATCGCCAAGAAATGGGTGAGAAAATGTTGTCACACCTTATGTCCGATGATGCTCGGGGGTCGAATCTTTGTATCTCAAATTACTCTAATCTCTTACCATTTAGTAAGATTTTTGCTAGTAATCTCATGGAGTTTGGTTGTATAATGCATGGGGTTAAGCTTTCCATCTTCAAAGGCAAATCGTCAAGAAATGTTTAGTAGTGTGACGAAAATCACAAGGGTTTAAATGTGTAAGAGGTTGATGAAAATCCTACTTATACGTTGCTTGCGCTCTTATTTTAGTTCGCAAGTAATAATGGTGGTTTAGTGCTAAGATTTGTCAAAAGGCCTTGTGATTTTTGTTTATCTTTGAACTTTTTACTTTGGTTGGGGTTGTTTCCCCTCTTTTTTGGTGTAGTAGCTCGCGCATAACTTGTGTGCTTCTTAATACAATTCCTTTTGATCGATCAAAAAAAAATTACTCTAAAAAGATATCCAACCAACCCTTTGAAAACTCTCCAAATGTCATCAACAATCACATTATGTCCGATAATTCTCGGGAACCTCGGATTGACGCTTGTAGCTCAAATTACTCTCCCATTAGCTCTCTAGCTAGCTACTAAGAAATCCAACGCTTTAAAAGCTCTCCAAATGTGTCTACTACAGCCGAACACGGATCATATACGAGCCGGTCGTTGGATCAATTAAATGAACTCAACCCTAAATTAAAATCGGCATATGCTACCCTAAATTATAAGTAGTATAGTTTTCTTGGTCGTGTTATTATTCTGCCCCCTCCTATGGTCTCCAGTAGAGAGAATGAAAGGAAGAAACCAAAACCGTAGCCTCCTTAGATCTGTTGATGATACACGGATGCATCGATGCAAGAAAACCATGGAAGATGGTGGTGGTTCACTAGCATCATCACCAACCACAAAGTATATGAGCATGATGATATTTCCTCTCAAAGTTAAGAAATTCTCTTTTCCCAGACATCTTTCAAAGAAATCACTAGTTTTTATCTCTTTCAATCTTAAGAAGATCCTCATCCCGATTTTCTGGCACCCACTTGTGTTTCCATTATCAACTTTTTTTGTATTTTCACTTTCTTCTTCTTTTATTCTCTTGAAATCGAACATGTATCTTGGTGATGAAATTCGTAATATGAATGAGTACTAAATCCAATAAATTAATTATTTGCATCGATTTTGTGTATGTTAAATCGATAAATAAATTATCTAGTTTTCTTTGTTTTACGTTCATGAAATGTGTTGTTGTAACTGGATGCGGTAAAAGCAAACCTAAATCCAATTTCGGTATGTTGTTACCCATAGAAATGGTGTAATTGATTGAGTGAGTTTGATGGGGAAATCATGTCTAGTAGATTAACTTAATTTGGCAACTTTCTCGGTGAAACGTAGTCATGTTTTGCACTTTGAAAAATGTTGCCTAGATGCGAGAAAGAATGTATGTTGGTGAGGAGTTAACTTTGGCAACCAAGTAGAACAGAGTGAAACTAGGTTTTAGCTACTAGAAAGCAAATAGCAATCCTTTGAGGAAGTATGAATGAGACCAAATATCTACACTAACAATCTTTGGTAGAATCAATTCAATAAATAGCAAGAGGGCATCTCCATTCTCCAATGAGATTAGCATAATCCATAAGATATCACACCTAATGTCATGATGCTCGGGGACGGATCAGTAGCTCAAATTACTCTAAAAAGATATCCAACCAACCCTTTGAAAACCAAAAATGTCGGTCTTCCACAATACAAAATAGCCATAGATCAATAAAAATAACTCTAATAACTCAACCTTAAATCAAACGGACAAATGTGCAACCCTAAATTATAAGTAGTAGTATAGCTTTCTAAATCTTGTTATTTTTGTGCCTCCTCTCCCCTCGTATGGACTTTTAGAGAGAATGAAAGGAAAAAAACCAAAAACAATACATCTCATTGATGATACATCGTAATAAGAAAATCATGGGAGATGTTCTCTAATAGCATCATCAACCACAAAATATATTAGCATAATGATTTTTCCTCTCAAGGTTTTGAAATTCTCAAATCCGGAGATCATCTCGTTAGAGGGAATCTCGGGGTTTGGCATTGTCCATGGTGTGCAGATGATATGCGGCTTGGTTTAGCATTGTTGCCATGGTGCGCGAGATGCGGCTTGGTTTGGCATTGTTGCCATGATCGCGATATGCGGCTTGGTTTGGCATTGCTGCCATGGTGCGCGGCAGTATGCGGCTTAGTTTTAGCATTCTTTGCCATGGTGCGCGGTGCGCTTGGTTTTGGCATTTGCCATGATCATGAGATGCGGCTTGGTTTGGCATTCTTTTGCCATGGTGCGCAAAGATGCGGCTTGGTTTGGCATTCTTTGCCATGGTGCGCGGGGTGCGGCTTGGTTTAGCCTTGTTGCCATGATGCGGATATGCGTCTTGGTTTGGCATTGCTGCCATGGTGTGCGAGGTGCGGCTTGGTTTGGCATTGTGCCATGATGCGCGATATGCGGCTTGGTTTAGCATTCTTTGCCATGGTGCGCCTGCGTCTGCGGCTTGGTTTGGCATGTTGCCATGATCGCTGATTATGCGGCTTGGTTTAGCATTGCTGCCATGGTCGCAGATATGCGGCTTAGTTTTAGCATTCTTTGCCATGGTCTGTGAGGGTGCGGCTTTGTTTGGCATTGTTGCCATGATGACAAGATATGCGGCTTGGTTTAACATTCTTGCCATGTTGTGCGGAGTCGCGGCTTGGTTTGCATTATTGCCATGATGCAGATATGCGGCTTGGTTTGGCATTCTTGCCATGGTCGCGCATCTTTTGACTTTGGTTTGGCATTGCCATGGTGCGCGTCTGCGGCTTGGTTTGGCATTATTGCCATGATGCGCGATATGCGGCTTGGTTTGGCATTCTTTGCCATGGTGCGCGATGTCGGCTTGGTTTGGCATTGTCTTTACCATAGTGCGCATGGTGCGGCTTGGTTTAACCTTTGTGCCATGATGCGCGATGCTGCGGCTTGGTTTTGGAATTAGGGTTACGTATTGAAAACCTAATCTGGTATTTTGAAAAAATACCCCTATTAATTATTTACACCGAAAGTTAAATGCTCTTAGTTAATATTTTGCGGGTAACACTAGGTCATGGGGTTTCTGATTTTACCCCTTGTCTAAAAACCACCATCAACAGCGTGATGAACGGCTATGACGTATGATGTAATTCCAAATATACCAAACCGTTTTAAAACTCTCTAGATATGTCTCTAATAAAGCCATCCACAATACATAGCATGGCCAACCAATGGGTGAGAAAATGTTGTCACACCTTATGTCCGATGATGCTTTCGGGGTCGGATCTTTGTATCTCAAATTACTCTAATCTCTTACCAGCCCTAGTAAGATTTTTGCTAGTAATCTCATGGAGTTTGGTTGTATAATGCATGGGGTTAAGCTTTCCATCTTCAAAGGCAAATCGTCAAGAAATGTTTAGTAGTGTGACGAAAAATCACAAGGGTTTAAATGTGTAAGAGGTTGATGAAAATCCTACTTATACGTAGCTTGCGCTCTTATTTTAGTTCGCAAGTAATAATGGTGGTTTAGTGCTAAGATTTGTCAAAAGGCCTTGTTGCTTTTTTGTTTATCTTTGAACTTTTACTTTGGTTGGGGTTGTTTCCCCTCTTTTTTGGTGTAGTAGCTCGCGCATAACTTGTGTGCTTCTTAATACAATTCCTTTTGATCGATCAAAAAAAAATTACTCTAAAAGATATCAACCAACCCTTTGAAAACTCTCCAAATGTCATCAACAATCACATTATGTCCTATAATTCTCGGGAACCTCGGATTGACGGCGCCCGTAGCTCAAATTACTCTCCCATTAGCTCTCTAGCTAGCTACTAAGAAATCCAACGCTTTAAAAGCTCTCCAAATGTGTCTACTACAGCCGAACACGGATCATATACTGAGCAGTCGTTGGATCAATTAAATGAACTCAACCACTAAATTAAACGGCCGGATGTGCTACCCTAAATTATAAGTAGTATAGTTTTCTTGGTCGTGTTATTATTCTGCCCCCTCCTATGGTCTCTGAGAGAGAATGAAAGGAAGAAACCAAAACCGTAGCCTCCTTAGATCCGGTGATGATACACAGATGCATCGATGCAAGAAAACCATGGAAGATGGTGGTGGTTCACTAGCATCATCACCAACCACAAAGTATATGAGCATGATGATATTTCCTCTCAAAGTTAAGAAATTCTCTTTTCCAGGACATCTTTTCAGGTTGAATCACTAGTTTTTATCTCTTTCAATCTTACGAGAAGATCCTCATCCCGATTTAGCACCCACTTGTGTTTCCATTATCAACTTTTTGTATTTTCACTTTCTTCTTCTTTTATTCTCTTGAAATCGAACATGTATCTTGGTGATGAAATTAAGTAATATGAATGAGTACTAAATCCAATAAATTAATTATTTGCATCTCGATTTTGTGTATGTTAACAGATAAATAAATTATCTAGTTTTCTTTGTTTTTTTACGTTCATGAAATGTGTTGTTGTAATCTGGATGCGGTAAAAGCAAACCTAAATCCAATTTCGGTATGTTGTTACCCATAGAAATGGTGTAATTGATTGAGTGAGTTTGATGGGAAATCATGTCTAGTAGATTAACTTAATTTGGCAACTTTCTCGGTGAAACGTAGTCATGTTTTGCACTTTGAAAATGTTGCCTAGATGCGAGAAGAATGTATGTTGAAATGAGGAGTTAACTTTGGCAACCAAGTAGAGCAGTGAAACTAGGTTTTAGCTACTAGAAAGCAAATAGCAATCCTTTGAGGAAGTATGAATGAGACCAAATATCTACACTAACAATCTTTGGTAGAATCAATTCAATAAATAGCAAGAGGCATCTCCATTCTCCAATGAGATTAGCATAATCCATAAGATATCACACCTAATGTCATGATGCTCGAGGACGGATCTTTGTAGCTCAAATTACTCTAAAAAGATATCCAACCAACCCTTTGAAAACTGTCCAAATGTCAGGTCTTCCACAATACAAAGCAGTAAGCTAGATCAATAAAAATAACTCTAATAACTCAACCTTAAATCAAACGGACAAATGTGCAGCCTAAATTATAAGTAGTAGTATAGCTTTCTAAATCTTGTTATTTTTGTGCCTCCTCTCCCTCGTATGGATCATTTGGAGAGAATGAAAGGAAAAAAACCAAAAACAATACATCTGTTGATGATACATCGTAATAAGAAAATCATGGGAGATGTTCTCTAATAGCATCATCAACCACAAAATATATTAGCATAATGATTTTTCCTCTCAAGGTTTTGAAATTCTCCGTCCGAGATCATCTCGTTAGAGGAATCTCGGGGTTTGGCATTATTCTTTGCCATGGTGCGCAGATATGCGGCTTGGTTTAGCATTGTTGCCATGGTGCGCGATATGCGGCTTGGTTTGGCATTGTTGCCATGATCGCGATATCGGCTTGGTTTAGCATTCTTTTTGCCATGGTGCGTGATGTCTTGGCTTGGTTTGGCATTCTTTGCCATGGTGCGCGAGTGCGGCTTGGTTTGGCTTGTTGCCATGATCATGATGTGCGGCTTGGTTTTTAGCATTCTTGCCATGGTGCGCGATATGCGGCTTGGTTTAGCATTCTTTGCCATGGTGCGCGGAGTGCGGCTTGGTTTAGCTTATTGCCATGATGCGCGTGATGCGTCTTGGTTTTTAGCATTCTTTGCCATGGTGTGCGGGAGTGCGGCTTGGTTTAGCCTTGTTGCCATGATCTCGCCGATATCTGCGGCTTGGTTTAGCATTCTTTGCCATGGTGCTTGCAGTGCGGCTTGGTTTATGCCATTGCCATGATGCATGATGTGCGGCTTGGTTTTAGCATTCTTTGCCATGGTCGCTGATATGCGGCTTGGTTTTAGCATTCTTTGCCATGGTGCGCAAGTGCGGCTTTGTTTAACCTTTGTTGCCATGATCATGCCGATATGCGGCTTGGTTTGGCATTCTTTGCCATGTTGTGCGGGGGTGCGGCTTGGTTTGTACATTGCCATGATCACATGATATGCGGCTTGGTTTAGCATTCTTTGCCATGGTGCGCGAGTGCGGCTTGGTTTGGCACTTTATTGCCATGGTGCGCGGTGCGGCTTGGTTTGGCATTGTTGCCATGATGCGCGATATGCGGCTTGGTTTTAGCATTCTTTGCCATGGTGCCGATATGCGGCTTGGTTTGGCATTCTTTGCCATGGTGCGCATGGTGCGGCTTGGTTTGCACTGCCTGCCATGATGCGCGATGGTGCGGCTTGGTTTTGGAATTAGGGTTACGCTATGTTGAAAACCTAATGCGGTATTTTGAAAAAATACCCTATTAATTTACACACGAGTTAAATGCTCTTAGTTAATATTTTGCGGGTAACACTAGGTCATGGGGTTTCGATTTTACCCCTTGTCTAAAAACCACCATCAGCAGGCGTGATGAATCGGCTATGACGTATGATGTAATTCCAAGATATACCCAACCGTTTTAAAACTCTCCAGGATATGTATCTAATAAAGCCATCCACAATACATAGCATCGCCAAGAAATGGGTGAGAAAATGTTGTCACACCTTATGTCGATGATGCTCGGGGTCGGATCTTTGTATCTCAAATTACTCTAATCTCTTACCCATTACCTAGTAAGATTTTTGCTAGTAATCTCATGGAGTTTGGTTGTATAATGCATGGGGTTAAGCTTTCCATCTTCAAAGGCAAATCGTCAAGAAATGTTTAGTAGTGTGACGAAAAATCACAAGGGTTTAAATGTGGAAGAGGTTGATGAAAATCCTACTTATACGTAGCTTGCGCTCTTATTTTAGTTCGCAAGTAATAATGGTGGTTTAGTGCTAAGATTTGTCAAAAGGCCTTGTTGCTTTTTGTTTATCTTTGAACTTTTACTTTGGTTGGGGTTGTTTCCCCTCTTTTTGGTGTAAAGCTCACGCATAACTTGTGTGCTTCTTAATACAATTCCTTTTGATCGATCAAAAAAAAAATTACTCTAAAAAGATATCCAACCAACCCTTTGAAAACTCTCCAAATGTCATCAACAATCACATTATGTCTGATAATTCTCAGGAACCTCGGATTATGCTGTAGCTCAAATTACTCTCCCATTAGCTCTCTAGCTAGCTACTAAGAAATCCAACGCTTTAAAAGCTCTCCAAATGTGTCTACTACAGCCCCGAACACGGATCATATACGGAAACGATCGTTGGATCAATTAAATGAACTCAACCCTAAATTAAACGGCCGGATGTGCTACCTAAATTATAAGTAGTATAGTTTTCTTGGTGGTGTTATTATTACTTCCCCCTCCTATGGTCTGTAGAGAGAATGAAAGGAAGAAACCAAAACCGTAGCCTCCTTAGATCTGTTGATGATACACGGATGCATCGATGCAAGAAAACCATGGAAGATGGTGGTGGTTCACTAGCATCATCACCAACCACAAAGTATATGAGCATGATGATATTTCCTCTCAAAGTTAAGAAATTCTCTTTTCCCGGACATCTTTTCGAGTTGAATCACTAGTTTTTATCTCTTTCAATCTTATGAAGATCCTCATCCAGTTTCGGCACCCACTTGTGTTTCCATTATCAACTTTTTTTGTATTTTCACTTTCTTCTTCTTTTATTCTCTTGAAATCGAACATGTATCTTGGTGATGAAATTCGTAATATGAATGAGTACTAAATCCAATAAATTAATTATTTGCATCTCGATTTTGTGTATGTTAACCGGATAAATAAATTATCTAGTTTTCTTTGTTTTTTACGTTCATGAAATGTGTTGTTGTAATGTCGGATGCGGTAAAAGCAAACCTAAATCCAATTTCGGTATGTTTGTTACCCATAGAAATGGTGTAATTGATTGAGTGAGTTTGATGGGGAAATCATGTCTAGTAGATTAACTTAATTTGGCAACTTTCTCGGTGAAACGTAGTCATGTTTTGCACTTTGAAAAATGTTGCCTAGATGCGAGAAGAATGTATGTTGAGTGAGGAGTTAACTTTGGCAACCAAGTAGAGCAGTGAAACTAGGTTTTAGCTACTAGAAAGCAAATAGCAATCCTTTGAGGAAGTATGAATGAGACCAAATATCTACACTAACAATCTTTGGTAGAATCAATTCAATAAATAGCAAGAGGGCATCTCCATTCTCCAATGAGATTAGCATAATCCATAAGATATCACACCTAATGTCATGATGCTCGGGACGGATCTTTGTAGCTCAAATTACTCTAAAAGATATCCAACCAACCCTTTGAAAAACCTGTCCAAATGTCGGTCTTCCACAATACAAAACAGTAGCTAGATCAATAAAAATAACTCTAATAACTCAACCTTAAATCAAACGGACAAATGTGCAACCCTAAATTATAAGTAGTAGTATAGCTTTCTAAATCTTGTTATTTTTGTGCCTCCTCTCCCTCGTATGGATTTGTTTAGAGAGAATGAAAGGAAAAAAACCAAAAACAATACATCCGTGATGATACATCGCAACAAGAAAATCATGGGAGATGTTCTCTAATAGCATCATCAACCAAAAATATATTAGCATAATGATTTTTTCCTCTCAAGGTTTTGAAATTCTCGGTCAAAGATCATCTCGTTAGAGAATCTCGGGGTTTTAGCATTCTTGCCATGGTGCGCGATGCGGCTTGGTTTGGCATTGTTTGCCATGGTGCGCAAGATGATATGCGGCTTGGTTTAGCATTGTTGCCATGATGCGCGATATGCGGCTTGGTTTGGCATTGCTGCCATGGTGCGCAGTATGCGGCTTGGTTTAGCATTGCTTGCCATGGTGCGCGAGTGCGGCTTGGTTTGGCATCGCCCCATTGCCATGATCGCGATGATATGCGGCTTGGTTTAGCATTCTTGCCATGAGTCTGCAGATATGCGGCTTGGTTTAGCATTCTTTGCCATGGTCTGCGGTGCGGCTTGGTTTAGCACTTGTTGCCATGATCGTGATATCACGGCTTGGTTTTGGCATTCTGCTGCCATGGTGTCGGGGGTGCGGCTTGGTTTAGCCCTTGCCATGATCTGTGATATCACGGCTTAGTTTTAACATTCTTTGCCATGGTGCGCCGCAGTGCGGCTTGGTTTAACCTTTGTTGCCATGATCTGCGATATCGGCTTAGTTTTAGCATTACTTTGCCATGGTCGCGATATGCGGCTTGGTTTTAGCATTCTTTGCCATGGTGCGCGAGGTGCGGCTTTGTTTAGCCTTTATTGCCATGATCGCGATATGCGGCTTGGTTTAGCATTGCTTCCATGTTGTGCGGGGTGCGGCTTGGTTTGGCACGCTGTGCCATGATGCGCGATGTCTGCGGCTTAGTTTTAGCATTCTTTGCCATGGTGTGCGAGTGCGGCTTGGTTTAGCCTTTGTTGCCATGGTGCGCGAGGGTGCGGCTTGGTTTTGGCATTGTTGCCATGATGCGTGATGCGGCTTGGTTTTAACATTCTTTGCCATGGTGCGTGATATCTGCGGCTTGGTTTAACATTCTTGCCATGGTGCGCATGGTGCGGCTTGGTTTAGCATTATTGCCATGATGCGCGATATGCGGCTTGGTTTTGGAATTAGGGTTACGTGTTTGAAAACCTAATCGGTATTTTGAAAAAATACCCTATTAATTATTTACACCTGAGTTAAATGCTCTTAGTTAATATTTTGCGGGTAACACTAGGTCATGGGGTTTTACGATTTTACCCCTTGTCTAAAAACCACCATCAACAGCGTGATGAACGGCTATGACGTATGATGTAATTCCAAGATATACCCAACCGTTTTAAAACTCTCCAGATATGTATCTAATAAAGCCATCCACAATACATAGCATCGCCAAGAAATGGGTGAGAAAATGTTGTCACACCTTATGTCTGATGATGCTCAGGGTCGGATGCTGTATCTCAAATTACTCTAATCTCTTACCAGCCCTAGTAAGATTTTTGCTAGTAATCTCATGGAGTTTGGTTGTATAATGCATGGGGTTAAGCTTTCCATCTTCAAAGGCAAATCGTCAAGAAATGTTTAGTAGTGTGACGAAAAATCACAAGGGTTTAAATGTGGAAGAGGTTGATGAAAATCCTACTTATACGTAGCTTGCGGTCTTATTTTAGTTCGCAAGTAATAATGGTGGTTTAGTGCTAAGATTTGTCAAAAGGCCTTGTTGCTTTTTGTTTATCTTTGAACTTTTTACTTTGGTTGGGGTTGTTTCCCCTCTTTTTGGTGTAGTAGCTCGCGCATAACTTGTGTGCTTCTTAATACAATTCCTTTTGATCGATCAAAAAAAAAAATTACTCTAAAATGATATCCAACCAACCCTTTGAAAACTCTCCAAATGTCAGTCGTCCACAATACATGATAGCCGCTAGATCAATAAAAATAACCCTAATAACTCAACCCTAAATCAAACGGCCAAATGTACGACCCTATATTATAAGTAGTAGTATAGCTTTCTAAGTTTTGTTATTTTTGCGCATCCTCTCCCTCGTATGGTATGTGTAGAGAGAATGAAAAGAAGAAACCAAAACTCCTCTAGCCGCCTTGAAAACAATACATCGGAACAAGAAAATCATGGCAAATGGTGGTTCTCTAATAGCATCATCATCAACCACAAAATATATCAGCATAATGATCTTTCCTCTCAAAGTTCTGAAATTGGCATTCTGAGAACATCTCGTTAGGGGAATCTCGAGTTTTTTTTCTGTTTCAATTGATCCCTGATTGCTATTCATCAGTGATTTTTGTTCAATTTCGCAGGACAACCTCATCCCAATCTGTTTTTATTCTGAACTTTTGTAGTTTTTATTTTCTTTTGCTTTTGTTGTAGTTTGTCAAGTTCTCTATGTAATTGGGTTATGTATCTTGGCGATGAAATTTATAATATGAAGTTTGTCAACTTTTGATTATATTTTCATCTACGTATGGATGGTGTAACGCTTTCGTAATCTATTTTGATTGTATGACCAAAGTGATAGCCACATTGATATAACTTGGGTGTTTGTCTATTTTGGTTTTTTCATTTAAATGTCTGACTGCCAATGCTTGAAATTATCTCTACTGCATCGAAATCTCTAAGATTAATTTTCATTGTTTAACATTTTATGTACTCACTAGTCATTGGATTGAAGCAAATTCTAGCCTTTATATAGAGCATTGATCAAAAATGACTCCAGATTGGAAATTATTTTACGAAAAACCACTCAATTAAAGTAGATTTAGCAACCTTTGCAGTGAGAATGTTGTCATTCTTTTCCAGTGAACTTTGGACAAGACTCCAAAATTGATGTATCAATGTATTTATCTTTAAGGACTAAGAAATGTAAACTATGAGTGTATCCTGCTTGAATCATTTGCAATGCATGAATTGAAATGAAAGGAATATGCTTTAGCTTTAATTTTGAGAAAATGGGCTGTTTAGCCAAAAGGGCAATTTTCCTGGGTCAAATGGACAGGTAAACATTCCATCTGGGTCAAATGGACATGAGATATTTTAATGTGAAATTTACATAACTTCCCTTTAACATATCTTCGTAATACCTAGAAAGCATCAATATTCTTTTCTCTCCGGCATCTTAAAAGAAATTTTCCCTTTCTCGACCATCGTTCTCTTTCTCCACGGAGATCATCTTTCTCCATCATTGAAATTGGTTTCTCCACCGTCAACGACATCAACAATATTAACATCTTTGTTCACTTTTAGTATCATCATCTTTCACCATCAACAATAACATCACAATTCAGTATCATCATCTTTTTGTCTGCTCCATCAACAGTAAAATCATCATAAAAATTGAAATTGAAATTGGTTTCTCCACCAACACCAACTACAACATGAAAGATTTCTAGGGTTTGAATCGATCAATTTCATAAAATCTCTCCTAGAACTCGTAAGTTTCCAAACCCTAATTTTGTTTTGATTTTATTTTCAAAATTGCATAATTGATTTGTTGAATTGGTTGATTTTATTTTCATTTCACTGAATGGGAATGTAACCGGATTTTAGTTGGTTATTGTAATGACTTAAAAGTTTATGTTGTGGATGAAAATGGTTTGCATCTGGTTATATGTATTGTATGGTTTGCCTCTGGTTATTGAAGTCATGCGCAACAAGTGTTTCTAAGAAATGCCTGAGTGCGTTTCTATGGCTAAATCTTATAGGATGTAACTGGTTTTCATCTAGCACTAAGATAAGATGTAACTGGTTTTCATATGATACATTCATATTTGAAGTTAAATAAAGATGATAATAAGGAGGATGTAACTGGTTTTCATCTAGCATAAAAATAGGATGCAACTGGTTTTCATGTTATTTGATGTAATTAACTAAGTGATTTTCCCTAATTTCTTATGATTGATGAATTTAAGTCTAATTAGTGATTCTAAATCTAATTGACTTCATATGAACTTTTTTAGTTTACATGAGAATATGCCTAATATCCATAGCATGATACATATATACATTGTACTACTTCCTACAAGACTAATTTGGTTAAGTGAGAATGTTTCCTATTGTATTAAACAAGTTTCATTTAGGTTTAATTTGTGGTGTATATCTTTTCCAGCATGTTTAAACTAGGATGAAAACCAGTTTCATCCAGGTTTAATATAATATAAACTAGGATGAAACCGGTTTCATTTAGATTAAATTTGTGGTGTATATTATTTCAGTATGTTTAAACTAGGATGAAAACCAGTTTCATCCAGGTTTAGTATAGTAAAAACTAGGATGATATCAGTTCTATTTGGGTTTAATTTTTTGTGTATATTGGTTTCATTCAGGTTCAACACGTTTAAATTAGGATGAAATTGGTTTCATCCAGGTTTAATGTGTTAGTACGTGTTTAAGTTCTCTAATGTATAGTTTAATATATTTCTTTCACTTTAAGTACTCTAACATTTGAATGCGTCACCTCATACTTCTCATATTTCTAATCATGGTCATTGTAAACACTGCTGAGATATAGGTTTGTTGTAACATATTCAGTCATGTTAATTCTTTGCAGCATGGATTATGGAGATTGGACTGAGAACAGTGGGGGCACTTACGATAAGTGGGATGAGGTTGAGAACAACAAACCTTGATAGCTGGTATCTTGGTCAGGAAACTTATATAAAGGATCGTCAATCCAGAGGCTACCAATGAAACCAAATTAGCCCATACAGAAAATTCCGGTGCTCGTGCTCTGAAACATAAGCAACAGTAAGTAACAAGCTTTAATTCCCATTTAAATGTTTTCTTATCTTGTTTAATTTTCAAAAAAAACAAACTTGCAATTACATGAAAATGGGAAATGTGGGTGGGGTAAGTAATTGGCCTGGGTTTTGCAACTACCTCAACTTAACTTCTACTATTTTTGAATTTGCAGGCCTTTCCACCAAGGAGACAAGTCTATTGTAACATAGAATATATTAACTTGATGAGCTAACTATATTATATTGGTGGGATAAATTGGTAAACTACGTGGTAGAAGAGATTGGCAGAGACAAAAGTAGGTTTCTGATTATAATAATGTGTGTGTGCAGTCTGCCTGTCCTGCCCATATATTTTGCTGCGGTTTTGGTATCCACAGGAAGGAGCGCCTAGTGGTGGTCTGGCGTGTGCAACTTATTTTTTTGTATTGGTACTAGAGAATAGTACTAGGCACCACCGGAGAAGAACAAGATTCCTGACATAAGTTACATGAACGGTTTAAGACTTTAGGTCCGTAGAAGACAAAGCTATTGGTGGTGGCCAACTAGATGGTACATTTAAATTTCATTTCAGGTAACGTTGTAGCTAGCACATGTAGTAGTTTGATTTAAGATTTAAATTGGAATTTTATATAATGGTGTAGCTTAGCACATGTAGTAGTGTAATTAACAAACAAGCTGGTTGTTTACTGTGAATAAGTATTAATTATTACCGTGTGAAAATTTGCGAATGAGAAGATCGTTCTGTGAAGGAGAAGCTGCTGTTTTTGGTTGGGTAAAAAGATTGTTTAAAAGGCTAGGGGTTATTTTAGGTAGAACCTATTTTATTTTATTTTATTTTATTTTTCCTGGGTGAGATATCCAAATTGGTTACTTAAACAGTATTTTTTTTTATTATTGTCCATATAAACAATATCTAAACCTAGAAATCTATTTCACCCAGGAATTCTTGCTTTTGGTCTTTTTGACCAATTTTGTGTTTAATTTTCCATTGGTATGTTTAAGAATCAGTTGGCAAGTAAAGACCTTAATCTTTAAGCTCAAGAACAACGGATAAATAAGCCTCCCTAGTGACTAGCCAGAAAAATGAATCGCCAATTAACTTTCAATAGATACTCTTTAAGTTGAGAGTGGATGATAATTTGATCAATCATTTGCCTTTTTTTTTTTTTTTTTTTTTCAAGTTTTAATGTGACAAACGTAAGTGTATTGGAGTTACATGCCATCAAAAATCACATTATGTTCTCAGGGACCTCGGATTGACGTTGTAGCTCAAATTACTCTCCCATTAGCTCTCTAGCTAGCTACTAAGAAATCCAACGCTTTAAAAGCTCTCCAAATGTGTCTACTACAGCCGAACACAGATCATATACAGAACAGTCGTTGGATCAATTAAATGAACTCAACCCTAAATTAAACGGCCAGATGTGCTACCCTAAATTATAAGTAGTATAGTTTTCTTGGTCGTGTTATTATTCTGCCCCCCTCCTATGGTCTCTGTAGAGAGAATGAAAGGAAGAAACCAAAACCGTAGCCTCCTTAGATCTGTTGATGATACACAGATGCATCGATGCAAGAAAACCATGGAAGATGGTGGTGGTTCACTAGCATCATCACCAACCACAAAGTATATGAGCATGATGATATTTCCTCTCAAAGTTAAGAAATTCTCTTTTCCCAGACATCTTTTCAGGTTGAATCACTAGTTTTTTTATCTCTTTCAATCTCATGAAGAGATCCTCATCCCGATTTCTGGCACCCACTTGTGTTTCCATTATCAACTTTTGTATTTTCACTTTCTTCTTCTTTAATTCTCTTGAAATCAGAACATGTATCCTGGTGATGAAATTTGTAATATGAATGAGTACTAAATCCAATAAATTAATTATTTGCATCTGATTTTGTGTATGTTAACCGATAAATAAATTATCTAGTTTTCTTTGTTTTTTACGTTCATGAAATGTGTTGTTGTAATCCGGATGCGGTAAAAGCAAACCTAAATCCAATTTCAGTATGTTGTTACCCATAGAAAATGGTGTAATTGATTCAGTGAGTTTGATGGGGAAATCATGTCTAGTATATTAACTTAATTTGGCAACTTTCTCAGTGAAACGTAGTCATGTTTTGCACTTTGAAAAATGTGGCCTAGATGCGAGAAGACTGTATGCTGAGCTGAGGAATTAACTTTGGCAACCAAGTAGAACAGAGTGAAACTAGGTTTTAGCTACTAGAAAGCAAATAGCAATCCTTTGAGGTAATAACATGTATTGTGAGTGTGCGAGTGTATGTGTGTGGTGTGGGATGTGAGGGTGTGCAGCACGTGCGAGTGCAAGAGAGAATTGAGTCGAGAGATGCTTGAGAGTTCTGTATTGATGAGTATATAGACTCATGTCCTGTATTTGTAATTTCTTATCTTCTTTAATCAATACGATTCCAAACCGTAAGCAATGTAGACATCAGGATTTCCTGTGTTATTATGGTATCATCGAGGGGGAAGCTTAACTGCGTCGATCCTTGGACCTAACCTAAAATTTCATCACCACAACCACCATTAAATTGATCTACTTCTGCTTTCTTGCTTCTTCTTTTCTTCATCAACTTCGATCTTTAGCTTCATCCAAAATCAAATTATCGAGATCTAATTAGGTTCGTCATTCACTAATTATCGAATCTCTATTGTATTTTGTGATTATTACAATTGTTCATGAAGTTTGATTGAAGATTCATGGAGTATTTGGTATGGAGTATGTTCTTGGAGTTTTTGGTCGAAATTAGGGTTTTGTTTTGATACCGCTACTTCAACAAAGCGAGGATTAAGCATGTATTTTAGATCTAAAATTCAATTTTAGGGTTTGAGCTCTTGGTTATTTCAATTTTCTATTTGTTGTTTGGATTGAAATCTCTTACCTCATCAACTACAATTGAGTCTCTGTTGGTAGTCTCCATATTCATCTTTAGACTACTTTAGATTTGATCTCATGTGTTCAATTTCTACATCACTAGCTCAACTACATCCAATTTCATCTTCGACCTAAGATTTCCATCATAATTAGCTTGTTTTACATCTAATTTCTTTATCAAGATCTGTTGTTCTTGTTCCCCGATCTTGAAAGGGTGCGAGTGTGTTCTAGTCCAGCTACACCAAGGTCTAGTTAGGGCGAAAACTTAAAGTCATTTCACTGATTGGATTCAGCAGAAGGTTGAGAGTTTGTGGGTGAAAATTGATGCTGCACATAGTGCTTAACGGCTCATTCTTCATACTTCCAATCTCAATTCTTATTTCGAGGCAGTCCTCACTGCGGTGTTGAAGCGTTTTGCGTTTTTTAATGACGTTTCTAAGTTTGGACTTCGAATTGGAGTTGGTGTGTTATATAAGTACAAGTTGAAGTTCTTTTTGTTGAGCTTGTATACACTTAGTATGCAACCTGGTTTTCAGCTTGCATATGTGTTCAATGTGCAACCTGGTGTTCTTCTCCTTTTCATGCTCTTCGAATAATTCAGTTGAAGTTTATCTTCAATGGTGACAATAAAAAGATTCAATTCTTGAATCTGTTTTTTCGTTTGTGTTGGTTTGTTTGAGGTTTTCTTCTTGGTTGCTGGTGATTTCATAAGTTTCGAAATAAGTTACTTCAACTGGGATATTCCTTGCTCTCAAGGCACTTCAACTGGGATATTCACCTCTCAAGGCTCATAATGTTGGTGTTGATCAATCTGCACCATATATATTTCTCAAGTCTCTGCTATCCATGTTTGATATACTTCTTGTGTTGCTGGTCCTATTGATTTGATCATAAGCAAGGTTGCAGCTCCCAGATAAGAGCATCTCTTGTCCTGCATCTTCATTTCACATTCTTTTGTGCTATACTTTATGTGACTAGTTATCTACACCAATAATTTATGTCCTATCTACGAATACTGCGGCTACTACAACAGCTATTCCAATAAAATGAGTGATTCTTCTTCATATCTCTATTACCTTAATATTGAATTATCACTGTCATTTTTCTGCACCAACAACTCCAGTTACTGCTGCCAGTTTAGATAAGAAGGTTCAGGGTATTAATTGTTTCATATGGCAGTAGTGATCTTGCTTTTACAATTTACTGAAGCTGCATCAATCATTTGTGGTGCTTGTCTAAATAAGAGCCAACAACATGAATAAACTTTA
This sequence comes from Papaver armeniacum, assembly GCA_023531295.1. Classification (NCBI taxonomy): domain Eukaryota; kingdom Viridiplantae; phylum Streptophyta; class Magnoliopsida; order Ranunculales; family Papaveraceae; genus Papaver; species Papaver armeniacum. Next base: position 216,706 of record JAJJWW010007380.1, on the reverse strand, counting down.
AGGCCTTATCGACGACTGCTGATTCTTGGGCGCACTTGTTGTTATTCTATGCCATGAAGAAATGATGAGTGATTCTAGAAGTATTTGTTTATCTCTACGACAAGTTTTCCATCTGCGAGTTTTTCATGGTTGTCGACGGTGTCTCTTCTTTGTCTTGTTCTGAAATTCCATTTCATATTACGATTGCTATTCTTGTCGGATTGTAGACAAGCAGTTATCATTGCATTCCTGGTGCTCGGCAACTTGGTTATCTTTGTAGTACGCATGCTGCTAATACTGGACCTAGTGCGAGCTTAATCTACACCTGCAACTTCTGCTTCTATTACATCACCACCTACTTATCAAGTTACACTGACTGCAACATCATCAATTCTGACCTTGGTTTGTCACTACTTTACCTACTACTTTTGCTGCTTCCTGAATATTTTTGTTACTGCTGCAACTACTTTGCCAGGATGGTTTGTCTAGCGTATGTGTGCGAGTGTATGTGTGTGCAAGCTCAAGTCGCCTCTTCAAGCCCCCTTGAGCTTGAGGGAGGGTAATAACATGTATTGTGAGTGTGCGAGTGTATGTGTGTGGTGTGGGATGTGAGGGTGTGCAGCACGTGCGAGTGCAAGAGAAAATTGAGTCGAGAGATGCTTGAGAGTTCTGTATTGATGAGTATATAGACTCATGTCCTGTATTTGTAATTTCTTATCTTCTTTAATCAATACGATTCCAAACCGTAAGCAATGTAGACATCAGGATTTCCTGTGTTACTATGAGGAAGTCTGAATGAGACCAAATATCTACACTAACAATCTTCGGTAGAATCAATTCAATAAATTGCAAGAGGGCATCTCCATTCTCCAATGAGATTAGCATAATCCATAAGATATCACACCTAATGTCTGATGATGCTCAGGGACGGATATTGTAGCTCAAATTACTCTAAAAAGATATCCAACCAACCCTTTGAAAACTGTCCAAATGTCAGTCTTCCACAATACATAACAGCCGCTAGATCAATAAAAATAACCCTAATAACTCAACCTTAAATCAGACGGACAAATGTGCAACCCTAAATTATAAGTAGTAGTATAGCTTTCTAAATCTTGTTATTTTTGTGCCTCCTCTCCCTCGTATCGCCTATGAAAAGAGAAGAACGCAAGGAAGAAACCAAAACCCCTCTAGCCGCCTTGAAAACAATACATCGCAACAAAAAAATCATGGCAGATGGTGATTCTCTAATAACATCATCATCAACCACAAATTATATCAACATAATGATATTTCCTCTCAAAGTTCTGAATTTCGCTGTCAGTGGATTTCGCTGCCATTGATTTTTGTTATTCAGTGGAATCTCGAGTTTTTTTATTTAAAATGATCTTTGATCGACTATTCAGTGATTTTTGTTCAATTTCTCAACACAACCTCATCCCAATTTGTTTCCATTCTCAACTTTTTATTTTGTTTCGCTTTTGTTGTAGTTTGTCAAGTTCTCTCTGTAATTGGGATATGTATCTTGGTGATGAAATTTGTAATATGAATTTTGTCAACTTTTGATTATATTTTCATCTATGTAGTATGGATTGAGTAACGCTTTCATAATTTATTTTGATTGTATGACCAAACTGATAGCCACATGATATAACTTTGGTTGTTTTGTCTATTTTGGTTTTTTCATCCAAGTGTCTGACTGCTAATGCTTGAAATTATCTCTACTGCATCAAAATCTCTTACTTTTCCACATGATATAACTTTGCCTCATGTATTGTAATTTGTAAAGTTCTCTATGGAATTGGAATATGTAACTTGGTGATGAAATTTGTAATATGAATTTGAATACTAATCTTATTCTATTTTCATCATGTATGGATTATGTTATGCTTTCATAATTTATTTTGCTTATTTGATTGTATGACTAAACTGGTAGCCACATTGATTATGTACTTGGGTGTTTGTCTATGTTGCTTTTTTCATCCAATGCTTGAAATTATCTCTACTGCATCAAAATCTTTAAGATTAATTTACACATGTTATGTACTCCCTAGTCATGGGATTGAAGCAAATTCTAGCATTTCAAAATTAAAATGTCTCCCAATTGGAAAAGATTAGTCTTCTTGTGGAAATGCATGTTTTCTTTTTTGGTCTTCCGGGCAATTACTTTCAAAGAGAAATGAGATAATATATATAAGCATGTGAACTCTACACAAGAATAAGTTCCATCAAGAATAGGGAACTGGCACAGTTAGTTCGGTGGTGAAATTAATTTCTTACTGCAAAAGGAGAATAAAAAATCTTATGTGCCAGTCCTTCGTCTGTCTCTCAAGTGGTACGCATCACGAAATGGCATTGTAATCAAATTCAATTGCTAAGTAACCTAATGTATGGCTCATCTGGAACAACGCTGTAAATTACTTGGAAAATTAGCTTATCCGATTCCACCATATACTAAGAATTTGACCTGAAACCACGAAGTAACTATAGTAGTAAGTGAAGTGCTCTTATGGTTCTATACATTGAGGCCAGTTTCATGCTAACAATACCGAGACCCACGCTTTACTATCAGAGAGGTGCCGTTAACAAAAAAGCCCATCCAGGAGAGATGCCTTAAATTTTCAGTATAAGTTCATAATCTTAGATTGGAAGACCAAGGTGAGAAAATCTCTCCTAAGGAGTGAAACGCATTGTCTTGTAACTATAGTAGTAAGTGAAGTGCTCTTATGGTTCTATACATTGAGGCCAGTTTTATGCTATTTGAGAACTATACTGAGACCCACGCTTTACTATCAGAGAGGTGAAACCATAGCAGCAACGCTTTAACATCCCTTCTTATAACTATAGCAGCACAAGTGGATGTGAAAATTTTATGGCCTATGACCAGTTTTTGGGGGGTTCACATAAGTTTTGTAGTGTATCCTACGTCAGAAAATGAAATGCTAGCAGTAGCACCAACCAAGGCCAAATACTAACACCACCTTAAAGAAAAATCCAACTCTCTAATGTTTCTCCACATGTATCAAGCTGGCACATATTCCGATCAGAAACTATCGGTCAACTATGGAATACTTTACAGCCGTTAAATTAAATGATTTCTCCTCTCATAATGTTAGTTTTAGACTTCAGTTTTCCCTGAAATTTTGATCCAGTGTACCTTTATATGCGTTTCACTTGCTTCTTCAGTATCGATTTCCTCAATTTTTGTCTTTCCTGTATTTGGGCTCGTTGAAGATCCAGAGTTTCACCTCCTCACAAGCATAAGAACTGGATCTGCTATCCACAGTTTATACTACATCAAATTTAATTTTGTGTATGTTTTTTTACATTTAAACAAATTATCCAATTTTTTCTTTGTTTTTTCATTAATGAAATGTGTTAATGTAATAATCTGGATGCAGTAAAAGCATACCTAAATCCAATATCAGTATATCGATACCTAGAGGTGTAAAACGTGTTGGCCCGGCACACGAAGTCGCGTGCTTCACGTGCCATGTTGTGCTGTGCCAACGATTTAAGCGTGTTGTGCCGTCTTTGTGCTTTACTAGTCAAAAGCTAGGCAAAGATGAATTACGGCACAGCACACGAATAAACGTGTCGTGATGTGCCATGCTGGCACACGTGCTATAAATAATTTGAAATCACTTAATATATACATTAAGTCGAACATTATCACAAGAATTTAATTAGACAACATATCATTTGAAATTATTTCAAATAAAATTAACAAGTTTATTCAATAAAAAGAAATAGCCCATCAAATATAAAATTGAATTATTGTCATGTAAATTAATGTTCTAGTTAAATATAGGTGACGACATTATAACAACGATATTGAAAAATATTTTCCAAATATTAAGGTATTATATGTGTTGTTATAAATAAGCCAACATAAAATGTTAAAAACTAGCTAGGATAGTGACTCTTTTGTGAAATATACAAAAAATGTGATGTATTATGCCTTGTTATATGGTGTATTTGTACATGTTATGACGTGCACTCTTAACGTCTTTGGGTGATCAATTGGGCCACGTGCTTATACATGCCGCGTCTTTGTCTTTGTGCTCTATCTGTGCCAATTAGTCAAACCTAAAGCACGTCCCATTTAACTAACGTCTTTGTCTGCGTCTTTGCAATTTGGTGTGCTCAAATTTTAGCGTTAAAGTTTGCTGGCTGTGCTCATCTTTGGCACAACCCAATTTACACCTCTATCGATACCTACAGAAAATCAAGTGTGATTGATTGAGTTTAGTGGGGAAAACAGATGCTCATGATTTTTAGCAAAATGGCACCCTTAACACAGTATAAGCAAAATAGTGCTGAGTTTGTAAAAAGGGTTTTCTTGATTTGTTTCTTGTTATTCTTTTGTTTTCTGGTGTGTGTATGGAATATGCTGATGATCTCGTTGGAGAATAGAGATGCCCTCTTACAATTTCTTGAATATTGATTCTACCTAAGATTGTTTGTGTGGACATATGTTCTTGAATATTAATTCCTCAGCTCAACATATAGTCTTGTCACGCCAAAGCCCAAGTATTCATTCATCTAGGCCACATTTTTTTAGATATTTTACCTCTTTAAAATATGTCTGGTAAACGGCATATACCAACGCCATCAAACTCAATCAATCAGAAACAACTGATTTAATTTTGTCACTAAGTGTTAGTTTCTTAAAAAAGAACTACTAATTTTTTTTATATTGTTGCTTATAAATGTTCAAATTAAGGAAACTTCTCCAAAGATGAGACAAGAGAACACAAATTGTTCTTTTAATTTTGGAGTCAGACTAGAGATTTTTCTTCCAAATTTTGTGAATAAACAAACCAATTTGATTAGCATAGAGCACAAAGAAAATTCACAATGGGGCGGAGCCAGTAAATATTAGCATTCAGTCCACCTAAGTTTCCAAAAAAATTTAAATTCTGTATTAATTAACCTGGCTTGATTGGGGTATACTCAAACTAATTGGGGTATACCCAATGAGACAAAATAGGGTCTTTTTGAAGTAAAAGAGGTCACCCCTTAACCAAATATTTTCAAAATGGCAAAATTGCCCTTGTTTAATTAACACTAAAATTTTGATTAGATTAATTAATTAAGTTTAAATTGATTGAATAGATTAAAACTTATGAGTTTTAAGTTATGAAATTTTGTTTTTGATTGAACTTTTGTGGGATGATTTTTGATGATTTTTTTTTTTTTTTTTTTGAGAAAATCTCTTGCAACGAAAATGAAGCACACAACCGAAACACTTCTAAAAAGGGGATTGCAAATGTCTGATTATACGAAATAATACTCAAAATCAAAGAATAAATCAACACTTTCGAGTTAAAAGTATGAAAAGTCGGCAAGGTCGAAATGATGAAGATCATCTGCGGCCACTTTTGGCCCGTGGTCGGTCAACGATGAAGACCTTACTGGCCAAAAGTGGCCGGCATGATCTTCATCGTCGACCTTGCCGACTTTTTGTTTTTTGACATACATGAGATGACATAAAATTTATTGGCCGGCAAGGTATTCAAAAATACCGTTCCGGCTTGTTTTTGGCCTAACAAGGTATTCAAAAAATACCTGCCGGCTGTTGAAAAATTCTGATCGCCGCCATGGGCTTTGTTATGAAAAGTCGGCAAGATATGCATGTTACGACCTTGCCGACCAAAAACACGAAATCATAATTTTCGATTTCTAACCTAATATAACAATCAAATCACACAACACAATGATGGGTTTGAGTTTAAACATCATTTATAGTCTTCTTTTCGCTGGTAGAGTCAATAATTTTTTTGGAAAATCAAAGTTGAAGATTTTTATGTTGGTTGATGGAAGATGAAGAAGAAGAAGAAGAAGAGAAGATTAAGAGTTGGTTAGTTTTTTAATTTTAGGGTTAATGAAATTAAGAAATGGGTTTATTTTTAAGATTTAATTAGTCCAAGGGTATTAAAGTAAAATCACACTTTTTAATAATGACACACTATGTCCCTTTGAAATTGGGTATACCCCAATTAATCTGGGTATACCCCAATCTCGCCAGGTTAATTAACCATACCAAATAGTAGTGCCTCTTTGCATCAGTAAATTAAAATCAAATCCTCAATTTTTAATTTCCCCTTAATTGAAAATCAATTCCTCAATTTTTCCAGTAGACATACAAGTTGCTTAGATTTGAGACTTTGATGATATACACGACTAAACTTGTATCCAGTTTGATGCAAATACTGGATGATGGAATCTGCTTGCCGATACCCAACTCACATTTACACCTTTCAAATTCCATCACCAATAAAATTCTATGTACCACATAAGCAAACACAAAGGGTATGTTTGTACCGTTAGATCAAAGTTGAAATCAAACGATTGTAAGTTAACCCTAATCAGATCTCTAACCCTTGGCTGTCTTGCTTTTTTTTTTCATCTCATTACTTAGTTGTCTGCCAATGATTGAAATTATCTATAACCTTCATAATTACAAATGTTGTCATTCATTTGGAAGTATGCTTCATTCGTCACGTAGTCTTGTTGTCAATAAAATTGGCGGTCAATCGTAGAAAACGTTCCGACCATTACATTTGCCCTTGGGTGCGCAAATAGACTTACCGTGATGCAGTCATAAGTGGATTTAGCAGCAGCCTTCTGGGTGATAGCCAAAATATTGAATGGCCGGTAACTTTTAAGAGACTTGAAAAATCAGCTCAAGTAGAAGCAGATGATAATCTCCACATTAGTCAGTCATTGGACAACAAAATTGATTTGGGCTTGCCCTAACAAATACAATATTTGCGTGGCTAGGTCCAACAATATTCATTTCAAGAATTCTCTTTTCATCACAGCCGTCGATACGCTGGTCAGCAAACCCTAAACTAAAGGTGTAACCCTTATATAAGTAGAATAATTTTCTTCATCTTGCGCCACCATTGTCGTCTGAGTAGAGAATGAAAAGCAAACCCTACACCAAGAACGCAAAAATAATTTCATCTATGATGATTATCATCAAACACCAAAGTCGTGGAAGGTGGTTTAATAATAGCATCAGATCATCATCAACAACTAATTATCTTAAGCATGATGATTTTTCCTCTCAAAACTCTTGTATAACTTATTTTCATGCCAGGATTTACCCGAGGATTTATCTGATTGTATGTATGGGAGTTTCTATCTCTCCAGATAGAAAGGAAGAAGAGGAACTAGCTTCAAAAGGAAAATTTTAGATTATTGATGTTATTTTTGTTTAGTTTTTTCATATTAGAAGTGTAACTGCTCAAGATATCTTACTCAGTGTTGATTTATTAGATTTTTTTTTTTTTCCTTCTTCTCTGTTCTAAGCTGTGAATGAATTGCTGTGATTAATGTTGTAATTATATCCCCATGTATGTTGTAATTCCAGATTTACTGTTACATAAAGAAGAAATTGTGGCGATTCGGATTACATCAAATTCTATAAGCACTGGCAACTCTATATAACCTTGCTATTCACTAGGATGCAAACGACTAACCATGATACAGTCGGCTTCTACTACTTAGAAATCCAGATCTGAGCTCGTCGCCTCCATAAAATCCCCGGAAACGTCAATTGACACCCTAGTTGTGTGGAAATTCAGCACCGGATGGATCTTTATATGCTAGGAGAGGCACTTATTTGAGTGAACAGATAACTTTATCCAGATCCGTCCTATGTGTCAGTTCTTCACCTGTCTCTTAAGTCTACGCTTCACAGAGAATGATGTGGTTTAAGTGTAATGCGGGAAATTCACAATTGCCTTTCTTGCTGGTGTGTTTATTGAATACCCTAATTACGATTTCTTGAATTGACTCTACCTACGATTATTAGGGTACGTAGATATTTGTTCTCATTAGATTACTCCAAAGGATTGCATTTTTGCACTTGTAAAAGCTAGTTTTTTTTTACGAACAGAGTACAAAAGAATGAAAAAAATAAGAAGAGCAGGCTCAAAAAAAAGCTGCAAGAAGACCAAAAGGGAACTTAAAACAATCACACTTTAATGGTAAAGAGCTTCCCAAGCGAAAACCACTTCAGAAAATTTGTAGTGGAAGGGTTTGTGAAAGGCAGGAGTCCATGAGAAGAGGTTAGCTTTAACTTGGATTGCAACTTGAAAAGGAGATTTTCGTTTTCCTTCTCGCCAGATTTCCCACATTATGGCTGCTGGGATATAAGGCCAAAAGAGCTTGGCTGCACCTTTGATTCCTTTTGAATTCCAATTGGAGATAAGCTTCATGATTCTGCTTGAGAGAGGCGCAGCATGAAAGGCAGGTAAAATCTGTCTCCATACTTGAACAGAGCAAGGGCAAATCAGCATGGTATGATCGATAGACTTCGTAGCTTGAAAGCAAAGGCTGCACCTACTGGCGAAGCTATAACCACGATGTTGGAGGTTTTCAAGAGTTTAGATTTTATCGTGAGCAGTAAGCCCACACAAGGAAGCAAATTTCTGTTTGGAGGACCTATGGTGAGAGAGCAAAGATAGGCTTGATAACAGGTTTTTACAGTGAAATTACCTGTTGGGGAGGGTTTCCAACTTCGAGAATCTTCGTCGGATGTCGAGATAAGAGGAGTCTCTGGAAGTGTAGCCAACAGATCCAAGAGTTCTGGCAACTCTACTTCGTATAATCTTTCGCTTAAACTGGAGTCTCCAACCTGCATCGGCGATGTTGGTCCAGTGTAGTCACAATGCCTAGCTAGCTACGAAACAAAGTTCCTCGGTTTTCAAGTTACACAATGTTAAACCACGACCATGAGCACTTAAACTTAGCTGCACGACATCTGCAATAGCCTCACCACTCAAACTGGTGCTTGAATTGGCTCTCGCTGAACAAAACCTGTATCTGGCTTCAAATATTTCACACAATCCCTTTTGTGTCATGACACATTTCTTGAACTCTTGGGATTTTTAGTACTTCCACCAACAAGAATAACTTGATGAATTTGTATGGTTAGTCTCTTCTATTTGAGTATTTCCCTCCCTTATTACTTGTTGATAAACTCATCTGGAATATAGCTTGACACACCCTTGTATGTGTAGAAAATATAATCTAGCTTGTTTTTGCGGTTCTTAACTTGGTAGTTGATGTACCTAGGAGGAATCAACAGCATACCTAGAGCAATGACTTACTTATAATCCTTTGTCTACAGTGTGTGAATTGAGTTTGATGCTTTAAATAGGTGCACCAAAATTTTAAAGCACCATCAGTGGCGAGAAAAATCTTACCACATAAATTACATCAGTAAATTTAACATCAATCAATGCCTCAATTTAGACATACAAGTTACCAAGATCTGAGTAGGATCATGATTCCTGACTTCGATGATATACACGACTAAACTTGTATCCAGTTTGATGCAAAAACTGGATGATGGAATCTGCTTGCCGATACTCAACTCACATTTACACCTTTCAAATCCCATCACCAAAAAAATTGTATGTACCATAAGCAAACACAAAGAGTATGTTTCTACCGAGAATTTTGATGCTATTTTTTTTCTATCACATGATAGTGCTCGAGCGGTTGATGCTTCCGCTCATCTTTTTTAAACTTGATCATTCGTATTGGTGGGATTGAAGGTTAGCCGGAATTTGTTGTCGGAGGTAGGTGAATGCAATTTTTCGGCAGAAGATGAACGATTACAATTAGAAGAAATGGGGACTGATATAATTTTGTTCTGGTACTAAGTTTCAAGTCGGGCAGTCACAACCTGGGTTTGGTCTATTATGGGCACAACTTTGGCATAAAATAATTTTCTGTTGCATCAAAATTTCTAGGATTATGAATGTTGTGTACTGACCGAGTCCTGTGATTGAAGCAAAATCTAGCACTTGTATAGAAGCCTTGAACAAAAACACCTCCCAATCGGAAATTGCCAAACAAAAAATCCACTCATCCGTAGTGAACTAATGGGTTGAACTAAGCTCAAGACCAACTAACGAATAAATAGGCCTCCCTTATGACTAGCCAGAAAAATGAATGGCCAAATACTTTTTAAGTTCGATGCGGAGATCAATAGATGATAATCTGCTTGTAATCATTTTTTTCCACCTTAGTGTGTCTTTTAAGTTTTAACTCGACAAATCCAAGTGTGTTTGAGTTAGATGCATCACCAATGGGTGAGAAATATTGTCACCTAATGTCTGGTAATCTAAAAACTCTCCAAAAATGTCTCTAGTCCAGAATACATAGAATAGCCGTTAGATCAATAACATGAACTCAGCCCTAAATCAAAGGGCCAGTTGTGCAACCCTAAATTATAATAAGTAGTACACATCTAGGTCGTGTTATTGTGCGCCTCCCTCGTATGGTCTGGTCTGTGTAGAGAGAATGAAAGTAAGAAACGGAAACCCTAGCCGCCTTCAATACAAAACATCTGTAGATGATACAGATACATCACACATCCAACAAGAAAATCATGGCGGATTGTAGCATTACCAACCACAAAATATATCAGCATGATGATCTTTCCTCTCAAAGTTATGAAATTTTATGGTCTCTAACATCTTTTCCGGTGGAATCGGTATATTTTTTCTCTTTACATTCAATTTCGCAGCACAACCTCATCCCAATCTGTTTTGATTCTCACTTTTCTAGTGTCCATTTTGTTTTAGTTTGGTTGTAGTGTAATTTTCTCTCTGAAATTGGAATTAGAAAACAACATGGGCTGTAACATAAACAGGAATAACATGGCACAGATAGTTATATGTATCTTGGTGATGAAATTTGTAGTCTGAATGAATACTAATCTTATGCTGATTATTATATTTTCATCTTTGCATGGAATGGACAGTATGATGCTTTCATCACTCAGTGTCTGTTGCTTGAAATTACCTGTACTGCATCATAATCTCTAAACTTAACCCTTCATTTTTAAGAATGTGGTGATTCATTTTCCTAACCAGAAAAATGAATGGCCAATTACTTTGAAAGAGACTTCGAGAATTAGGTTACTACCCATCCTACAATAAACTTCCAATTAGAAAATATCCTCTCAAAATTTACTCAACAGAATTGTATTGGTAAAAATAAATTGTCATTCCTTTATTGTATCATCACGGGCACATGGAATGAAATAAGCTCAAAGTTCTACTACTTAATAAGATGGTTACCCTATGACTAGCTAGAAGAATGGATGGCCGATAACTTTTAACAGACTTGAAAAAATTATCTCAAGTAATATAATGCAGATATACCCTACCGTTTTAAAACTCTCCAGATATGTCTCTAATAAAGCCATCCACAATACATAGCATCGCCAACCAATGGGTGAGAAAATGTTGTCACACCTTATGTCTGATGATGCTCAGGGACGGATGCTGTAGCTCAAATTACTCTAAAAAGATATCCAACCAACCCTTTGAAAACTCTCCAAATGTCAGTCGTCCACAATACATAACAGCCGCTAGATCAATAAAAATAACCCTAATAACTCAACCCTAAATCAAACGGTCAAATGTGCAACCCTAAATTATAAGTAGTAGTATAGCTTTCTAAGTCTTGTTATTTTTGTGCCTCCTCTCCCTCGTATGGTCTGTGTAGAGAGAATGAAAGGAAGAAACCAAAAACAATACATCTGTTGATGATTTGCAACAAGAAAATCATGGCACATGATGGTTCTCTAATAACATCATCATCATCCACAAAATATATCAGCATAATGATCTTTCCTCTCAAAGTTCTGAATTTGGCTGTCCGAGAACATCTCGTTAGGGGGAATCTCGAGTTTATTTCTGAACTTGGTGTGCTGATTTTTGTTCAATTTCGCAACACAACCTCATCCCAATCGGTTTCCATTCTGAACTGATTCTACCTAAGATTAATTGTTCTCATTAGACTCCTCTTAAGGATTGCAATTTTGCTTTCTGGTAGCTAAAAGCTAGTTTCTCTTCTACTTGATTCAGGGTTAAACAATACACTGAGTATGGTACCCTTGATTCCTCAGCTCAGCATATAGTCTTTTCGTTCCAAAGCCGATGGAAGTATTCATTCATCTAGGCCTAGGTAGGTAGTTCCATTCCAAAATGCCATACTGGTACTGAGAATAATTAGCTAATGCAACTCGATAATCTTACAATGGTGGTGTAGCCATCATAGTTTGGTACTAGTCCATTTTCAATAAAAGTTGCACCAGATATCTAGGATACTTAATTTAGCTCCATCTAGGAATGCTTGATATTAATTCAGTCTGTCTTTGTGCTGCAAATTGATCCACTATTCCTTATTTGCTTTCATTTTAGTCTACAATAGAAAATGCATTCCAAGTAATGCAGAAGAACAAAGCTTAGGACAAAAAAAAAAAATGAGAAAGAAAAAAAACAACTAATCAACGAACTGGATTATCCTACTCATCTTGATTGTTGCTAGAGCATCACTGCAGCGTATATACTTGGTGTAATCTCCTAATGCTGAGACTAGACATACCTGAAAACAAGAAATCCTAAGAATTTATGCAGGTTTGCAGTGTTAGAAGAAATAAATTTTAAAAAATAAAATAAGAAAACGATGCAAGTATGAGACAAGATGAGGGGACTCTGTACAATCTTCGTTTAGTTGGGCATTACATTTTCACAAGTTATAAGCCCCATATTAGAAAATCCAAATTTATTGCCAGTATTAGAAAATCTCTAGAGAGATTACACACATCCGACTAAAACACCACCCCGTACGTACAGTTTAATCATCATTTGTATACACATTTAGCTGGAGTATAGACCTCCCTTTAACACAGGACTGATCGGTCTACATCTGCCTCCTTTTAATCTATACGTGCATACCTAGAGGCGAAAAGATTGAAAGCCAAACAGATACCATTCCTCACGGTAAAAAAAAAAAAAAAAGCGTTAACCTGACATTCCATCTGCACCATGCGATAGCTTTGGGGGTGAATTCCTTTTAGAAGCTTATTAGTCTCAGACAGCAACCAAATGCCCTTAATTTCCAATCTAAACGGCTCCAAGTCATTTTTGTAACAAGGATTTGCACTTTGGCTTCTAGACTGGCTCATCTCAATATCAAGGATTCAAGTAGATGTAGCCTAGGGAAAACCATTTATATATAGGGAACTGAAATTGGACCGAGCTGCAAAGCCCAATTTTGGATCTGTTCTTCTGTTTATGATGGCTGACATTTAGGGAATGTGTGAAATGACAAAGAGACCCACATCGCTATAATCTACTTAATTAACTTAAATATAATATGGAAGGGCCGCTCCACTCATTACCAATTGATTTTGAGTTGGATGCCCACAGACTTTAACATGGTATCAGAGCCAAGCCCCGGACCCAGAATTACTGGCAAAAGTGTTTAGCCGATTTTGTCACTTGCACACCCGGGGTGTAGGCCAGTCTGGATCTTGGCCGAGTGTTACCCCACGATTTAGTCACTCACTGTGTACATCATTTCTGGTGGACAGGTAACTCGTACGTAGGTCCACGTGTGAGGCCCTGTGACTAGCCTTACACGTGAGGGGGCGTGTGAAAGGACAATAGTCCCACATCGATATAAGCTGCTTAAAATATAATGTGGAAGGGCTGCTCCACTTATTGCCAATTGGTTTTGAATTGGATGCCGGCAGACTTTAATAGAAGGGAAGGGAATGTGCTGAGTGAATAGGGAGTTTGTTACTCTCCGGCCTATTTCAACTTGGCACCAGTTTGGATGATGTTTGCGGCTGTAACACGCCTCAGTTACAAAACAAAAGACATGATGGCATTTTCATTCATGGACTCTGAGGTTTTTGCAACAGACACAACTATTTCCATAGTTGGCAAGCTTCACAAATCACAAAAGTAAACTTAATTTTAAACTAAAGACACCCTAGTGAACACAAGAAATAAAAAAAAAAAAAAAAAAACATGATGAATCTTCAGATTTGATACAAACTAAATTATTTTAACACGTGGATCGTATACGGGTGGAATTTATACCACTCAGTATGGCCTCGCTCTGATACCATGTTAAAAATGTGTGGGCTTCCAACTCAAAGCCAATTGGTTTTGAGTTGGAAGCCCACACTCTTCTATCATATACCTAAAATAGGAATCCATATCAAATGAATGGTAAGTATCTGCATCATAAATGGTATACGGTTTAAGAAAGAAAAATTCTATTCAACTTAATTTCTTTTCTTTCTCTTAAAGCCTTCATTTAGATAAATACGCGTTATATGTTTCCTTGTTTTTCTTTCCGTCATATAAAGGTCTTGTAAATACTTATCTGCGGTAATTTTTCTTTACATAGGAAATTATCCGACTTTTTACACAAAAGTACATGCACGAAAGCATAATATTTGGAAATCTTAATTATATTTGACTAAGAATCTACGCAAACCTAACAACCAATCTTCACGAAATTTCCTTTGTTGGCTAGATTTTGTGGCTAAACTGAAGGTTCAGATTTCATATTCTATTAAAAATTAAAAACCACAAAATGTAAGGGGGTAACTTTGATTTCGGCCAATCCGAGGCGAGAGTTCCGTTCACCCGCTAATGGGAGGGGAGGTAAGCGCAACTCTCAACATGATGTGAGAGATGTGATTGGATGTGTTTAGGTTGTTGATAAGGTGGTCGGGGCCCAACTAAATGGAGTTCTCTATATCTGTCCAAACATATGAAATCGGACAGGCTTAGGGGTGAGCATGGGCCGGTATGGACCGGTTTTCGCCTCATCCGCATCCAATCCATTGCACTACGGATCTCAAATTTGGCATCCGCATCCAATCCATATCCAACGGATTTGCATCCAATGGATGCACGGATGGACGGATTGGATGCGGATAATTCAATGGATTTGTTTTAGTTAAAATTTATAGTAAAAAAAATAAAGCTAACACAAATGACTCCTTATAAAACCTACATATCCTATATATGTATACAAATATAAAAAGGCCATGTACAACATCCCAAGTAAACATCTTACAAATTCCTAAATGATCCATAGTAATTTCTAGAACTATATAAATGCCCTTAATTTAACGGATATGGATGTCCAACGGATTTTCAAAGTTGCATCCGGGCCCGATCTGTTATCTGTTGGATTTCAAAAATTCCATCCGCATCCAACCCATTAACAAACGGTCCGGATATCCATCCGTAAATGAACGGTTGGTCCCGGTTAAATCCGCGGATTACGGGCCAAATGGTCGCCCCTAGACAGGCTATCATCTGAAAAAGCAAAAGGAAAAGCGGTGATAAAGGCAGCAAAATGGGCCCAACTAAATGGAGTTTTCTATATCTGTCCAAACATATGAAATCGGACAGGCTCTCATCTGAAAAAGCAAAAGGAAAAGCGGTTGATAAAGGCAGCAAAATGTGCGAAAAACTGAACATGGAAACAGTGGAAGTAGAGGAGGAAGACAACTTTGGGGCTGGATTGCAAAAGCTCGATCAACTGGATGACAATAAACTCTCTGAGTTATCGTATAAAATTGATAAGCTTGATGCTGGACTTCATAAAATAGAAATAGCCATAACAACGGACAGAAGCTTTTGCAAACTTGATCAAGTTTATATATTATTAATTATTATGAGTGCTTTTTTTTATCTTTAAGTTTCATATATTATGAGTGCGCTTTAGAAAACATTACAGCCTTTGAAGTCTCTGCGATCATTAATAACATTGGCTTGATTTATTCCTTATGTCTGCTGATAGCACATCACACGTATAAAGCGTACTCATGTTTAGAGCTTTGAAAATTCCAAGAAAATGTAAATTTAAACACAGATGAAATTTTAAGTAAGGAATAGGGTTTTATAGGTCAGAAGCAATACTAGTTAATCGTCTCGGGGAAAGATCCAATCGTTTCAACTACAAAA
Organism: Papaver armeniacum; assembly: GCA_023531295.1. Classification (NCBI taxonomy): domain Eukaryota; kingdom Viridiplantae; phylum Streptophyta; class Magnoliopsida; order Ranunculales; family Papaveraceae; genus Papaver; species Papaver armeniacum. The sequence continues at coordinate 200,915 of JAJJWW010007380.1, read as the reverse complement.
AAGATGGCCAATTTCATGTGGGATTCCACCGGTGGCCAATTTCACGGTGACACTATTACGAAGACGACCACTACATATAACACCTCTCCACAGTATAATTAACAAGAGCCGCCTTTAAAGTTTTGAAATCCCCCGTGGTCTTACTGTCAAAGACAATGTGTTCATGAAGGAAGAGACGAAGTTACTAGTGGGTTTTTGGTGATTGAATTCCCTATCAAAGAGAGAGACTTCTTTAAAGTAGGCCTTTGAAGTTTTTGTGGATCACGAACTTGTTTGTGAGTTTCCTGTTGTGGAATTCTCTTTTTGCTGGCACCAATTATTTCTGTGGATTTAGAATTAATTTCAAAGGAGTGTGTGGTAAATGTCAAAATAGAATAAAAGTTTTACAGAAGTATGGATTCTATGTTCATTGACTTCGGGCTGGGTTGAAGAATTTACAGAGTCTACAAAGGATAGACTAAAAGAAAACTAAAGAAAAAAGCACAGATGAAACCAACAGGAGAAGACATTAGTTAAAAACTAAGTCCCAGTTGTTTACTGTGTATGAGAAATTAACGTGAATTTTGTTTCCCATTGCAGTAGCCCACGAAAGAATAAAAGTTTTAACTTCAGTGCAGAGTTCCATGTCCGTTCTGAAGCTATATTTTGTTTCAAAAATTCTACAGTTCCTTTCCCTCCATAAAATCCAAGTGACTGCCGCTGGGATAAGGTCCCAAATCAATTTTTCATCACTCGAAAAACTAGAATTAGACCAACTATATGCCAACGAATTCATAGTTTCTGGAAAAACCCATGCCCAATTTGAGTTTGGTGTAATATGTGACCAGATCTTAAAAGCAACCTTACAGTGAATAAGAATATGATCTTGCGATTCCGGACTATCTCAACAAAGTATGCAGGAACTGTATAAGTTCATACCTTTGTGTTGCAGCATATCCAAAGAGTTCAATTTACCATGCACCGCACCCCACAAGAGGAAGTAACAACGATATTGAAATATATTTTCCAAATATTAAGGTATTATATGTGTTGTTATAAATAAGCCAGCATAAAATGTTAAAAACTAGCTAGAATAGTGACTCTTTTGTGAAATATACAAAAAATATGATGTATTATGCCATGTTATATGGTGTATTTGTACATGTTATGACATGCTTTCTTAACATGTTGTCTTTGTCTTTGGGCCACGTGCTTATCCGTCTGCGCGTGATGTGATGTCTTCGTGAATTAGTCAAACCCAACACATTCTATTTAACTAACGTGTTATCAGCCGCGTCTTTGAGCTAAGTCACACCTTTTGGCTGTGCTCGTCTTTGGCACATCCCAATTTACACCTCTATCCACAACTACCTCATTCATGCCAAGGTTTTAAAAACGCCCGTTTTTCTGAGAAAAAAGCACCGTTAAAACGGTCAAACTCATATACCGTGGTCGTGAGGGTCCAGAACCCCCGTGCCTTTATTAAAGTGATAAATAGGAAAAAACGTCGGTTTTATAATACTGATTTGCAGTTTTCATACATGTTGTAACTGTTTTCTAAAATTAGTTTGAATGTTTTTTCTTCTAAATAACATTTTAACGTGCGTTTTTAGAACTATTTTCCCGTTATCACGCACGTTATAACCGTGTAAATAACTTTCTTACCATTTCTTTTGATTTTTTTTGCATAAATTTTATTGTGTCTTGATTTTTTCTTCCTCTAATCTTGATTTGAGCTTTTGTTATTTCCTTGAAACTCTATTATAAAGTTATGGCAACATCCTAAATTACAATATATATATGTACAACATGAAGAAAATGATGAAAACATTACAAAAAAAAAAAAAAAAGGCAACTACTAACTTAAATGTTGATATAAGAGAGTACCTGTATAGTTAAAATTTATAGTTCAAAGACAACATTCGACGTCCGCATCATCATCCGGTATCATGAAGAAAAAAATCAAATATATTATGTAAATAAACTACATAGAAACAAACAATAAATTTAGTGGTAAATACTTATTTTAATAAAATATTAAAATTACCTCTTAAACTTGTAGTTGGAAGTTGAAACTTGGAAACTTCAAAACACAGAGGAAGGAAGAATTGGGAAGCTGAAGAAGAGTACTGGAAAAAAAAACAGTGTTATCACGATTTTGTTTTCTAAAAGAAGGGAAATGAAAAATCAAATTGACGCGACCTATTATTCGTTGCCTCCCCCAATGAAAGAGAAAAAAATAGTGTGATCATGTACCCACGTTTTGGTCACCAACTTCAATCTTTAATTCATGAATCAAGGAATCTGCTTTAGTTCTTCACTTCTTTCAAAGACAAAAATGGGTACATGATTTGGACGTGGTGGTGGGTACATGTTAAAATGGGTACATGATTTGGACGTGGTCACGGGGGTACATGTTAAAACTTAAAATGAAATAAAAAAAGAACTATATATGCATCATCATGCAGTGGTGGTGGGTACATGATTTGGACCTAATAATTATTTCGTCTTATAAGAAGTGCAACTTTAGATTGAATCTGATAATGGGTTGATTGACTCTACCCTAACTCATAATGCAATTCCTACTTTACCGAGTTTTTAAGCATTCAATGATTAACTTTTTAGAAACTAGTAGTCTAGTACAATATAGACTTGTTAAAACCACCTACTTCTTGGCATTTGATGGAAAGTGCGATTTAATAAAGGGACAAGTATACCTAGCTAAATGTTGCCTAAATAAATTTTAGTGGCTATAATTTACCGACCACGAATTTTATCAAACTTTCGTAAATTGTATAGTGAAAAGCATTTTAAAACACCTATGTAAAGAATATAAACTTGACTATCGAATTATACACATTTCTTATACTAACAATAATCAAATAAAATGGTAGTATTAGAATTTCTTAATGATATAGGTCATCTATTAGTTGGACAAATTTTAAAAATTAATAGGTCATCTATTTATGGACGTGGGGAGTATTAAAAAATTAAAATACCTTGTAACAACGTTTTTAGACTCGTTAAACGTTTTCACGACGTTATAACCATTCCATAGGAAATTCAGATCAATAATTTTTTTTTATTTCCTATGTAACCGTTACAACGCCCGTTATTTTCAAAAAACGTCCAAAAAACGTGTTTTTGGACTATATAACGCGTTTTTAGCCCAAAACGTGCTCACACCTGAGAAAACGCATTATAACGGTCACACCTAGTGTCCGTGACCTGAGCCGCATTTGAAGTCGGTGATCATAAATAAATACTATGGTATAATTAAAAAGAGCCGCCTTTAAAGTTTTGAAATTCCCCGTGGTCCTACCGTCAAAGACAATGCGTTCATGAAGGAAGAGACGAAGTTACTAGTGGGTTTCTGGTGATTGAATTCCCTATCAAAGAGAGAGACTTCTTTAAAGTAGGCCTTTGAAGTTTTTGTGGATCACGAAGTTGTTTGTGAGTTTCCTGTCGTTGAATTCTCTTTTTGCTGGCACCAATTATTTATGTGGACTTAGAATTTCAAAGGAGTATGCGGTAAATGTCAAAAAAGAATACGGAAAATGGGTCATTTGTCCAAATATTTTTAAGACATGGTTCTAATGGACAAAGTAAAAATTATTATGGGTGAAATGGACACAAAAAAAATAGCAAGCATGAAATTGGATTCATCCTGATTTAAACTTAAAAAATAGCAAGGATGAAACTGAATGCATCCTGTGTAAATTAAAAATAAGAAAAAATATTTGAAAATGGGCAGGATGAAACTGTTTACATCCTGGCTATTTTTACATTTTTGTCCATTTAAACAGTATCAAAATCTAACTGTCCTTTTCACCCAGGAAATGTTGATTTTGATCTTTTTAACCAATTTTGTGAGAAGAATAAAAGTTTTACAGAAGTCTAGATTCTACGTTCATTGACTTCGGGTAGAAACACATAAAGAAAAAACAGTGTAAAATGTCTTAAATAAAAATAATTTAAAAAAAAAAAACGAAGTGTAAAATGACAAAGATGATTAATGGCAGCCTTGCAGAGATTGAAGAACTCGTTTTCGTTACATTCTGATCCCAGCAATCTGATTCTTTACCGCCTGCACATCCACAAT